>JAOWBW010000982.1:185128-497628 GCA_026119855.1 Campanula takesimana
CTTTATAGGAGATCACCTATATAAGTGAGAAGTTTGGCCGCTTCTAAAATGAAACACTTATGAATCCAAGATATGGTCCAGGGGAATTGGAAGGACACAAGTGAGAACGAAAGATATTAGAATTATCATCGTGTAAATGCTATTGTCTTGGTTTACAAAAACGCTGACCAGTTCAAGACATCGCGTTCAACTGAGCAGCCAGTAAATCCGATAGGTCTTACTAGGGATGGTTCAAAGCCGGAAGCTACCTACCCTGATGCGGTAATAGTTCGTCGGGATTTTCTTTAGAGTCAGCATTCATGCATTAATTTCATTCATGTGGGGGATGGGGATTGTTGGAAATTGGTTAAGAATATTGGTTTTTTGACCAATATTTGACCAAGTTTCGTTATTTGTTCCATTTAATAAAAATGGAATTTAGTTGCAAATTAGTAATCTACATTCGGATTAGATAACGTGATGTATTTATTTCTTAAAATCAATTTCGGGTGGAATGTGAATGAGAAATTAATTATAAAAGTGTGCAACTATTATGGGTTTATGAAGAGTTGGAAATGTGGAAAGTCATTATCCCACATAGATTGGAAAATAAAAAGATGAGAGTATTTAATTAGCTCATCTAAGAAGGTTCCAATCAAGTGTAGACATGGGCTTCCAAGCTAATGGGCCTTTGGGCTATCCATTCAAGCTAGTGGGTAACTAGGTTAATTTTGAGCTAGCCAAAAAATGGACCTATGACCCGCGAAGCGCGGAATGGGCGGTTTTGGGCGCACTTTGTACGTACGCATCGGTCGCTAGCTGTGGAGCTTAAATTTTTGGTAATGGTGGGCTTGGGGCGGATTGGGCTGGAGTGGCCCAACCCGTGGGTCAAAGCGGCCCAGTTCAGAAGGCGGCTCGGAGCAAGGGTCGTGTCGGTTCGGTCAAAACCACCGGGCCGACCCGCGTCCCCTTCTAGCGGGCGGTCGAGGTCAGGTCTTGGATCGACCCAGACAATCTCAGCCTTCCATCTAGATCTGATCCAAGGGTCCAGATTCAACAGCCACTATTTATGCCTATTCCCCAAGAGGCACCCCATCTCTTCATCTAGTATAAATAAGACCCCTCATTTGCATTTCATTTCCATCAGAAAATTTACAAAGCATCCTAGCATTCTTAGAGTTTCCAGTCCAGTCCAAGAAGTTCCCAAATATCAAGTAGTTCGCCGAGACTTCCATTGTAGTGCTGCAAGAAGAAGAAGTCAGTTAGTCGTTGTATCTTAGAGACGCTTGCCTAAGACGTTAAGCACAGAGTATACGGGGCAATTTCGTCTTACGGAGAGAGAGTTTAACTCTTGCCTCGACTAAATAAAAAATCCGTCCCCTTTTCAGTTTTACTTAAAGTCATTTCAGGTACGCCGTTACTATTTTCCAACATAAGGTTGTTTTATAGAGTTTAAGGTTATTTTATAGGGTTTAAGGTTTAGCGTTTAGAGTTTAAATTGTTATATAGGTTTAAAGCTTAGGGTTTAAGGGGTAAAAAAACTTTTTATAACTTATGGAGGAACTAGTTTCTCCAAAACGTACTCCAAGTAAATATAGGGAGTTTGTAATATACTTAAAAAAAGGTGAAAAGTTGTTAGGGGTTCACATGCGTGTTGCAAGCAAACATGACCAAGGTTCACAAATGATCCCAATGAACCAGCAATTTTGAACGGTAGTGTAAGTGCAGAACGTGGTGTTACCACAAGTGCTGCTAACACTGTCCTAGTGTTACCCGACGAGAGTCTGGGATTATATTTGAATATTTTCTTCATAAATTATTGTTGTACTAACATCTAATATTGGTGCAAGATTGTTGTTTATTGTTGGTCCAAAATTCAGATATACTATGGTTGAGATGCTAGAATATTGCAAGGAATGTGAAAGGAGATTTTATGGATAAAAGAGAATTTTATTCATAAACATGTGGGATTTAAAGCAAGAGGAAAACATGGGTTTTGACCCATTCAAAGGGCTGAGTGTTGATCAAGATAGTACAAGGTCTATTTAGCTCAAGAGTACAAGCAAGTGAAGCATGCATGAACTTGGGCATCAAGGATTGGTTCCTAAAAAGAAGGGATTTTGGAGATGTGGCTCACATAATCCGTCCACCACTCCACTCACTCTCTCCACGTTTTACAACATTACCCAGCCATGTTTAAAGTATTCCCCAAGTACTTCAAGCCTATAAATAGCAAGGAGGATGAAGATGGAAGAAACCAACACTACAACACACATCCTTGCACAAGAAAGTCTATACACACTCCTTAGTTTCGATAAAACCGTCTTCCCAAACCTATTCCATTCTTGTAATCCTTGATTATAAGTTTGTCTTGGCTAGGATAGGGTCTCGTGTATAGTCTTAGTCGTTCCATAGAACTCAAATTGTAATAGCGATAGGGAACTCTCGGCCTTTGTACTTACAATTCTTATTATTAGTGAAGGTCTCGTCTTTTGAGGCACCTCTCTAAATATATACTTTATATATCTTGAGAAAAATAATTCTTGTGTTTTATTCCGCTGCAAACTCGTTTTGAAAAATTGTTTTAACTCGGGGGTGTGTTATCGTTGGACTCCCAACACCTTTGATAACACTTTATAAAACAAAGGCCATTGACATTTTCAAGTAGAAAACCATTAAAATCGTGAACCGAATGAACCGGGCGAACTATAGATAGGAGGGTCAAGGATCGCCGTTTGAACTGCCGTCTAGACCGTGAGAATTCATATTTGAACGTTGGTTTCGCCAGAAATTAAGAGTACTGTTTTTTTTTTTTTCAAAATATTTTCATCCCACCCTTTAATTATTTTTTAAAAATTTTATCCAAAATATTCACAATATTTAAGTAAAATTATATAATTTATAATATATCAAAAAAATTGGAGAAAAAAAACAACTTCATAAATAAATTGCATTAAAGAAACTACTCCAAAAAAATAATAAAAAATTGGATGAACCGGATAAATCAGTGATGAACTGGACCTGAACCGTGAAACGTGTTCAACTACCGTTTCATTATCAGTTTGGGATATTAGTGAATCGTGAAACTGGCTTGTCTAGTTGCAAGGATGGTTGGGAGAGTCCATTCCCAATTCCAATCCTTCATTTGGTATCAGAAGGGTGGCAATGACATATTGTTAAAATAGTAGTGGTAATAGGTCATTTGTTTTTGATGGTTCTAATTATACCATTTCGAAGGCCAATAACCACTACATCAAATCAAATATTGATGAAAGGCCTTGGCGCAGTATACTTGTAAGATGGTTCACCTAAAGTTAAAAAATCTCCAACATATTCATCTGCGATCAATGTTAGGGGGCACAAAATAAAGTCACCAAATCTTGCTCACAAGGTGAGGTGGTGATATTTTATTGGTCGCATCGATAATGGACCCGCCACATTCTAATTAAAAACATATTGTATCTTTTACAAACCCTAATTGTTACGATAATTTTGACTCTAATTGAAATTGAAATATTAAACTTCAATGTAGATATAGAACCTTAAGTTTGGACCTTATTTTGTTATTTTTCCTAGTTGTAGTACCTTAATACAAGGGCAAATGCAAACATAAATTTAGAAAATTTTTCAACCTATGAGAGAAGAAGAAGTGAAAATAAAGAAAGAATAAAACACAAACTGCAATCTACTCCCTCCGTCCCAAAATGATCTTCTCATTTGTCATTTCTCATTGTCCCAAAAAGTTCTTCACATTTCTACATTTTAGGCTTAAGAGTCATAAACAAAGCTTAACTAGTGATGCAAGTGTTCGTATCCTTAAAATGTTTGAATAGTCAAACACGAAGTTCATTTTGGGACGGAGGGAGTATTAATCTATATCCCTAGAGTTTTAATAATTGCTCTTTAATATGAGAGTGAGAGAGAGAGAGAGAGAGAGAGAGAGATCTAAAAAATGAACTTCCATATATTACATGAAGGAAAAGATGGGGATTATTGAACTCATGCATAAGACTTGAACTTTCAAAAAGTTAGTAGTAAATTTCTCCTATTCCAGAATGAAATGAATACTATTTGTATACAAGAATTAAATAAAAAAAATTAAAAGTATTTCCATGTATGTTGTGTATATAAGTTGCTGATTAACTAAACTAGCAAACTTATTCAATCTTCATTGGAACTTTTATGATCTGGTGGCTGCATGCAGCCTCTCCTTTCTTCTTCAACCTCTTCCAAATTCTTCATGATTGCATCCGAAGCACTCATCAAGAAACCAGGCCAATCCCTATGCATTACCCATTTACGTAAAATAAAAATTATATAAAATCACGAGATATAAATTTCTTAATAATTTAACAAGCTGATCATAGCAGCGACAGTTATTATGAAACAAAGTGATCAGTAAAGATAAGTTACCCCTGGGAAGAATCAAATGTCAGCCCGACGGTGTATTTAGCCTCCTCAAGAGCCCAACGAAACCTTTCTAACTCATTCTCCGAGCAAACCCCATTATCTTTAACAGAAAGCTCAGAAGGTTTCACGTCACAAAACACGGGTAAAACCTTTCCCTTAGTCTCCATCATTAAAGCCAATTCATGCAAACAAAATAAGAGTCACAATAACGAGGCGAAAAAATGGCAACTCCCAATTTACACCCACGAATCGCAGGGTCAATTTTTTCAAACAATTTGTCCCCAGGCTTCATATTCTTGCTATCCAAGAAAGGTTTAAGGTTTAGCCTAGTTAGATGATCATATAACAATCCAGCTATATTTTTTCTTCGTGTCGATTCCACGGTGGTTGATAAAAATGTCGCAGGGTGGTCGTAAAATCGACATGTTTTTGGGATATTGGCCACATGGATGGATGATTTTGTTGTACATTTTCATGGCTGAAGAATATGAACGTTGCATGGACAATTCAAGATTTTTTTTATTTTATTTTATTTTTTGGAGGGGGTACGGAAATGTGGGGATGTGGTTTGATTGTAAAGATTTTGGGCTGATGAAAGTACAGATTGATATGGACCTGTGAATTAATTTAGTATTTATAGTTAATAATTATTGACTAAATTGAGTTTTGAAATTCAAGGAAATTGAATTGAATTCAAGAATGGACGTAAAGAAAATACTTGGTAAAGAGGACTTAATAGTCAGTGTTATTATAAAAACCATTTGAATAGTTCCTTCCGACCGGTTTGTCTAATCCTTCCAACACGTCTGTTTATGACATTTTAAAATTAGATAGTGCTCCTAAAAATTCCTAAAACGGCAAACGATCAAGTGAGTAGTATCCATTAATCGATTGAACAATGCTTATGGCTAGAGTGAATTATAAATGAAAACGTCAAAAATATAATGAATGGTAGTCCAAGTATTGCGTAATTTTTTTATTTTTTATTTTTTATTTTAGCAAACAACTAAATATTATCAAGTGCATTCACAACAATAGAGATGGACATTCTACAAAGGCCGAAGGCTCACCGCAAAGATCAAGAGTATTTCCGTCGCTTACCTAATCAGATCTAGAATCTGAGACATTCGGAATTCACTCCAAATAAAACTTAGGCACTGCATTAATTCGTCATTTAACAAATCCCCCTTTAGATATTACTTGCAATGAAAAATTGATGGGGGATTTACCATATAATCCCTCTAGGAAGCCTAATTTACATTTTAAGACAAGGAATATTTTGACTAACCATATAGTCCCTAGCTTACATCTTCCTTAATATTTTACTAACTACGCCCTCTCAACATTTTACTTTCACCCCAACCACTATCACCTTAGTCTACCATCACCACCTTCTCCAGTCAACAACTCCGGCGACCACCATTTTCGCCTACCACCAACTCCAGTGAAAAAAAAAAAAAAAAAAAAAAAAAAAAATAGCTTCAGTGACCAAAGAATTGAGAACTTATCAGTAAGTTCTCAGTTGTCAACTAAACTACTAAGAACACGAACAACTCCGACGACCAAACAATTGAGAAGTTATCAGTAAGTTCTCAATTGTCAAATAAACTACTAAGAACACGATTAACTCCGGTGACCAAACAGTTGAGAACTTATCAGTAAGTTCTCATTTGTCAACTAAACTACTAAGAACACAAACAACTCCGGCGACCACCAACACCGGCGACTAACTCCGGCGACCAAATAGTTGAGAACTTATCAGTATGTTCAGTTGTCAACTAAACTACCAAGAACACGAACAACTCCGGGGACCAAACAACTGAGAAGTTATTAGTAAGTTCTCAGTTGTCAGCTAAACTACTAAGAACACGATCAACTCCAGCAACCAACTCCGGCGACCAAACAACTGAGAACTTATCATTAAGTTCCCAGTTGTCAATTAAACTACTAAGAACACGAACAACTCCGGCGACCAAACAACTGAGAACTTATCAGTAAGTTCTCAGTTGTCAACTTACCTACTAAAAACACGATCAACTACGGCGACTACCAACTCCGACGACCAAACAACTGAGAACTTATTAGTAAGTTCTCATTTGTCAACTAAACTACTAAGAACACGATCAACTCCGGCGAGTTCTCAGTTGTAAACTAAACTACTAAGAACACAATCAAATCCGACGACCACCAACTCCAGTGATCAAACAGTTGAGAACTTATCAGTAAGTTCTCAGTTGTCACCTAACCTACTAAAAAATATGATCAACTACGGTGACCACCAATTCCGACGACCAAACAGATGAGAACTTATTAGTAAGTTCTCAGTTGTCAACTAAACTACTAAGAACACAATCAACTACGGCGACCAAACAACAGAGAACTTGTCCGTAAGTTCTCTGTTGTCAACTAAACTACTAAGAGCACGATCAACTCTAGTGGCCACAAACTCATGCGTTCTCAGTTGTCAGCTAAACTAATAATAATAAGAACACGATCAACTTTGGCGACCATCAACTCCGGCGATCAAAACAACTGAGAACTTATCAGTAAGTTCTCAGTTATCAACTAAACTACTAAGAACACAATCAACTCCAGCGACCACCAACTCCGGCGACCAAAACAACAGATAACTTATCAGTAAGTTCTCAGTTGTCAACTAAACTACTAAGAACACGACCAACTCTGGCGACCACCAACTCTGACGACCAAACAATTTTAGTAAGTTCTCAGTTGTCAACTAAACAAGCAAGAACAAGATCAACTCCGACGACTAAACAACTGAAAACTTATCCGTAAGTTCTCAGTTGTCAATTAAACTACTAAGAACACGATCAACTTCGGCGACTAAACAACTGTGAACTTATTAGTACGTTCTCAGTCGCCAACTAAACTACTACGAACAACTTCACTATTTTCACAGTTGTTGAGAATTTCACAAAAAACTAGATATATTTACTTTGTTATTCTTAATATAATCTCTCATTTTACTCAAAATTAATTTTATATTTTAAATAAAATATAGTTCTCTTCTCGTCCCAAAATATTTGTTGTTTAAGGAGTGAAAGTTTGTTTTACTTGTTTTCTGTTAGTTTCTTTTACTATTGTTAAGTACTTGACTAATTCCATTTGTTCTGGGGCTAAACTGAATAACAGTTCTGACTTTCTGGTCTTTTCGATCATTCTGTAGTTTTTGGAGCCGGGTGCCTCTAGTCTTTTCGATAATTATAAGTACCATACTAGTGTGGACACCGATATCGTCACTGGAATGTGATGTACCGTTACTGGAGTGTACAGGTGGGACCGTTCCGAATTTACTATTTTTTAAATGAATTTATATAGATTTTGCTTAACTGTTATATAATTAAACGAAAATCTAAAATTAAAAACAATGTACTTCCAATCGTTGTGAGTATGAAAAGTGAGTAAGAGAGAGAATGTGCAATTGTTGTGAGTATAAAAATAAGTAGAAGAGAGAATGAGTAAGAGGAATAATAATTTTTTACTACTTTTAGTAATGTACCCATTTAAATGAAACACATAAAAAAAAAATTGTGCACATTGATTCGAGACGGAGAGAATAGTATACCAAGGTTCTAAAAAGCGCTAGGCACTGCAGCTTGGCTGTCGCGACCCCGACCCCGCGGGCCCGGAACTCGCGAGCTGGACGTCGACTTACAACAATACACCAAAATAATGAAGATAGAAATTCCATTTTTATACCCAAATGTTTAAAACAAAGTTTTAGAAATCCAAGCTTAACAACAACAACAAACTACTAGAATAAGCTTCGCAAGCTCACCCAAAAATACAAAAGATTACAAATCTTAATGACGTCATTGTTGGTAAAACTATCCCCAAAAGGTTATACATTTAAATAATGCAAACCGATCAAACAACCTGCCCAAAATCTCAATCCTCTCGACGTCTTCCTCGATCCGCGAATCCTAATCCTTTTCCTCCTGGGGGGTTAAGGAAAACAATTTGAAACAGAAACGGGGTGAGAATAAATCTCAGTAAGTTACTAATGCAACTACATGACATGCTAATATGCAATGACCAATAGCAATTAACATAAGACAGATAGCAGCGGAATAATAAGTGACATGCTGTCAAACAGTAATATCCAATAATCAATCATATAAATAAACATATAACAACAAATGAGAGGCTCCCTATCGCCAACCGTCCCATACCGGTTGGAAATAACGACCAGCTCATCATGCAACACATAAAGCTGAAATAAACACTCATGAGTGGATACATAGCCAAGGTTTCATCCAACTGAAAGAACCAAATAAAGGTCGCTGCGCAGCTTCAATAATCCACAAATCATCATCTTCATAATAGCATGAAATCTGAAGAGAAATCCCCCGGTCAAAAGCGACCAATCAACCCATCAATCAAACAAACCATCTTCGTAGCAGCATAAAAGCTGAAGAGAAACCCGGTACCGGAACCAATAACCATAAGAGTGTCACAAAGGACAAGGACCATGACACAAAGTCATGCCCGTTAGCTAGATACATTCACAGAGGAATGCTAACTTATCCTTTCCAAGGCCAATCTGGAGAAGGGGTATAGTAGTAAGGGCAAAACAATGGTCAACATTATAATGGACTTGGCTTTGCCATTATAATCCTTCCCATCGCCCGATGCAACAAATATGCCAGCTGGGCTTCCAATTAAATGCTAAGAAATAATATATTAGCATGAACAAACAACTTAAGGTTCCAAAGTAGGGAACCACACCAATTAATCACCATAAAGATGCAAACGATTTCTCATGAAGAGTTCAACAACAACGAACACAAGAAGTTTCTCATACAAGCACAACAACGATAAACGGAATTTCTCATAAAGAGCACAACAACATTGATCATTAAACAAGATGGTTCCAAGACAAGGACCCATACCAAACACATCCTAAAGATGATACCCACGAGTTAATCATAAAGAGCACAACCCAAACGGTCGCTCACCAATGGCACAATGACCATTACCAAAATGACCATAAACATTTACTCAAAAGATATACTAGGACTATGGACTCAACCATCTCATCACACCTGGAATTCCAAATAAGAAATCCGAATGGATGCATCTTAAGGTTAGTCAAACCGTAAGTACCCAAACGAATCCAAAAGGTTACCCTTATTAGAACATGATCACGACTGGACTAAACCCTACACTTTAGTGTTCCAAAACAACCCTCTAGGTACTATAGGATATCACCTAAAACCTAGACCAAGTCTTATTCTAAAATCAATCCGATCAGTAAAATAACTTTCAATTAAAGGGTCTCAAAGTATGAAGTCCTCACTTATATCCCAAAATGATCATAACAACTCAATAAAGTCACTCAATTGGATTTACAAAACCTGTTCACAATGGATCGATACAACTCCTCTTAACCTCAAACACCCAAATAAAATCCCGAAGTATAAAACTTATAACTTAACTGAACAACCTATACCATCTTGTAGTACTCGGAGAGAACTTCGAAACGATAGTTTACACGCCTAAAACGGAGTCCGGACGAAGAAGTTATGGGGGAAACAGTTTTAGAAGAAAAGGGAATAATATATCAGAGTCCCAGCTTGGCACGACCGTGCCTAAGAAAGTGGCACGACCATGCCAATCATGACGGAAGGAAAGGGAATTTTGGCGCGACCGTGCCTAAGAAAGTGGCACGACCGTGCCAATCATGACGGAAGGAAAGTGAATGTTGCACGACCGTGCCAAATAAAGGAGCACGACCGTGCCAGAAGAACAATGCCCAGATTCTTCCTGGGTTCACCAATTTCGAACCAAAACACAACCTTCACTAAATGCTCAAAATCAAAGCTTTCAAACTAGATTCCAAGGTACTAAAACCACATCTAAACATCAAGGGAACCTAAACAACACCACCTAACAACTCAAAACAAGATTTAAACCCACATTCACATATTCACCATTTTTAACCCAAAACCCCAAATAAATCCCAAATAAATTGCAACCTCATCCAAACTTCACATATAACAACCCAAGCATAATATAAGTATGATATGAACATTTTAGCATAAAAAATGGGGGAAAAACAACTTACCCGGATTTCCTCAAAGGTGACGGAACTCGAAATTTCTTGGCTTCCTACGATCCTATCGACGATCTAAACATGATTCATGTTTTAAGAAATGAGAAATAAAGAGAGGAAGATGATGGAAATGTAGAGAGAAGGTAGAGAGAAAACTTACCTTTTTTTCACCCATGGAAGAGAGAGAGGGGGAGATGGCTGGGAATGGGAGTGAGGTAGGGGAGAGAGAGAGGGAGGTGAGGGGAAAAGAGGAGTAAGTAGGAAAATTAGAGAATTTACACATAGACCCCCTCCCCTACACACTAACACAATTACTTGCACTCCCTACTAACAATTAAGACCCAACACTTCTACACTAGCACAAAAGACCCAAATAAAAAGCTAGGCATAATTATTATGAAACATAAAATGCACACATAAATATTTAAATAAATAATAATTTAAATAAATAAATAAGCAAATAAATAAATAATAATTATTTATTACCAATAAAATAGAGCCTAGATTTCGGGTCGTGACATTCACTCCCCCTTAAAGAAAATTCGACCCGAATTTTAACGAGACTTACCCGAAAGCCCAAATAGCTACGGATACGATAGTTCCGCCATTTCTCAAATTTCTCAATTGCCCAATCTACCCCACTACAAGGTAACCTTAAATAATGCTTACGATAACACCACCTCTCGAACCGAATCATTACATCATTAACTTCATTACTAATCAAAATCCGTACTCAAAATCGAAGAATTCAAATTATTTCCACACATAATTCTCGAGGTACCTCAAGTTCACCTTATTCATAACCTTAACTATTTGTAAATCGCATACTTAGTATTATTCCCCAGAAATTCAAAACATTACCATCTCGAGCTAAATTAGCTTTTAAAATATAAAAAGGCTAAAGAAATTTCTATTTCCACAATATTCATCAAAGGCTATATCTCTAAGGATTCCCATTATAGTGCTCTCGCTCTAGGTAGCACTTTAAACTAAAGGTGTAATGTAAACCCAAAATTTTAATACAAAATGTTCACTTAAATTTACGCCATAATGTCATCGTCATAACACTCCAATCCTTGAAAGCCTAAAATAATTACGAATACTCAGTAGTCCGAAAATGATCTAAATTTTATTTTCACGGTATTTCCTCTAACTCCCTTTTTAGTTATTAATCTGTGCTCATATATCCAAGGAAGTCACCAAATCTCAAATCCTCAATAGCTAAGCCACGTTAATCTTTCACGCATACATTTATTAACCTAATGATACTTAGGCTTAATAGTACTACCATCGTAATAACCCAATTAGCTAGTAACGTTCCAACTGACCCAAGACCAATTCATGATATTCCTTAATTATGCCCAAGTATTGATAATCAACTTCCTTCACATACCCTTGATCCAATTCGGGAAACGCCACCAAGAAGGGATTTAGAACCATAGAACCACTATCTACACCAAAATTTCGAAATGCCTTTAACATAGATTGAGAAATTATTACTCTCCCAAAATGTACTTAGTCCTTTCTAACTTAACACGCTTACCACCATTAATGATCACAACTCCTACAACAAACTCATCATCCATAACAAATCGTACACCTCTCCATACTAATCCATTCCGATGCATTCACGGAGATGTACTAAAAGTGACTAAAATTTTCCTCAAAAGATCCTCATTGAATCCTCAACTCCTATAACTCAACCGATACAATATGGATATTGATCTAAATATTAGCATTACAACCTTGTACCACAACAACCCAATTTAACCCAAGCTTCTCCTCAAACACTAGGTACTATTTAGAAGAAAGTAGAAACCTTACAATGATAATTACACCCAACAATTTGACTGAAGCTAAATACTCGGATTTCAATAAAAAAAAAAATTGGTATAACTCTACGCAAAGGAACGGTCTCAAATAATTTTAAAAAATCAGGAATGGAGAATATAACCATCTGTTGGTAGTGGTGCCCTAGGCACGTTTAATAAACGTTGTAATTGTTATCATTTATTTCATATCAATAAAAGAGATGTTTTGATTATTATTGTTGTTCATGTTTACTTATAATAATCCCCGTCCCTAGTACTTGTTAAGCACTAGTATAAAGGCTAAATGATCATGAGATGATCATGTTAGATTTATGGGTACTTGTTTGGAACAAGGTACTGGACATGACCCGCTGTATGAGATTTATGTCATGGTCTATGTCGTACATATATCTCATATTAGTTATGTCATTTGAATCCTTAGACATGAAGTTATTATAGTCTTCCACTTGATGAACATTGTGTTTGACATATTCAAACGCTGCCTTAACACGGTAGTTATAAAGGGTATGATTGGCATAATCGGATTCCCGTTTGGAAGAATAATAAGCTAAATGGATTTGTCCCTCCACGGAGAGATGTCAAGCTTGGGCCCCTCGAAGGAATGATGTTGATGAAATGTTCGGCCGGACTCAAATGGATTGATTGGATCAATAGCATTTGAATTATCAACATATTCGGAATCGAGAAAGCATTGAACAAAACAAGTTGACTGTTTGACCATGACTTGTGTTCAATGACATCGTGGACAAAGGGATTGTGACATATTCTAAAGGAATGCGAACTTGTATCTAGTTATACTATTTGGGTAGGTATGACGGTTTGCTAGAACCTAATCATATCTTATGGAATCATGTTTGAGCCCATTACCAACTTAGTATAATCCTAGAGGGTCACACACAATAGAACGAATCTTAAATAAAAGGACTATATTGGCATTTAGGGTCGGAGGACTTCCAAAGAATTTCTGGAAAGATCTGGGCCTCCTGGTCAACCAAGCGGGCGCTTGGGTTGCACCAGGCGGGCGCCTGTTTAAGCCGGAAAGGAACTGGACTTTCTGCCCAAACAGGCGGGCACCTGGGTAGGACCAGGCGGGCGCCCGGTATGCCGATTGGGAATTTCCTAATTCGATTAGGAATGGTTTTTGACACAAGTTACCTATTTGAAATAGGTCTTAATTGTGCATAAAACCCCAATTCGGCCAGACCATATTAACAAGTGCTTTTGTGAGTCTCAAAGAGTTTGAGAGAGATTTTATTTTGTTCTGAGATATCCTTGATTGAGGAACAAAAATAATTTACAAATAAAATCCATATAGTTCTTTATTATATTGTGAAAGTGTGTTTCATAATATTGGTCTAGCAACCAAGATCAAAGAAGCTCCTTTGATATTCGTTCGAAGTGTGGATACCGCTAGAGGGTGAAAATCATCATCTTCAAAGTTCGTGTTCAAGCCTTGTGATCGTGATCAAGTCTTCAAATCTCCACCAAAGACCAAGAGAAAATTTAATAGCCATCAAGGGTTAGTTCATCATTTATTCATCTTGTTGTATTTGATTTAATCATGTGAACGGATCTATGGGTTTTGGGTTTCAAAATTTTAAATGCTAAATTCCGCTGCGCATGTTACCTGGAAACCCAACACCATCTTCCTACAACAATCAACTAATGCAAGAGTAACATCAAAATCTTGTAATAGCAACATGGCTAATTTAGCAGGTAAGACATAACCATACTTAAGCACATCATAAGCACATAAGACTTCATCAGATACCCTAAACTCCTCCGTAGGAGTAGACACCTACAACACATAAGTCAAAGACTCAGAAGAAATAAATGCAACTAAATGCACAGAAACACATAAATGCGATGACCCTAAAATGCACGCGCTCGCTCTCACGACGCAAAATAATACCTCCTGATATTATCCGTTACCTGGTGAGTGCTGATTGATTGCAAATACTCTTCCCGAAACCTTGGGCTTCCCCGAAGCATCCCTCTTCTGACCCTGTGGTATTCCAGTTCCTGTCCCCGATGACTGAACTCTAAACCTCGGACAATCTTTAACGAAGTGTCCCAACTGACCACACTTCACACATTTTCCTTGCTTCTTTCAACACTTGTCTTCTGAGTGTCCTTTCCTCTGACAGTAGCTGCAGACTTTCCCATTTCGTGTCCCCTTATTAGAACCTTGGTTTCCTACTGTTGGTTGCCCTTGAAGTTGCCTTCTGAATCGAGTTTGCACTCCAGAATTACCTCTGTTATCCGAATGTTGCTGTTGTGACTTACTCTTCCCTCCTTGCTTACCCGGGTTAACCATCTCAGTCTTCCTTTTATGTTCCCCAATATCCTGCTCAATCAAGTAGGCTCGATCCACCGCATCCTGAAAAGGTTGAATTCTTTGGGCTAAAAGTTGAGTCCTAATAGCTGTCTTCAAACCCCTAATCAATCTCATCGCTTTCTGCTCCTCGGTCCGCACTAGGTAGTCACAACACCTGGCTAATTCTGCGAACTTAGCCGAGTACTGTGCTACTGACATCATGCCTTGCTCCAAGCTAAGGAACTCGATCTCTTTCCGGTTTTGATTTACTAGAGAGATAAAATGATCCTTGAATTTCCTCACGAACCACATCCCAACTGGTCTTCAGTGCCTTCCACCAATGTTCCGCAGCCCCCACGAGCTTATAAGCTGCAAACAGAACCCTATCCTCATCAGTGCAACCAAAGACATCGTAGATTTTCTCCATCGATTCTATCCATAGCTCGGCTTTCTTCACATCCGGCTCACCGTCGTACTCACTTGGTTTCAACTTTAAGAACTGCTCCAACCCATATCGCGGAGGTGCTACATGTTCCTCTCTCGGCCCTTGGTCATGAATTGATTTCACGGCCGCTTCAAACCTGTCCTGAAATATTGCACGGTTTTCTTCCCGTAGACCATTCTGATTCTGAGCCCCACTAGAACCTTCACCTGTCCTTCTTCTAGCCATCACAAACAAATACCTGCAGAAAATTCTCATCGTTACTCACTCCGAACACACTACCCTCCTAGGTCATACTAGTCCACCTAGACTTATACTTAGAGCCAAACCATAGCTCTGATACCAACTGTCGCGACCCCGACCCCGCGGGCCCGGAACTCGCGAGCTGGACGTCGACTTACAACAATACACCAAAATAATGAAGATAAAAATTCCATTTTTATACCCAAAATGTTTAAAACAAAGTTTTAGAAATCCAAGCTTAACAACAACAACAACAAACTACTAGAATAAGCTTCGTAAGCTCACCCCAAAAATACAAAAGATTACAAATCTTAATGACGTCATTGTTGGTAAAACTATCCCCAAAAGGTTATACATTTAAATAATGCAAACCGATCAAACAACCTGCCCAAAATCTCAATCCTCTCGAAGTCCTCCTCGATCCGCGAATCCTAATCCTTTTCCTCCTGGGGGGTTAAGGAAAACAATTTGAAACAAGAAACGGGGTGAGAATAAATCTCAGTAAGTTACTAATGCAACTACATGACATGCTAATATGCAATGACCAATAGCAATTAACATAAGACAGATAGCAGCGGAATAATAAGTGACATGCTGTCAAACAGTAATATCCAATAATCAATCATATAAATAAACATATAACAACAAATGAGAGGCTCCCTATCGCCAACCGTCCCATACCGGTTGGAAATAACGACCAGCTCATCATGCAACACATAAAGCTGAAATAAACACTCATGAGTGGATACATAGCCAAGGTTTCATCCAACTGAAAGAACCAAATAAAGGTCGCTGCGCAGCTTCAATAATCCACAAATCATCATCTTCATAATAGCATGAAAGCAGAAGAGAAATCCCCCGGTCAAAAGCGACCAATCAACCCATCAATCAAACAAACCATCTTCATAGCAGCATAAAAGCTGAAGAGAAACCCGGTACCGGAACCAATAACCATAAGAGTGTCACAAAGGACAAGGACCATGACACAAAGTCATGCCCGTTAGCTAGATACATTCACAGAGGAATGCTAACTTATCCTTTCCAAGGCCAATCTGGAGAAGGGGTATAGTAAGGGCAAAACAATGGTCAACATTATAATGGACTTGGCTTTGCCATTATAATCCTTCCCATCGCCCGATGCAACAAATATGCCAGCTGGGCTTCCAATTAAATGCTAAGAAATAATATATTAGCATGAACAAACAACTTAAGGTTCCAAAGTAGGGAACCACACCAATTAATCACCATAAAGATGCAAACGATTTATCATGAAGAGTTCAACAACAACGAACACAAGAAGTTTCTCATACAAGCACAACAACGATAAACGGAATTTCTCATAAAGAGCACAACAACATTGATCATTAAACAAGATGGTTCCAAGACAAGGACCCATACCAAACACATCCTAAAGATGATACCCACGAGTTAATCATAAAGAGCACAACCCAAACGGTCGCTCACCAATGGCACAATGACCATTACCAAAATGACCATAAACATTTACTCAAAAGATATACTAGGACTATGGACTCAACCATCTCATCACACCTGGAATTCTAAATAAGAAATCCGAATGGATGCATCTTAAGGTTAGTCAAACCGTAAGTACCCAAACGAATCCAAAAGGTTACCCTTATTAGAACATGATCACGACTGGACTAAACCCTACACTTTAGTGTTCCAAAACAACCCTCTAGGTACTATAGGATATCACCTAAAACCTAGACCAAGTCTTATTCTAAAATCAATCTGATCAGTAAAATAACTTTCAATTAAAGGGTCTCAAAGTATGAAGTCCTCACTTATATCCCAAAATGATCATAACAACTCAATAAAGTCACTCAATTGGATTTACAAAACCTGTTCACAATGGATCGATACAACTCCTCTTAACCTCAAACACCCAAATAAAATCCCGAAGTATAAAACTTATAACTTAACTGAACAACCTATACCATCTTGTAGTACTCGGAGAGAGCTTCGAAACGATAGTTTACACGCCTAAAACGGAGTCCGGACGAAGAAGTTATGGGGGAAACAGTTTTAGAAGAAAATGGAAGAATATATCAGAGTCCCAGCTTTGCACGACCGTGCCTAAGAAAGTGGCACAACCGTGCCAATCATGACGGAAGGAAAGTGAATGTTGCACGACCGTGCCAAATAAAGGAGCACGACCGTGCCAGAAGAACAATGCCCAGATTCTTCCTGGGTTCACCAATTTCGAACCAAAACACAACCTTCACTAAATGCTCAAAATCAAAGCTTTCAAACTAGATTCCAAGGTACTAAAACCACATCTAAACATCAAGGGAACCTAAACAACACCACCTAACAACTCAAAACAAGATTTAAACCCACATTCACATATTCACCATTTTTAACCCAAAACCCCAAATAAATCCCAAATAAATTGCAACCTCATCCAAACTTCACATATAACAACCCAAGCATAATATAAGTATGATATGAACATTTTAGCATAAAAAATGGGGGAAAAACAACTTACCCGGATTTCCTCAAGGTGACGGAACTCGAAATTTCTTGGCTTCCTACGATCCTATCGACGATCTAAACATGATTCATGTTTTAAGAAATGAGAAATAAAGAGAGGAAGATGATGGAAATGTAGAGAGAAGGTAGAGAGAAAACTTACCTTTTTTTCACCCATGGAAGAGAGAGAGGGGGAGATGGCTGGGAATGGGAGTGAGGTAGGGGAGAGAGAGAGGGAGGTGAGGGGAAAAGAGGGAGTAAGTAGGAAAATTAGAGAATTTACACATAGACCCCCTCCCCTACACACTAACACAATTACTTGCACTCCCTACTAACAATTAAGACCCAACACTTCTACACTAGCACAAAAGACCCAAATAAAAAGCTAGGCATAATTATTATGAAACATAAAATGCACACATAAATATTTAAATAAATAATAATTTAAATAAATAAATAAGCAAATAAATAAATAATAATTATTTATTACCAATAAAATAGAGCCTAGATTTCGGGTCGTGACATTGACTTAGCGCTTAGGTGGGGCCTATACGGGAATTAGGCGGGGCCGAGAATTCAGAAATAATTATAATATCTTAGACGGGACCAAGACGTTTCATGAACGTCTAGCGCCTAAGCGGCGGTTAGAGGGCTTAGACAGACGTCTTTTAAAACCATGTAGTATACACATCGGTTAATGGGCATGAACAACATGGGTTGTAGGTTACTTATCTCTAGCCACTATTGATTGAATAGCCTTTTGACTTGTATATTCTACATTTTCACTTTCCCCAACAAAAGTTAAGTGCACAGCTTCCTCCCACTTCCCTCTCACTTTTACTGCCAAAACGTCTAGGAAGTCAGAAAATAAGGGATGATGTGTACTGCAATTGTTCACCAACTGTTGTCCGCCGACTAGTTCCCGAAATCCGGTCGGTGCAGGTGCGCAGCTCAAATAAGATCCGACGGAGATGATTTTAACTCCATTCTTTTTGTCTTGTCAAACTTCATTTTCTGGTATCATTTATTTTTTCGTTCCAAGCTCGTTTAGTTAGAGATTTACATTTTCCTCCAAATTTTTCCGGCGAGATAGATGTGAGACTACTCAATTTTAAAGATTGATGGCGTGGCTTCTCAATCGCCGGAGTTAGTGGTTCTGAATTGGTTCGTGTCCCTTTACTCGGAGCTCGCTTTGGACTGCCTGAGTGTGACATGTTGCTGCTTTAATAGTTAATTGACTACCTTTCTGGAATAAATCCAATAAAACGACTGAGCTTTTGCTGACCGAAGGTCGGAGCTTGTAGGGGTGGCCGGAATAAGTTGAGGTTTGGTCGGAGCTGGGTTTGATCACCGGAGCGAGGTGAGAAGGCGGATGCAGCGGGCTGCCTTTGTCTAGACCGGTCATGCGACCAACGGGCCAGATTTGGTGGAGTGGGCGGCTGGAACTGGGGAAGGGGTGATGGTCGCCGGAGTTGGGCAGGAGAGAGATGACCGGAGGTGATGGGGTTGACTGGAGATGTCGCCGAAAAAAAAGGGGTCTTCGGTGAGGTTTGATAACTGGAGGCTGGTTTGACCGGAGTAGGGGGAAGGGTCGCCGGAGTATGGGGAAAGGGTCGCCTGAGTGGGTGGGTAGAGAGAGTAGAGAGAGGGGTGTATTTTTGGGGAGGGGGTGTAGTTAGTTTGGCCAGGGACAATATAGTTAGATACTCCCTCTATCCCGCTTTAAGGTTTTTACTTTCTTTTTTAGTCTGTCCCAATTTAAGATTTTTACTTTGCTTTATTATCTAAAATGGAAAGTGTAACCCACTTGTCATTCTCACAACAAAAACTCTCTACCCACTTTGTCTCTCTCCACTTTACTTTTCATACTCACAACATTTACTTTTTCTTAATATCCGTGCAAAGTCAAACTAAGAACTTTAAATTGGGACGGAGAGAGTAAAATATTTTATAGGACTATGACGTAACTCAAGAATATCCATGCCCTAAAATGTAAATTTCATATTACACAGGGATTAAGAGGTAATTTTCTCAAAATTGATATACTGGAGAATCCAAGATGGCAAGGAATCGCCCAAAATACATCTCAAAATCCGTGAAACATCTTTGTGCAGGAAGAACAATGACATCCTCTCATTGTGATATAATGCGAGATCCGTCGCAATTGCTAGATAAAAACAAACAAACAAACAAACATATGCTCTCAATGAATGAGAGAAATCAAACGGCTCTCAACGGATGTGAGAAACTTATTACTCTCTTTGTAACAGATTATATGTTCACCTTTTTTTTTAGTCTGTCTCTAAGTATATGTCTGCTTTCTTAAATGACAAAGAATATTTACTATTCTTTTCATTCATTCTCTCTTTTACTTTATATATATACTACTCACTACACCAATCAACTTACTATTCTCTACCTCACATTCTTTCTCATACCTTACTTTTCATGCTCACAACACTGTAGGGACCACCACCACCACTCTCCACATTAGTTTATATATATACTACTCACTACACCAATCAACTTACTATTCTCTACCTCACATTCTTTCTCATACCTTACTTTTCATGCTCACAACACTGTAGGGACCACCACCACCACTCTCCACATTAGTATGATATTGTCCGCTTTGAGACTAGCCCGCACGGAATTGTTTTTGGGCATCCCCAAAAGATCTCATACTAATGAAGTGTGTGGGTGCTCTTATATGCCTTGCTTGCAATTGTTTGCTCAATTGCCGTTGTGGGACTTTGGCTTGCACCCCAACAAACACTTACATCATTTCTATCGCTTCTTAATCTCTTTGTAAATGGGAGGATGGACATATACTTTGAGATATAAGAAGTATAAAACAAATCAAAAGTAATTATAAACAATTGTTTATAATCTTAATAAATTAAGATTAAAAAAAATCTGTTTGTTGAAATTTGACAAAGGAAAGGAAAGGAAGGAAGACGATGGAATTCCTCGGTTGATAAAAAGATGTTGACAGAGAAGAGCTTACAAGAGAAGTTAAGTACTGTGTTGCTTAATTCCAAATAACTAACCTAAGTTGACATGTTCAATTTATTTTTCACACTTCATTTTTGTCTTATAATAAATTGTTATACTCCCCCTCTCTCTATTTTAAAATGATTTTTTCATTTATTATTTTTTATTGTCTCAAATTTTCTTTATTTCTATAATTTAATTTTAAAAGTGCATAAAACACAAATATAAATAGTAAATAAATATTATATTTTTTTTAAAAATGAATAATAGTAAAAAAAAAAAAAAAAAAAAAAAAAGGGACGAAGGGAGTATTTATTTCTCATCGCATTTATAAGGAACATTCTACTTAGATTTGCTAAAAATTGGAGCTTGACTAGTTAGAAGTTCAAAATAATCAAAGGTATGTCAAGATGTGAAGCAGCAACCAGCAAAATCATGATTCTTTTCGTACTTTCTCTACTCTCTTCGTCTATCTCGTTGTGAGTACTCCTTCCATTTATGGCTACTTATTTTTATTTTGGGCGTCTTATATTTATTACTCCCTCCGTCCCAGACTAAAAGTCATACTTTTCATTTTGGTATGTCCCAGACTAAGAGTCATATTCCTAAAATGGCAAAGAATCTTTACTATTCACCCCACTCATTCTCTCTCCTATTTTACTTATATACTCACAACACCAATCAATTCACTATTCTCTCCCCACTCATTCTCTCACCTACTTTCCTTTTACACTCACAACTTTTACATCACTTCCAATATTTATTAATAAGCGTGCAAATGAGGGGTAAGACTCTTAGTCGGGACGGAGGGAGTACTACTTACCCAAAATATTCATTTTCTCTCTCATATTCACTCGCAACAACTATCCACTAACTTATTTTCTCTCTCCTACCCGCTTACAATACATATTTTTCCAACATATTTTTTTAATCCTCGTGCACTCTCATTTAGTAGCAATAAGTATAGGATGGAGGGAGTATAAATAAACATGAAGCAATAATAATGCCTTTTTTTTATAGGACACTAAGCAATAATTAAAACTATTTTTAATTATCATAATAACGAAAGTTTAAATTTGATACATTATTATAAATACAATCAAAATCAATTTTAAATTTTTATTATGATAATTAAAAATAACTTAAAGTATTGTTCAAAATTCAGTCACATTTAACTTTCGGGGTACCTAGGATATCTAAAATTATGCAATAAAATGGTTATTAAGAGTTCTTTCTATCTACAGTTTGTTCATTATGTTTAAGGGTAATTTGCAGATTGGTAACTTGAGTTTGTAGAAAGTTTGAAATCCCCAACTTAAAAGTTCAATTTTGCAAATTGGTTACCTAAGTTTATCATATTTTTTTTTGCAATATGGTGAATTAACTAACATTCCGTCAATTTTCTGACAGACCTAAACACATGTGCAACGCACATGACTTTTGAAAAGGACAATTCTGTCAATTTTCGGATCTAAAACACATTTGCAATGTCGTGATTGAGTTGCACATCTCCGAAATTTGACATGAATGCCCTTTTAAAATGACGATCTAATCATCCTAGTGAAATTTTAAAAATTGTAATAGACTAATCATTAAGTGATTTATTTATAACAATATTTAAAATTTTATTATGAATATTAAATTGATATCAATGTTGTTTTGGCCAATTTTCGACAATTGGACAAATATAAAGGAGTAGGGTACAATGGAATAAAGAACTTTGAAATTCAAGATGTATGAACAAATGATTTAACGAGGAAAGCCCTTGAACAACTTGTTCGCTGGCATGAAACCTCGAATGATGGAATTTTATTAAGCTTTTGTGGAGGTACAATGAATGAGTGGTAAATATGAGAGAAAGAGAGTATGAGCCGTGAGTGTGTGTGTGTTACATAAATGGTGTTTTCTATTTATACTAAGGAAATAATCATAAACTAGCCAATAAACCCTTGAATCTCACACAGTTAGTTGAGTTCTATCTTTTTGCCGTTGCTTTGAATTGGCGTTGAGTCCATAAGACTTTGTTGTTGACTGAGTCTCTAAATAGGTCACGTTTCTTTGCTTGCTGACGATAAGCTTTAGTCTTTGACTTGGTCCATGAGTCCTCCATGTACTAATATTTTATCTCATGTGTGAATTAATAACAGCCCTATAAAGTAGGAACAATAAAACTGCCATTCAAGATGTCAGGTCGTCAGGTCGTCAACTCAGGATGTCACGTCAGGAAGTTAAGTCAACATGTTAGTCAACATGTAGAGTCAAGATGGAAGATGTAAACTCAAGTCGTTATTTCCAGGATGTAGATATAGTGCTGTGAGATTTTTCACCCCAAACAATTGCCCCCAAATTTTTTGAATTGAGTGAACATAGAAATTCAAGAAATTTCCATAACAGTTGATGTACACTACCATTTATGAGGCAGTTGATGTAGGTGATATAAGCTCTAAGATGCAATTGATCCTGCAAAAAATAAAGAGAAAGACGAAGAATATGATATTTTGGTGATTGTCTTAAAGACAATTTTTTATTTGTTTGCAACATGTCTGTTTGGACATGTTAAGTTGTAATTTTGTTTGAACAATGTCTTGTGATAGCATGGTTAAAACTTATAGATGTTTCCCATTTTAGGATCAGTGTGTTTGATCCTTTTTGGTATTTTGATAATAGACTGGTCGTACCGTTAGGACTCTAAGGGTAACATGCTGATGTTACAACTTTAAATAATTTTGAAACAATTGAATAGTAGCGATGTAATGAATGGTTGGTAACATGTTGATGTTAAAAGTTGGGAATCATGATGAAAAGATGTTTATCTTTATATCCTGTGTATGTTTGGTAACATGTTAATACTACAACCAGTGATTTCAACTTGAGTTCATAATTTTAATTAAGTTCAAGAAGGTAATCAATATGTACATGACACATTGGCCCACCTACAACTTAACTAAAACATGAAAATCGTGCGCACGGGCGAAGGTGTAGAAACCTTAAACACATAAGAAAGGTGTAAAACCTTTAAACCTTTGAAAGGTGTAAAACCTTATACCTTGGATGGAATTGCACTATGATTTTGCCTGTTGACCTTGAATTCTGACTCATGTGAACATCTTTGAATACTTGGATCAACATGTAACATCTCTGATCAACATGTAACATCTGGAGAACTTGGATCAACATGTAAACATCTTAACCTGAATAGAGACTTTGAGTTTCCTCGCAAAGCAGAAACATGTTACGGTTGGGTGTTAGCTTGGCTAACACCCCTCCGATGCTTAAGTCAGTAGATGTTTGATGAAGATAAATCAAATTGAAACAACATAATTGAAATAAAGCAATATAAATGCATACCTGATTTTCTCAATTAAGTTGACAAGCTACAACTTACATAAAGTACAGCTTGAGATGCACTGCATTCCAACTTCTTGAAATTCTGGTACCATCTAGATTTGACATCCAACATGCCCCCTTTCCAACCTATTGATTAATAATCCTGTATGAGCTTATCTTCTTCCAACCTGATGAATCTAGATGCTCTGGTTCTTATTTCATCCAGCCTCTTGCATGGCGTCATGACCAAATCATCATAATATGGAGAGTCCTTCTTAAGTCCCATCCTGAAAGCCTCAATTGCATTAGCTGTGTCCAGGTTGGTGATGTCTACAGCTTCTCTATGAACCTGCTCAGGTAGTCTTTCAGGAGTTCATCAGGTTGCTAGACCACCCTATAGAGATCACTCGTCAGCTTCTCAAACACCCTGTTACATGAAAACTGATTAGTGAACATGTTAATAATTTGGGCATATGATCCGATAGAGCCTAAAGGTTGGTTGATAAGACATCTCAAAGCTGCTCCTATAAGAGTTGAACCAAAACCCCTGCAAAAGCAAGCTTCCTTGTACTGGGGTGGAATGTGGACAACATCCATCTTCTCTTGATATAACGCAACATGCTCCGCTGGGGTCAGTCGTCCCATCATATTGCTTCATGTGGGGTGGACTGAATTTCTTCGGAATGACCACATTGGCTATGACTGGAGTGAAGCGAGACTCATTGTAACATGTTGGAGAAGCCTGGTTGTGTGGTAGAGTCAACCCTGGAACACTCATAACTAGTTCCTTCAGTTCCTGCATATGTCTGCTAAGTATGCTACCTACATCATTGTTAGCAGCAGCAAATTGATAATTATTAAAATTATTGAAATCAAACTGAGGGTTAAGACTCCCTGCTGCCATTGTGGTTGGTGTCACAAATGTTGTTGACGTTGGAGTAACAGTTTCAGGATGGACGATCATGCTATTGGTGGTCAAGCTGGTGGTTGGTGTGAACCCTCCGAAGCCAGATGGCCTTCCAGCATCACCTTCAAAACCAAGCCTTCTAGGACGGTATGGAGAATACAGGTCAGATGTCACATTTGGAGCAATAGACTGAAAGATACTAGGGAAGTTGGTTTGCTTTGCTGCTGGAGTTACACCTTGTAGAGAACTCATCTCACGTTGCAACCTGGCCATTTGATTCATCAGCATTGTAGAGGTGTCATTCTGCAGTTGGATCTGTCACCTCATCTCGCCCACCATGTTGGTCAAGTTGGTGGCGATATCCAAAGGGATTTCAGGTGACCCCATTGCTGATCTGCCCCCACTTGCAACTGAAATTCCAGGTGTAATCCGACAGGTTGTTGAATTATTCATCTTGAATCTCTTAACAATCTAAAAGACCAAAGTTCCCACAGACGGCGCCAAATTATTTTGGACAATTTTTGACAATTGGACAAATATAAAGGAGTAGGGTACAATGGAATAAAGAACTTTGAAATTCAAGATGTATGAACAAATGATTTAACGAGGAAAACCCTTGAACAACTTGTTCGCCGGCATAAAACCTCGAATGATGGAATTTTATTAAGCTTTTGTGGAGGTACAATGAATGAGTGGTAAATGTGAGAGAAAGAAAGTATGAGCTGTGAGTGTGTGTTACATAAATGGTGTTTTCTATTTATACTAAGGAAATAATCATAAACTAGCCAATAAACCCTTGAATCTCGCACAGTTAGTTGAGTTTTATCTTTTTGCCGTTGCTTTGAATTGGCGTTGAGTCCATAAGACTTTGTTGTTGACTGAGTCTCTAAATAGGTCACGTTTCTTTGCTTGCTGACGATAAGCTTTTGTCTTTGACTTGGTCCATGAGTCTTCCATGTACTAATTTTTTATCTCATGTGTGAATTAATAACAGCCCTATAAAGTAGGAACAATAAAACTGTCACTCAAGATGTCAGGTCGTCAACTCAGGATGTCGCGTCAGGATATTAAGTCAACATGTAGAGTCAAGATGGAAGATGTAAACTCAAGTCGTTATTTCCAAGATGTAGATATAGTGCTATGAGATTTTTCACCCCAAACAAATGTATAATTAAAATTAACGTGTATTGACGATAAATATTCAAATAGTACAAACTTTTTTGGGACATGGAGAAAGTTTTTTATTGTCCCCGTTTATTTATATGCGATAGAATAGACTTTTGCACACAAAACAATTTCTCATACTTTCCAGGCCATTGCAACGCGTAGTTTTAGAAACATCTTTATACTTTACTATGCTATTTTTAAAATATCATATACTCCCTCCGTTCGAGAGTAAGAGTCATATTTTCTATTTTGGTACGTCTCTGAGTAAAAGTCTCTTTCTTAAAATGACAAAGAATTTTTACTATTCATCCCACTTATTCTCTCCCCTATTTATTTTTATACTCACAACACCAATCAACTTACTATTCCATACCACTCATTCTCTCTCCTACTTTACTTTATACTCACAACACTTACTTTATTTTTACATTTTTTTAACCTCCGTGCAAATGAGAGGTAGGACTCTTAGTCTAGGACGAAGGGAGTATTAAGATAAAATGTTTGATATTTATTTATCTTGAGAGAGGCAATGGAAAATTAATACTCCCTTTGCCCCAGAAAGATAGTCCTATTTTGACTTTTCATGGTCAACAAAAATGAACTTTGACCAAACACTAGTGTCAATCTAATCATTCTAGTGAAAAAAAAAATTGTAATTGATTAATTATTAAGTGATTTATCAATCATACATTTTAGAATTTTGTTTTGATGATTAGATTGACACTAATATTTGATCAAACTTCAATTTTATTGACCATAAAAAATTAAAAAAATAAGAGTATCTTTTTGGGACAGAGGGGGTATTTCTAGACACGAATGTTAAAACTGTAGTAGACATCTGACTTGTTCAGTCGTTAAAATTTCGGGTCAGCATATGACATGGATTCAAGTTCAAACGACCTCCACGTGGTTTGGATCTGTGTTTTCATGGGACCTAAAACTGCATCAAAGTGGAAGATTGGAGATAGTCCTAATGTTCGAATTATGGGTGATTTATGGCTTCATAAATATATTAGTTTCTTTGGTGGCACTGCAACTTTAAGAACAAATACACTTCTTCGTCATCTCTCTTTTTACATGTCTCTTGTAATTTAGATTGCTATTGTTGTACTTGATAATACATGGGTTGAGCTGAGCCTCTAATTATTGTAGAGAGCCTTCCCAGATTTTTATAATTTAATGGTATTTTGATTTCAGGAAAAAAAAAAAACTGCATCAACCTCTTCATTAATTGCTCCCTTGTAACGCAACCATTAGGGATAGCCAACTCCGGTTCCGGTTTGGAATTGCCGGTTCCGGTTCGGCATATAGGTGAATCTTAACCGGCCCTTGCTTACCCCGGATCCGGCTCCGGTTACCACAATCCGGTTCCGGTAAGGTTCCGGTCAATAATGAATAAACAAGTTGAAAATTATTGAAAAACAAGGGTTTTCCGGTCCGGTTCGCCATTTATGTGAGCCTTAACCGGTCCGGATGACTAGCGGTTCCGGTTACTCCGGTTTATTCGCCGGTTTGCTCCGGTTCTGAGCTTCTCCGGTCCGGTTCTGGGCCGGTTTGGTCTTCCCTAGCAACCATGCGATTTAATCACATTTTTTTGGGGAATTACCGGAATCAATATGGTGATTGGTGGAATTTACATTTGTTCAATTACTTTTGAGGGAATAAACTAGGAAATCATTGGTGAGCCAATATATTTGGGGAGGGGGTCATTGGACTCTCTTGGCATTTGAAAAATACATTTTAGCATTTTCTAAAATTTGGATGAAAATGTGAAATAATTTTTTTTTCTGTCCAACCCCTTTTTATTACAAATTTTTACTCCTTACGACGCATAACAATATGCACAAATTTCTCTTTTAAGTTTTACATTAATAAATCTCACTTTTGTAAAAGAACTTTTATCATTATTATATTTATATTACCTCACTCTTCATACTAACCTATGGAATTCTAAGCCCCACTAGCAAATACTCGCTTTTTATACTCATAATCACTTTCCACTCATAATATTTTTGATTATATTTCTTTTGTCCCAAAATGATCTTTTCATTTGTCATTTGTCATTTTCCATTAACTAAAAAAAAACTCATTTCTACAAATTAGACTTATATGTGCGTAAACACAACATGGCTAGTGAAGCAAGTGTTCATATCCTTAAAAAGTTTTGAATAGTCAAACGTGAAGATCATTTGGGACGGAGGGAGTATACAATCTCTCCTTTAATTTGCATATTGTTATGAGACGGTGTGAGTATATGATATTGCTCCCTCTGTCACGGAAAGTTTGTCCAAATTGATTTTCTATGGTCAATTCAAATGAACTTTGACCAAATATTGATGTCTATATAATTATCTTAGTCAAATTTTAAAAAAATTATTAATAATTTTTTATTTATCAATAAGAATTTAAAAATTTCATTGTGATCATTAGAATGACACCAATGCATGGTTAAAGTTCTTTTGTGTTAATCATAAAAAATTAAATTAGGACAAACTTTCCGAGAGAGAGAGTATAAGTTTTTTGTCAAACTATATTGATCTCTTTTTAAAACATTTACTTCAATATTATTGCACGTTGGACATGGTTAGACATTGATTCTCTTCAGCAAATCGTTGTTCCTTCCCTCTTTCTTACGTCTTTAATTTTACCACATTATTTTTATTGATGTTTTTAATTAGAGTGTGACGGGTCCATTATTGATGCAACTAATAAAATATGGTCACCTCATTTTCAAACACTACAACTAACACTCTTAAACCACTACAACTGACACTTTTAAACGAGAGGAAATCCCATGTACCACTTTTTGTGTACCATTGTGTACCACAAGTGATCCAATGGCTATATCTTATTAAGATTGAGATAATTGTAATATCTCAAATGATGTATAACCGTCAGATCACTTGTGGTACACAAGTGGTACACAGATTGTGAAACAGAGGATCTCATCTTTTTTTAAATGCTATCATTTGCACCCATTAAAAACAAGCACTATCACTAATAACACATGAAACTAACACTCTTAAGATAGAGTATTGTTGTTCACACCCGTAAAATTTCTCGATACACATGTATTTGTGCTTTACATTATTGTACCATATAAAAAATTATGCACACATACGGGTGTATTAGAAAATTTTACGGGTGTGTATAACAACATTCAATACTACAACTTGCACTCATATAAGGAGATGGGCACTAAGGGATACCCAGCCCGGCCCTTTTTTAATCAAGCCCGCGGGTAAACGGTTTGGGCTGGACCCGGCCCGGCCCGCGTGAAAGTTTTAAGTCCAACCCGCCCTTAAAACCCTTTGGGTTTTACCCAACGGGTTTTAAGGGTTTTTTTATCCTAAAA
The DNA here is from genome assembly GCA_026119855.1 of Campanula takesimana. NCBI lineage: Eukaryota > Viridiplantae > Streptophyta > Magnoliopsida > Asterales > Campanulaceae > Campanula > Campanula takesimana. Next base: position 214,671 of record JAOWBW010000982.1, read on the forward strand.
ATATAATATGGGAAAATAAAGAAAATACAAAAAAAATATATTAAAAATATAAAAAACTTACAACTTAATTTATAATTTAGTAAAAATATAAATAGCCTAATAATACTAGTATATTATTAAAGTAAATTAAAATAGTAAAACAAGTTTAGAATTTAATGAATAAAATCGTTAAAATATTAAACATACTCCATTAAAAAAATTATAATAATTAAGTAAGTATATATTATAAATAATAGTGAAAAAACTTTAGTATTAAATATAGAATATTTCACTTTATTTCTTCAAAGACTAGAAAGATAAAGATTTTTTTAGGAATTTTAGAAAATTTTGTGTAAAAAATATTGAATATTGATCCTTTATTTTATTTATAGTTAGAATTTTAGGGAAAAATGAAAATAATTCAAGAAAATTGGTGCCACGGGTTTCTTGACGGGCCCACGGGTCACGGGTCTCAGCCTGCGAGCTAAGCCCGGCCTGTGGTCAAATTGTAGGGTCCGGTCCGCCCGTAATATTGAAGGGCCGAGGGCCGGGTTTGGTAGGCGGGCTCGCTGGTTACGGGCTTGGCAGGCGCGGGCTTGCGGGCTACCCGCAGGCTTGGGCCCGAAATGCCCATCTCCAATATACATTATTACTGATTTTCAGTAACACATAAACTAGTCCTTTTAAACCTTACAACTGATACCTTTTTTTTTTAACCAAACAACATAAATATCATTAACAAATTAAAATAAGACGGCACACCACAACTGCCGGAAGCTCATCCCAAAGTTGAAGATTTTTACAAATACTTGCAATCAACCGCAAACTGTCCGTCACATGGAGAAAGCCTAACTCATCATGTATAATGAAACCCAACCTTGAACCAATTTTCCATTGAAGTTTGATGTTGTGCTTGAGCCTGGATGTCATTGCCTAGCTTGGTTCCTTGGAAGTCGGCTTCGTGGTCATCTCTCTCTTCGGCTTCAACAGCTGGACGTCTGTTGAGACAAATACTAAGGTCCGTCCCCTTTCTCTATCCATAATCACGTTGTTATCCTTCTATTTCTGATGCTAAACTTTGAACGTTTTAGATTTTGGGATAATGCTGCTAAAATGTTTAATCATCTGTGATTGGTATTTCATTTAGTTGCTCTTAACCATTGTACAGATACTTTAGAAATTTGTGGCTTCACTTTGTATTATCACTGTACATGGATCTTGGTGTGTTTGCTGGTAGAAAGGGACCTGGTTAAAGTTGTTTGAAAGATGGTTATCATCTGTACTTAGTTTGAGCCCTCTTTTCGTTTTCATTATGAACCGATCGAGTTAATTTTAAGATAAATGTTTTATGCGCAAGTCATTTGTCAAAATTTATAAAATGTACATGTCTGGAATTGCTCCTAATCATGAACGATTATAGACATTAATTTCGGTACAATGGTAGTAGATCAGAGTGATACTATTATCCCTAAAGCTTGCCTAATAATGATTGCCAGATTTATTCTCGCATATGAAATGCATGAACAGTGAGATATTTTATACTACCTCCGTCCCAGCTCAATGTGCACTTTTACTGTTCATGTGGTCAAAGTTTAGTCAAGTAGACCAGAAAGTTGTTGTGAGTGTGAATGTGAGTCTCATTAAATAAAACACTTCTATTATGATTGTTCGTATTTCCAGTCCAAGAGCTCGCGGCAATCAGCGCAATGTATGTTAGTAACTGTGTGAAGACCAGTTATGAGATGCCTCTTTTCTTTGGTACCCATCACAATGAAAATAAAATTTTATGGGTCAAAGATTGATATCAATCGTTTTTCTCTCTCTCAGTATGAACATGCATCAGTTTTTCTTAACAAATTAGTCTTTATCATTCCCGTCGAATTTCGACGGGTTATTCACTAGTTAAAATAAGACGGCACACCACAACTGCCGGAAGCTCATCCCAAAGTTGAAGATTTTTACAAATACTTGCAATCAACCGCAAACTGTCCGTCACATGGAGAAAGCCTAACTCATCATGTATAATGAAACCCAACCTTGAACCAATTTTCCATTAAATGTCCTTACAAACAATGACATGCGTGCAAATGCTTCTCCAAGCAGAACTTGTACACTGCCCAACAATGGCCTTTATAAAATCCCCATACGGAAAAAAATTGGCGTTGATGACATGACATAGTAATGCATTTGGGTCGACAATGAATTCTCAACCAAGCATCTCAAGCATTGACACAACAATAAATACAAATATCGCATATAGACTATCAACAGAACGAAGAGAAGGCAAAGGCTCCCGACAAATGGGAGAAATCAAAGGCTCCCAACAAAGGGCAGAAATTAAAAGCTCCCAACAATGGGGACAAATCATATAATATAACGGAAAGTAAGGCAGTTTGATTGCATGAGATGAACGATAACGAGACAATATTGATTCCTTGCAGTCGATAAAATAAATCAATGAAAATTGCGTCATCGCTTCGTCCCTAATTTGATTTTATTAGAAACCTACGATTACAAAGTAATGAGATTACAATCAAGTGTTGTTGAGGAAAATAAAAAAAAAGTAAAGTAAAGATGTATCAAGGAAGAAGACGAATAATCGAATCTGAGAAGAAATCAGGGAGAAGGAAACTGAGAAAATGACGGCTCGTAGTTCATTTGTAAAATAGCAGGTAACCCGTGCTCTGCACGGGCAACCAATACTATGTATTAAAAAATATATTTTAACTATAGTTAACATCATTTTAACGATATCATTAATAATAATAATTAATCTATATGATTATGATTATTATAACAACTATTATAATTAACTAATATTATTGATAGTAATAGTTAATATATATTAATAGCAATGATTAATCTATATAATTATTATTATTATTATAATTATTATAATTATTATAATAAACTAATACCATTAATAGTAATAGTTAATTGATATAGTAGCTGTTATGATTACTTAATATTAAAAATTAATAATTTACCTTATATAATAACTATTACAATTAACTAATAATAATAATAATAATAGTTAATGTATATAGCCTATTATAGTTAACTAATATTATTAATAATAAAAACTAATTTATAAAGTAACTATTATAGTTAACTAATACTATTAATAATAATAATTAACTTATATAGTAACTATTATAGTTAAATAATACTATTAATTGTAATAGTTAACTAATATAGTAACTATTGTAATTAATTAATACTATTAATTGTAATATTTAACTTGTATAGTAACTATTGTTGTTAACTAATACTATTAATAGTAATATTTAACTTGTATAGTACTCCCTCCGCCCCAGAGTAAGAGTCTCACCCCTCATTTGCACGCTTATTAATAAATATTGGATGTGATGTAAATGTTGTGAGTGTAAAAGTAAAGTATGAGAGAGAATGAGTGGGAGATAATAATGAATTGATTGGTGTTGTGAGTATAAAAGTAAAATATGAGAGAGAATGAGTGGGGTGAATATTAAAGATTCTTTGCCATTTTAGGAATGAGACTCTTACTCTGGGACGGACCAAAAAGGAAAATAAGACTCTTACTCTGGGACGGAGGGAGTAACTACTATTGTTAACTAATACTATTAATAGTAATGGTTAACTTACACTATTAATAGTAATTGTTAACTTATACTCCAGTAATAGTTAACTTATATAATTACTAATATGATTAACTAATAATATTAGCTAAGAATGAGAATATCAAAAGTCATTACAATTTAGGATGATGTTGATGTGGCTTATCCAAATTCAAGCTTTCACTAAGACATGTACACATGTCAAACCAATAGCCCTCCTCACCAACTTTAATATATATATATATATACTCCCTCCGTCTCATCTTAAACTTAAAAAAAAAAAGTGGGCACAAGAATTAAGATGAGAATCTTTATATTATAAAATATAGATAGTGGGGTAGAGTGGTGTGAGTATAGAAAGTGGGTAGGAGAAAGAAAGTGTGGTAAAGAATAGGTAGGGGATAGTTGTGTGTATGACATGTAGGTCCCACTTAATAAAAATGTATAAATAACTTTTTATTTTGGATTTCGAAGTTTAAAATGAGACACCCACTAAAAGTGAAATTTTTGAAATTTAAAATGAGACGGAAGGGAGTATATAAGATTTTGCTAATACCTACTCCAAATCCCCCGATCAATCTCTCTCTCTCTCACACACACACTCGCACTAAACTATGGAAAAAGTAGAGTACTCCCTTCTCGATTACGCCTTGTTGAGAGGAGACCCATTCCAACAGGAACAACCGAACAAGGTACACACTTTTTTTCCATCTGTTTTTGTGTTTTTATGCATTTGTAAGATGAATCTGGGTGTAATTTTTTATCCTAGTGAAATGGGGATTTTGCGGTGTTGTCTGGGAAAGAAAGTGAGAAATCGGCAACTGGGTTGGTGGAACCCTATACTGTATTTCTCACTTTAAATTTGCAAATTCAGATGCCTACTGGTTCACCTTGTCCACTTTGTACAATTTTATTTCCTTCAACGTCACTCTTAGTTTCTTCTCTAGTTATAATTCAGTCTTTCCTCAGAATTTTGGATGGAATTGAATGAACGAAATTAAGTTCTAGAAATTTAAATTGCTCTTCCGATTCCGATTCCACTAATTAGATTTGATTTTCCATTAACACCCTTTATGGAATATTGCGATAATGAGACTCATTTGAGTTAGACTTGGTGCTGTATTCATTAAGTTATCCAAAAAAAGTCAATTTTTCCCTTGATCAATAGCAAATTTGATTGTTTTTTAACATTCATTTCGAGGCAGAGAGAGTAGTAATAGTTGTACTTCATATGAGTTGTGCAAAGCCCAAAAACGACAGTTATTAAAGACCGAAGGGAGTAGTAATGTATGTCTCTTATCTAGTAGGGAATCTTTGAGTGTATGGTATCAGTTTATCCTAAGCAAGATTATAATTCTAACCAAGTATAACTCTTTATGAATTCAGAAGTAGGTTATGCCCATACATATGCGTCTGTAATTTCTGCTTAATCATCTTATCGTAATCATAATATAACCAGTTAAGTACAGTATATTTTTTCAAGTTTACTATTTTTCTAGTCTGTGTGCGAAAAAAATTCATGGTCCTATATATTCATAGTTATTGATAAATCATGTCAAGATTTTCTATATAGTACTGCCCCGACATCTTGATTACAATATTCCTGCACATTTTCAGAGCCACTACAGATTCGCTTTTTGCCAACTCTATGTGAAACAGCTCTTTACAGCCAAAAAAATGAATTTATTCCTAGTATTTGATTTTATAACTTCTTTAACAAATGCACGAAACGTTACTTTCAACTGCAGACATATAAAAAACTCCCCCAGTGTCATAATATATGTTGCACTTTCCTTTTTGGTCTATCTCAAAATAAATGTCGTGTTTCTAAATATGGTAGTAGTTCTAGTGTGATTTTACCGTGGTACAAGTAATCTACAAACAATTGGAGCACATTCTAAAAACGTTGTCAAATCAATGCGACATTATTATGGGACGGAGGGTGTAACTTATTCCGAGTATTGTTTCCATTCTGCATAGTGCTTTAGGATTCTTCTTCATATTTGGTTATATGTGATTGAACTTGTATACTATATAAGCAACTATAGTTTAGTTAGAGAAGTAGCAAATTAGATGTTGTTCTTTTGGCAGACTTGTCCGGTTCATAAGCTCGCTTCAAGTTCTTGAAAGATTTGCCGTTTGCTCGCTTAGAACGAGAGATTGTGCAGATGGAGAATTCTGTTCAATCTAGTGAATTGTAAGGACACACAGAGGAAGGTATATTGAAGCTCTCTTCTAGACCCTGCTCTTTTCCTGTTGTCCAACAAAATCTTACTAGTACTAATACTCCATCTGGTCCAAAATAACCGTCGCTTTTGGTCAATCAGATGTAACTTTGACCAATAATTTAAATAAAAAATAATGATGCTAATAAAAATCTAAAATTTGTCATTTTATTATAATTAATACTACTTTTAATAACAATTTTTAGATTTTTATTAGGATCATTATTTTTGGTTTAAATTTATTGGTCAAACTTATATCTGTTTGACCAAAAGTGAGTTATTTTGGACCAGATGGAGTATATAAAATGCTTTTACTGCACTTCTACTCCATTAATGTACATTTCCCATGTTGTCAAAAATATGTAACTGGTCATGGTTTTTTTCTAATAAAAATTAAATGAAGCTCCAACACAAGATCTGATGTAGTAGATGCCTTGGCTGAATCCTCTGTACTTGTACAATTTTCAGGGTCCTCAGTCCTCACCATGGACGGAGCCCTTTAAAGGCAACCCCCCTGAACTTTTAGGAAATACAATTTTGACCCCTTCTACTTTACAAAAAGTACATGTGTGTGCAATTTTGACCCCCGTGAATTTTGATAAAATTGCAAATTATGCCTAAAAGCTTAGAAAAAGTAAGGATAATGTAATGAAACATGAGAAAATTTGATAGAATCAAAGTTGAAGGATTATATTGTAAATTTTTGTACTCTCTCCGTCCCAATATGAATGTTAAAAAAATATTAAAATTTGCAATCAAGAGTAAATTTGAACTTTTTTGGGCTTCCGTTTTGGACGGAGGTTGTATGAAATTAGGCAATATCTAAACCTTTAAACAACCACTCAATAAATGCATAGCACCATTTACTTCCGCAGTTCCAAAAATATCAGTACTTTTCTTTATAGTTTTTATCAAAAGTTCATCGTGCTTTTGAATATAGCAATAAATATCTTATTATCTTAGCCAAGAACAAGCAAGTAAAGCATGTTAAATGTTAAGTTTTCAAATGAAAAGATTTACATGTAAGACATAGGGAGTATGTTTTAGTATATATTTTGACACCCCTCACATCAATTCTTGGCTACGTCCTCAGGGTCAAGACTATCCTTACAATGGTATGCAGCCAACGCCTCCATACTATTCAAGCCCTATGCATTTGCCTCCAAATATGAATGAATCTAGTCAACGTCGGCACCGTAGATCCTCTTCAAAGAAAAAAGAAAGGTCTCCAAGTGCAAAAGGATCCGAAGCTTCATAAGATGAGGATTCTATTGAATCTAGCGACACTGATTCCAGAAGCAATTCAAAAACGGTCACAAGTGAAACATTGTCTTGTAGCAGTAAAAAAGTGTTAGAGACAATTATCCCACATCGGGAATTAACTAGCCAAGCATTGACTATATAAAGATCCTGGACTACTCCTACCATTGCCAATTGGTTTTGGGATGGAACCTCAGACTTTATCAAAAAGCACAGGATCTTGACTTTGACTTACCCCCGCGTTGCTGTGAAAATTTTCAGATGGTACTCTTTTTTTCATATCTCAGCATTGAGATCTGAATGTATAACATGTATTCTTTTTTTCTTGCTGCTGGAAAGAGGATGCCCTGTTCCACTTTGTATGTTGGTTGGAAGAGTGATTTATGAACTCCTCTTGCAAAATTCTTTGTGCAAATAATTATGTAAAAATCTTTATTGTTTGCAGCATTTTTTATTTTCTTATAATTGAACAAAGTACTCCATTTTATTTCTCGGGAAAATAAATTGCTAACTAGATCCAAGGCTTTTCGGTCATTAGATCAATCATCAAGATGAACAAAGTACTCCATTTTATTCTTTTTTCGATTTAATGGGCACTTTGAAAATCTGACTTTTAATAATAAATATATCATCGCTATCTGCTTTCACAATGTTAGTTTTCTAACTATAAAATGAAATTTGAGAAAAAAAATGGTAAAAATAATTATTTAGAGATACATTTTGGATATTTAAAAAAAAAAAAAATCATTCATTTTGGGATAAATGTAGTGATATTGTTTCTAAAAAAAAAAAATCGCTGTTAATATTTGTTTTTCATTAGAATAAAACAATGAGAGGGGTAAACTGCGAGAAATGCGCATATAACACGTCTTTGTCCCTAAAGAAAGAAGAAAATTAACCTGCGAAAATCTGACTCTTTTCTTTCTCCCTTTGGCAACCAAGTCGACAAGAATTTTGTCCAAGAGAGTTTTGAAAAGAGCCAGAAACCCTAATTCCTTCCCACATTTATCAATCCCAATTCACATTTTCTTATATTATTACTAAACAATTCCATAATATTATACTGTAAATACAATATTTTATGTGTAAATTTTTTTTGTTCAATTTTCTTCCTTCTAGCTAGCATTTCTTTTTTTTTCTTTTTTTTTTTCTTTTGCTTCTTGTATATAACAACCCTATTTCATTTTCTGTTGTTTGGTCTGTTGTCCGACCCGAATGCAACTTGTTACGGTAGCAACGATCCGTATCATCGTCTTCCTTCCATCGTTCGACACTATTTGAAAGTTGTTTGTGGTTGTTCATAATCATCATGGCAGCTACGGCATGTTTTGGAGGTTTGAATTTGACACCCAAGATTTTCAGGAAAAAGTTTGGTGGATTCGAGGTATATATTTATGTTAAATTCATCATATATTCACCTCTTGGGGTTTTATGATATTTTTGTTGTGATTATTGAATTTTGCATGTGTATGTGATTTATCATTATGCATGAATGAATGAATGAATTATCTTGGATTTTTCTGATACAAATATGTATATATTCATTCTCTTTTACAGAGATCTAAAGGAAAAACATGAAAATGATCTCGATTTACTCCATAGAAAACAAGATCTTTTTTGGGTTTTCGGTATGGGGATCAGCTTGGTTGTTTGTTCTTCATTTAAAAGTCTAATGATGAAATGTAAAATCGACAGGGGAAAAACATTTTGGGGAAAATTTTAAAAAGCTCTAATGGATCAAAGAATTCCAAGGAGATTAAAGGGTCGATGGTGCGCAGTTCGTGTGATGTGGCGGGTAAATTTGTTGTCAAGGCAGAGCTTCGTAAGAAGATCCTCTCTTTTAGAGACATCCTCGACCTTCCTCCGTGTATTGCTTCTGCCTCTGTAAATGAAGTATATTTTCTTCTTCTGCAAAATATTTTCAATTAATTTCTAGTAAAACGCAGTAAATTAAACCCCGTCTGATATTCTCATTTTATTTAAAAATTTACTTGCAGCTGGCAGTAGAGACAGTGAAGGATCTTCGCAAGTCTTATCCTGATATTATATCATGTATTTCATCATCAGAAACAGAAAGAACTTCTACACGTCAGGTTTAGCGTTAGAACTTACCATAGTTTTTAGTACTGAATATGAAAAATTTGAGCTGATTAATGAGAGGTTTTTAAGTTTGAACAGGTGATTAAAGCTTTCTGTGAAGCTCTGAAAGCCGTTGGAGATTTCTGGATGAAGGGAAATGAATGGATGGTCAAAACCAAGCATATTAATTCAGACACATCGGATATAGAAAAATTCGGTATGTTAATCTTTTCACTTAAAAAAATCTGGCACTATTTCAGACTAAGAAATGTTCCAATAATTGATGAGTTTCTTGCTGGAAACTGCAATAGCACTGGCAATACTTGATGATATGATCGCCATAGCAAGAGAAAGAATGTTTGATATGATGGATGATGATGAAGATACAAAAAGCGAATATTGTCAGAACGGAACTAATAATGCATTTGGGAAAGCTATGTCGGATTCGTACTCTGACTATAGTGGCAAAATGACGCCTTCGTCCTCTCCAGCAACCCCAACTTCAGTCCTTCCAGAGATGAGTAAAAATCATGCATCGAGGCTGTTGTACTCTCCGCCTCTTCTCTTGCCTTTAAGAGTACAAGCTGTGGGGAAATTGAACCCTATTGATGTTAAACGACTATCGTTCCATATGTATCCGCATATGGTTCAAGAAAAGTCGAACCCTTTGCATAAGATGGAAATGCCAGTTCAAGAACCGAAGAATGAACTCATTGATGATGATATGATGGAGCTTGAAATGGATGATGAAACCGATATGCTAAGTGGTGATAAAGGAAGAAACTTTATGGGAGATTTAGACCAAATGGTGTGTTCGAATAGTTTAGTTAGAGTTGAAGTGCTTTTACCACCTTCTTCGTTACCAAGATTGCGTTCAATTATAGCTGCAGAGGCGGCAAAATCGCCCCCACAGTCGCCTGAATCGCCAATTTCAAAACTGCCGCCAAAGATGGAAGAGAAAGAAGTAAGTATAGAAACACCTAGGCCTCTAGCACCACCATTGACTAATGAGTGTATAAAGTCAACCCCGCCACCACCACCACCACCTCCACCGCCAATGGCCACCAAAAACATACCTTCACCACCACCGCCGCCATCCATGGCATCTGCTAATGTGCCTCCACCACTGCCACTACCTATGACATCAGTGAATATACCACCGCCGCCACCACCACCCCCAATGCCATCTGGAAATATAGCACTCCCGCCACCGCCACCACCACCACCACCACCAAGGACATCAGGGAAAACACCACCACCGCTGCCACCTCCCATGAGAAACGAAAGTGCACCACCTCCCCCACTGATGATGTCATCAAACGGATCTATGCCGCCGCCACCACCACCACCAGGAAAGCGACCAGCAAATGGAGCTGCTGCTCCTCCACCACCTCCCGGGGTTTGTGGTCCGAGATCCTTAAGTCTCAGGAAAGCAGCAACTAAATTGAAGAGATCATCTCAAATGGGCAATCTCTATCGCTTTCTAAAAGGAAAGATTGAAGGCTCTAGTTCAGATGGCAATTCCAAACAGGGGAAAATGGGTAAAGTTGGAGCCCCTGCTGCAGCTGGTGGAAAGCAAGGAATGGCTGATGCACTAGCAGAAATGACAAAAAGGCATGCTCTTCACTCTCTAAAAAAAACTCAATTTCTATTCATGTTGCAATTAAATGTATTCATAATAGTTTTTTTCTTCGATTTTCAGATCAGCATACTTTCAACAGATTGAGGAGGATGTTAAAAACCATGCACAATCTATCAAGGAAGTGAAACTAGCGCTTACTTCATTCCAAACGACGGACATGGCTGAGATTATTAAGTTCCATAAATACGTCGAATCCCATATGGAGAAATTAACTGATGAAACTCAGGTCAACAATATTAAGAGCTTGTTCAAGTTTTCCACCTTTTTTAATGATCAATACTTCGATTTTTCATGGACATGAACACTTCAAAAATGCAGGTCCTAGCAAGATTTGAAGATTTTCCTTCAAAAAAGTTGGAAGGATTGAGAATGGCAGCGGCATTGTACACTAAGTTAGATACAATAGTCACTACTCTGCAGAACTGGAAGATAGTGGCTCCAGTGAACCAACTTCTTGACAAAGTTGAGAACTACTTCAATAAGGTAAAATAAGTTCCGACAATTTTCAAGCTCAATTCTATCATACATAATATTTTCTTGTTAATTTCACTAATAAGAGGAAGTGCGTATACAGATTAAAGGAGATTTGGACACGCTAGAGCGTACAAAAGATGATGAAGCTAAGAGATTTCAAAGTCAAAAGATCCATTTCGATTTTGGTATCCTTATACGTATTAAGGAATTGATGGTGGATGTTTCCTCTAGTTGCATGGAGTTGGCACTTCAGGTATGTTACCTATATTGTACTTCATATTCCCGCCTAGTTTAGATTTAAATGTTTTGAAGGGTAGTTTAGTAAATTTCAAACGTAGATAATCACCCTATTGATTTCGTTTATATCTAGGAGAGGAGAGAAGCAATGGAGAAAGAAAGTAAAGAAGTTGGATCAAAATCTGAAGGGAAGAAACATGGATCAGCTAAAACGCTTTGGAGGGCCTTTCAGTTTGCATTCCGGGTGTATACATTTGCTGGTGGACAAGATGATCGTGCTGATAGGTTAACGAGGGAACTTGCTCAAGAAATAGAGACAGGCCCTCAAAATTAGGATTTGTTAATTTGTGACTTGTTCGAGAGACTTGAGAGGCATTTTAGCCTATGTATACTGTATATTGAACATGTCTTCGGGATAACGTTGTAGATAAAAATGAGTTCTATTTGTATGTTCTGCGTACGTTTATGAATGTTTACGGAGGAACATTTATGTACTTGCGGATATTTTCTGGTGTTTTTAGGATGAAGTTACTTCAGTTCTCTGATCTAGTTTACACTTTAAGGTCTCTAATGACCGGAGTGTTTCATAATCCTCCCTTTCCTCTTAATCCCTCCGTCTCAAAATAAAATAAATGTTCAGATTTACTACCGATTAATTAAGAGCGAACTGGACTTTACTTTTGATAGTACAAGATTTTTCCAATTCACTAGCTAGATTTGGAGCGCCAAGAAACCTTGCTTTCCTGGCCATAGAATAATTTTTAAGAAAAAATACCAAAAAATAATGATGATAATTTATAGGAAATATATGGTAGCAAGAAAATTGAAGTTAACAATCTAATTTGTTTTTTTTTTCAAAAAACAAAAAAACAAAAAAAACACAGAGAGGTTGATCAAACTACTAAGGAAAGCGAGCTTCTATTATTCTGTTATCATACTGCATAACAGTTGGATGAACAAACGAGATGACTTCAAGGCTCAAGCTCAATCTTGATTCCACCAACAGTAACACCATCACAACCCTCAGATCTAGGCACCAAAGTAACCAAAACATGTTCATCATCTTCAGCTCCCAAATCCTCCAACAACTCACTTATCCCTAACAACAGTTGACTCTTCATCATCTCCCCATTATTCTCTTCTTCTGCCCTTCTCTTACTACACGGCAAATTCGTAAAGCTTCCGGCAAACTCCGTCTTATCGGCCCCACTCGCCACCTCATCATCTTCGTCGTTGATTAGAACATCAAACTTTACGAACGCGTCTCTCTTCAACTCTATCCCTTCTACAACCAGTACTTCTTCTTCCTCATCTTTCTCTTTTTTGGTTCTTGACTTCTTCGGCCTTGGCACGAGCAGTTTCACCGCTTTGTCTAGAGTTATTGGGTAATTGATGATGGTTGGTGTTGTAGTTTCTGCCATGTTTGTTAATGGTTTCTCCTCAGATTTCTTTGCAGAAGTAATTTGGAGTTTTTTTTTTTTGTTTGTTTGATTAACCAAAGACTTGTTTACATGTAGTTAAAAATAATGGTGGCGTGTTAACTAATTAGAAAATGAATAACTAATACTCCCTCCGTCCCAAAACAACCTGCACCCTTTTTGAAATGCACGGGAATTAATAAAATATGTAAGAAAAGTGGGTGGTGTGAGTGGGAAGGAGAGAGAGTGGGGTAGAGAGAATAGTAAATGGATAGTTGTTGTGAGTAGAGAAGAGAGAGAAGTGGTGGGAATCTTTTCCATTTTGGGAAAGTGAGACTTACCAATGAAACACCCAAAAAGGAAATATGTGCAAGGTGTTTTGGAACGGAGGGAGTATGGGCTGGCATATTCAACGAGAGCTAGAAAGAGACTTTCTTGAAGTGGATGTCTACTCAGTTTGCTTAATTTGTAAGCTTACAGGTTAAGATATGCACTGAATTTGGGGCTTCAGTCCAAATGAGATTTAATTGATTTTTATTATAAAATGTAATTCACCTAACTACATTGCAAAAGCTAATTCATGTTAATAAAAGATTTAACTTATTTTTACTCTTCCTGATAAATATGACACATGCACTACTATAAGATGAAACTGATCATGTTACTCTACATTTGCTTTAAATCATCTATTATAAATATCTGACTGCTATGCGAAAGACCATAAATCCGAATAGGAATAGTGTTCCTTCCACACGTCATCAACGTACGTACGAAAGCCTAATTGCCTTCCCGGTATCAACCTAGACAATATTTAATTATCTTTTTTATATATGCATCTAAATTTGGATTTCAGACTAGTTTAATTTTTCGTGTTTTTTTATAGTATTATTGGTCGCACCGATTTACTTACAGACAATGATACACATAGTAAAAACACAAAGGGAAAATTCATAGTGAAACATTCTAATCCATTGGATGAGTTTTTAGCAGTGGGGTCCACAAAGATTTATTACAATCCAACGGATTACAGTGTTTCGCTATGAGTTTTCCCTTTGAGTTTTCACTATACATATCATTATTTTTTTTAATTATATGCAGTAGATAGTTAATTGTTATAGATTTGTACATGCAAACATACATAGTAATGGTGTTAGTACAACTAGTACAACTGTACTACTAATTAAACCTCTTTTAATCTCATCGCCAACCCTAAAAAGACTAAAACTGTGTCTACCATTCTCCAACCTCCTCTTTCTCCTAAGGGCTGAAGCAGTTGGACTGTTTTGGCCACCCCATCTCCTTCTTTGGTTTTTTATATTTTACTATGCATTTAATCTAGACCGTTGATTACAGCCAAATGCTGGCCATACGGTCAGAAAGGCTACACGAGTCTATATGAAGATTAATGTAAGATCCCTTTGTATATACTTCTTGCGCAATCACTCCCTTCATCTTAATTACTCTTTCCGTCCCAAAATGATCTTTTCACTTGCCGTTTCTTATTGTCTCAAAAAGTTTTTTCCATTTCTACAATTTGGGCTTAAAAGTGGATAGACACAACATGGCTAGTGAAGCAAGTGTCTATGTCTTTAAAAAGTTTGAATAGTCAAACTTGAAGATCATTTTGGGACGGAGGAGTATATGAATGTCCAAAAAAAAAATCAAATTTACTGTTGATGACGAGTAAATTTGAAATATGGACATTCGTTTTTTTTTTCTTTATAAAGCATTTTGACTATTGTGATGTTTCCTGAGTACGTACCACATGGTATGAGCTAGAGCTCCAATTTCCGAATCAGATCTTAAGTTTAAACAATTATTCAAGTGTATGATTGTTAATTTTAAAATAAAACTGATATATTAGTCTCCAAACAGCATTCAAGAATTAATGGTCAGAGAGCCAATGGTTGCACACTAGTATATTGCTCATCTCCAACAACTGTTTAGAAAAATAATACTCTAATTTTCTTAATTAATTATGTCAACTTGTCATTGATCAAATCCGTGATTGTCGTCATTGCACATGCACCAAGCTAAGTACCCCGTATTCTCTAGTCTCTACCCATATAACCTTAAAACATATCATGACTTCAACATTTGTTAATCCGCTCATCTTATAATAAGCGTTGCAGTTGATATGTGTGACACATATAATACTCTTTCCGTCTCAGAGCAAGAGTAAGAGTCATACTTTGGTTGTGCACGCTTATTAGGAGGAAACAATGTAAAATGGGTAAACATTGCAAGTGGGTTGAAACGTATCAAAATATAAAATAAAACTCTTACGAGCTCATGCGGCATATATCCTCACATCTTAAACGAAGGTCAAGGGTTGGTTTCCCTCTGTTGTCAAAAATAAAACAAAATATAAGTAAAACATAGAAGAAGGTGCAATGGGAAGACTTTTGACGTGCGTTAGGCTGGCTACTAGCACAAGAAACCTAATCAAATTAAGCCATGGAAAAGTATATGCTAATTTGGTACGTAATCGTCTCCTACTTTTGTTTAATACAGTATACTCTTATTTTGATTTTCTTTACGTGGACAGTAGTAATCTTTTGACAATAAACGCAGGCGGTCAACTTGCATGTATTAAAATTGTTAAGGATAAGCATAATAACGAAGACTATGGAGTTTTATATTGAGAAGGGACCAAAGAGCTCTAGCTCGATCAAGCGGTGTCCAGTGTTAGCTTCCCATGCGGAGGTCGTGAGTTATCCCATTAGAGAAATTTGTGTTAGTCTATTTACAGGTCCAGCTGTAGCCTTCATAGCATTATATATATATTAAAAAAAAAAAAAAAAAAAACTCAATTTTTAAAATAAAAAAATTGTTTAGAAGGGAGAAGTATGTTATGATAATAATGAATGAATACTAAAAGGCAGAGAATTGAAGTTCAATCACTTCTTTATTTCCATTCCAATCAGACACCTTAGAAAAGGCTTGGTTACAAGAGACTGGAGTAGTATCGATCCCAAGAATCGAAAACCAAAACAAGAAATAAAAATGAGTAGAAATCTGAAGTTCTGAAACAAAAGAAATATTAAAATAAAGTGGAAATAACAAATAAAAATAGCTCGACGAATTAAATTGCAGATTGATCAAGAATAATTAAAGGAATATCAATCCTCAAGAACAATCTTGATGGAGCCAATGGAAACATGACTGCGTCCTTTCTTAGGCACCAACGTGACCAAAACATTGTCATCATCTTCCGCACCCAAATCCTCAAGCAACTCCGTTATCCCGAACCTCTGGCTCGTCTTGATCGTTTTCTTATCCGCCTTATGGTTATGCTTATGCGGCACGTTCGTAAAACTTCCGGCAAACTCCGTCTTGTCGGCCCCACTAGTCTCCTCATCTTCATCGTTAATGTACACATCAAACTTGACAAACTTATCCCTCGATATCTCAATCCCATCGATCACGAGCACCTCCTCCTCTTCCTCTTTCTCCTTCTTGGTCCGGTTCTTCTTCGGCCTAGGCACCATCACTCGTATTTTCTTGTCTAGACGTTTAGGGAAAACGTCTTTAGCAAATGGCGCATCAGCGGCTCGTGCAGTTCCCAATGACCTTATCTTTCTCGCAACCCTAGTGAGGCGAGGGGTGGGGCGGGTGCTGGTCCATGGTGTGGCTACGTTCTGATAGACGTAGCCGAGACGGCTTGAATCCAAGCAGTCTCGGACCTTGACTCGGACTAGCTCAGCGTTCTCGTCGTAGAACGTGAACGACGTGTTGAGCCAGTCTGGGTCAGTGAAGTCCTGCCGCCTTCCTCCTAACGTTTTCCAAACGGACCACATTCGGTCCACATTTGCGTGATGCGCGTAGAACACCGGGTCCCGCCCAGCGGAATAAAAGTTACCCATGTCCTCACCTAAGTGAGTATCATCCCCGGTCCATACATGGACCGCACCGTGGGGCTGGTTCTCGAGCGAGCCTCCTCCGGGGCCAGGTCGCTGACCAGCCCGATAAGCATTACCAAGGAAGAGCCTCGACGTGGTCGCACCGGACACCATGCTCCTATACATCACAGTGAGATTTGTTTGTATGCGTCGCGCATTGCTCACATTATCCTGCCCGCTAAAGTCAAGGTCAACCAAAGCTGGTGGCTGATGGGCGGCACTGCGGAGGCTGTCAAACAATGGCGAGCCTTTGTTAGTGTACATGGCCGGAATAGGCATTCCCTCCGGCGTGTCCCAGTTCCAAAACGGCATAGCAAAGTTCGGATCACCGACTAATTTTCCTAATATTTTTTCGAAGAAATATAGGTAGTGACGGTGGAAAGGGAAAAAGAGCCAAGAACTATGAACTTGAAGCTCGAGATCCGGGAAGCCGACTTGATCGTAGGAACCATCGCAGTAGGCACAATGAATTGCCGCTTGTTGTCTGAAACTGCGCGGATCACTATCGGGAAGAGCTTTCATGAGTTCAATGGCCTTGTTAAACTTGTCAATATAGGCATTATCGACTAAATGAGCGGCGGGACGGACACGCAATGAGTTAACGGGAGGAGGGCGAAAATCCGTAATTTTTGTGGAAGGTGGAGGGCAACAATTTGTGGGGGTTACGCCTTGTGGGAAGTCGGCGTCCCCACATTTTGTTATATCGGGAGCGGAGATTGGGGCGGCAAAGGTGGATAGAGGGTCGGTGACGAGGTTTGTGGCGCCGTAAAGACCACCTAGGCCAAGAAGCACATTTCTCCTATCAAACTTGCTTGGAGGGGGATTTTGATCATCATTTTGGGATTGGCATGAGACTTTTAGCTTATGGTAGGGAGTTCTACCAATGGGGATTTGAGATGACTTGAAGGAAAAGCGAGACGACCGGAGAGAGGAGGAGGAGGAGGACTTGGTCACGGTGGTGGTAGGTGGCCGGAGAGAAGACATGACTGGATATATTAGGTGTGGCGGTCTAGGTATAGGTGAAGGAGGGTTTGTTTATATAAAGAGTTAGCCCTCTAGGTTTTTATTTTCTATGCAAATTTTGGAGATCGAGATTAGCAAGTTGACAATATGACAAGGATAAAATTCAGACAATGAACTCAAAAACCACGTGAAAATTAAGAAAGAAAAAATTGAGAGTTTATGGAATTGGTATGCAAGATTATAACCACTTTGTGTTATTAAAGTCAAGGAACATGGATTAAGGGGGAATATAATCTTTTTTATTTTAATATTGCATGTTGATTTTTGGGTGTTTAAACGTCTACGGTAATACTAAGTACTAGAGGCGGCTAAGAACTCAATATATGACCTCTAATTTATACTCCCTCTTTCCGTTTTGAAATAATTTTTCAATTTATCATCTTTTATCGTTGCACCGTTTTCAATTTATCATCTTTTATCGTTGCACCGGGCTGCCCCTTTTTTTTCTTTATCATCTTTTATCGTCTTATAAAAATATTTTCCTATTTAGAAATTAAGTGTAAAAATGTGTATATAAAACATGACTAGTGAAACTAATGTTCATATCGCTAAAAAAAAATTGAATGGTGAAATGAGAAAATCATTTTAGAGCGGAGGGAGTAAATGATATCCTAATATCATTTGGAGATGGTATGTTTCTACAAATTTCGCTGTTACTGTGAATAGATTTTGAGCTCTAATTATGGAGTAGTTTAATTATATTAATGAAATTTTATAAATAAATTATCAATAATACTATCAATAACAAGTTTTAGATTTTTATTTGGATAATTAAATTAATAAATATTGTTGTTCAAAATTTATTTGTAATAATGATTACAAAAATAGGAACATTGTTTTGAAACAGAGAGAGAGTAATAATTAAAAGGCCAAAATACATTTACCCCCCCAAAGTATCCACCGAATCCCACTTTGCCCCCAGCGCCAAATTTGTCCCACTTTGCCCCCCAAAGCTTCAATTTGTCCCACTTTCCCCCCCAGCTCCAGAATTTGCACCCCAGCACTAACGAATGTTAGAAAATTTAACAAAATAGGTAACGATTGGACTATTTTGTAATGCTTATTAGTTTTTAAGGGTCAAAATGCAAAGTTTCAAATATTAAGTACTAAAAATTTATTTATTTTTCCAAATATTTAACATTATCTTAAATCTTAAATAATTAATAAGTCTTGAAACTAATACTAATTTTATGCTAATTTTTTTTTAAAAAAAAATATGAAATTATTTTTTCTAAATAAATGAAATTTATTTTTTTAATAAAACTAAAAATTAAGTCTGTTTTTTTTTATTTTTTAAATAAAAATATTTAAAAGAATATTGTACTTTTTTCAACAAACAAAAAAATACAATATTTTTCTAAAATAAAAAAAAGGCTATAATGTTTTAATTTTTTTTTAAATAAAATTCTTACAAAAATTACAATTTAAAAGTTTTATTTTATATTTTTTAAAATATAAATAAAACTTTACAATGTTTTTTAGAAAAAAAAATATTTATTTTTTAAATATTTTTATTTAAAAAATAAAAAAAACATACTTAATTTTTAGTTTTATTAAAAAAATAAATTTCATTTATTTAGAAAAAATAATTTCATATTTTTAAAAAAAAAATTAGCATAAAATTAGTATTAGTTTCAAGACTAATTAATTATTTATGATTTAAGATAATGTTAAATATTTGGAAAAATAAATAAATTTTTAGTACTTAATATTTGAAACTTTGCATTTTGACCCTTAAAAACTAATAAGCATTACAAAATAGTCCAATCGTTACCTATTCTGTTAAATTTTCTAACATTCGTTAGTGCTGGGGTGCAAAGTCTGGAGCTGGGGGGAAAGTGGGACAAATTGAAGCTTTGGGGGGCAAAGTGGGACAAATTTGGCGCTGGGGGGCAAAGTGGGATTCGGTGGATACTTTGGGGGGGTAAATGTATTTTGGCCTAATTAAAAAGGCCTCGGTCGAGTTCATGACTTGTTTTTGAACTGTTAGCGTGGTTAGGGAAATTACTTGCTTAAAATATAAATTAGGCTTGGTATTGAACTCTTTCTTCCTGGCAGTATGCTTCACCAAATCCACCATTAGCTATTAAAAATATACTGATGACCACGACTGAAAAGGAAAAGGAGAGTCGCTCAGATCAACTCTTCTGACAAAAACTTGTATGAAATGGTTTCATATATAGGAGACGAGTTTCATAAGAAAAAAATTGTTTGCCCTTATAGATGGGGAGGAGCGGACCCATTTTTATCTCACCGAAATCCGTCTCGTACATAAAACAAACAGTCTCACAAGAAACTTACTCTCCAAATAATTTCATTTTGTTATTGATGGTCATTATTATAAGTGAAGTTTGACTAATTATCATTAACATTACGTTAATAATTTTAATAAAATAATTAAATTGACATCAGTAATTAATCCAAATTCACTTCTAAACTGTAAATAAAAAAAAATGGCACTATCTTTTTTAGAAGGGGTGGGGGTATTATTTTATAACATTATCTCGAAATTTCATGATAATGATATTAATATCACTAATAATTTATCCTATCTAACTAATTAATTTAAACAACTTTACAATTTCCTACTCTTATAATTTAATCAAAACTTAAACCACCGTCACATGTATTAACAACTGAACTAGACATGGTGATGATAAATAAATCTTTCATACCAAATGTTAACCTCCATATATTAGTACAAGCTAGCAATAGTCCATTAATATCTACAGAATGTCCATTTCGAAAAGAAAAAAAAAATTAAAAAATGAGAATTAGTAATCATTTTTGTAAACTAGGACATGAACATGATAATTGTCAATGAATATTTAACAACTTTATTAAAATAAACGCTCATTTAGAGATAACTTTTTTCACAACAAATAAATTTAGTTTAGGAAATAAATGGAGTATAAGTTAAATTCCAAAAGCTCATTTGGCTTTGGGTGAAAATCAATATTCAATCCACTTGAAAATTCGTCTATAAGGAGTGGCTCAGTGGTAGAGCCAAACTTCACAATGTGTGAGGTCTCGGGTTCGATCTCTTCCCATGCCTCCTAGGACATCATTATTATAAAGGGGTAAGTGGGGAACCACTATCGATCCTCTTTTAAAAAAAAAAAAAAAAAAAAATCCACTTGGAAACAGAAAGTTTACATATATAAAAAGGGTGTTATACACACCCGTAAAACTTATGAATACACCCGTAGAATACTTGAAATTTTAGATGGTACAACACTGTAATGCACTGTTACGGGTGTATTCATAAGTTTTACGGGTGTGTATAACAACATCCATATAAAAAATATAATTTTATAATTATAGAAATGAATGAGTTAAAGTAAGTTTAATAAATACATTAATTTTTTTATTTAAAAAGTTTAACATGTGCATTTACGGTACACATTAAAAAAATGGGTTAAATAATAAGTGGTGTATACGTTACAACTTGCAAGCTGGAAAATGCAGGACCATCTTTTACTCCATCTGTCCCGGAATAAATTTCACTGTTTTTCGAACGTTAGTACGAAGGAACTTTGAGCGATAAATTTAAGTTGATTTAGCTATTCTAATATAATTGTAAAACTTGTTATTGATAAATATAAATACTATCAATAACAATCTTCAAATTATTATTAGAATGATTACATTAATTTCAAATTAGTGCTCAAAGTTCTTTCGTACAAATGTCTAAAAAACGGCGACATTTGTTCGGGACAGAGGGAGTATTATAATTGTATAATTTTTATTTTGATGGATGGAACTCAAATACTGCAATTAAATGTGACCATGAATTGAAAATGGCAATGGTATGGGTATAAAATATTAAAAAAAAATGGTTACAAAATGAGGTGGAGATATGTTATTGGTTGCATTGATTGTAGACGCGCCACACGCTAATTAAAAGCACCAACAAAATCATAACACATTATTTTATAAACCAAATTTTGTGACATTTTTTTTATGACTTTATATTTACCCATTGAAAATTAAGCAATGAGCACAGAGAATCGCCTATTATTATGATTTGATCCGTTTTCTTAGGGATTTTGGGTCGGAGATATTTTAGCAAAACCGGAGTTTGACCAATTTTAATCCAAAATTTATGACAGTTTTAATTATATAGATATGAAAACAAATTGTATGATGATTATTTATGTTTTGTTTAGATTAAAAAAAATATAGTTATTTTGTAAAAAAAAAAAATGGGTCCTTTCAAAAAAAAAAAAAAAAATGGGTGAATGGAAATCTAGCAATTAAATAAATTAAATGAGAAGGTTTGTTAAGTAAATTCACTCTAATGAGAAAATAATGATTGGTATCAAGATCATACTCCTGAAGAAAATTTGTCAATTAGCAAAACATCACCACATTTTTTTATTTTTTTTTTTTCCTGAAGAAAACAAGAAAACAAACTATTTTAATAACACACTCTTCAATTCGTCCAATAAGAAAACTACTATATTGGGCTTAACCCCCCCCCCCCCCCAACTCTTTTTCAGCTTTAAGAAGAAGCATATAAAAGCACTGTATTGGGCCTGTTGGGGAACACTATATTGGGCTTAATGTTAATTGACTATACTCCCTCCGACCCACCTCACTTGACACTTATGAAGTTGGCACAATAATTAAAGAGTATGAATAAAATAAGGAAGAGAGAGAATGAGTGGGGTAAATAGTAGTGTTGGTTGAATAAATTGAGTGGTGGAAAATGAAGAAAGAGAATGAGTGGTGGGGTCGAGTGAATACAAAATTGTAAAAAGTATGCTATTTTGGGAAGTGTCAAGTGAGCTGGGACAGCCCAAAATGGAATAAGTGTCAAGTGAGCTGGGACGGAGGGAGTATGTGTCAATTAACTACTCATTTCCAAATCTGTACTATAGTATTTTAGTATTTTAGAGTAGGTGAAAATGACTTTGAGCATGACACCTCATTCAATTTTGGGTTAATCTTGCTCCTAAGTTTACCACGTCAGATTCATGGCATTAAGAGTCGAACTTTTCGGTTCTTGCTAACTAGACACAAATAATAGGTTATATTCTTAGTTATGGGTATGGGTACTAATAATAGGTATAAAACTAGATATGTTTATGAATTATAATTGATAAGAAACTAATGTAAAGAACTCAATGATTCTTGAAGAATATGTTATACCTAATAGACATATACTCTTATATATATATACTAGAAGTATAGATATGGTAGGCCTAGCATTTAAAAACGTCAATAAAGTGATGCATAATTATCCAACTTTTCGGCTCCTTACACATTGATTATCCTAATTTAACTTTTCATATAGTAAAATGCATTATTTTATGATGGGATATAAAGAGTTTTGCTTGAGAATGCATTGTTTTATGATGGAATACATAGTCTTGCAAGTCAAATTAAATTTCTTTTGGAAATACATAGAGTTTTGTAATGGGTAAATATAAAGTCACAAAAAAGTGCCACAAAATTTGGTCTACAAAATGATGTGTCAAAATTTTATTGGTGTTTTTAATTAGAGTGTGTCGGGTCCACTATCGATGTAACTAATAAAATATCGGCACCTCATTTTGTACCCATCCTTTTTTGAACTTCTTTTGTGCCCCTAGCATTGCCCTTTTGTAATAGATAAAGAACTTTAGCTAACATGCATGAAACGGATTAGTTTAGTACTTCAAGAGACAAGAAGATGTCTAATAAGCATTGGATACTAAGGTGGTGTTTGATGTATTAAGTACTTAATGCTTGATGCTTAATAGATTGCAATGTATATTTTGGAGGTAAGGTGTTTTTGATAACATTGAGATATAGATGTTGGAGGTTACATGAGGCTCTTAATGATTAAGAATCAAAATCATTGCTTAACCAATAAGAGCCTCATGGGACTTTCAACATGTAGAGCTCAATGTTATCAACGCACCTTACCTCCAAATTATACATTGTAATCCATTAAGCATCAAGCATCAAGTGCTTAATACATCAAACACCACCTTAGTAGTTGGAAAGTCACACAAAAAATCTTTAGTAAACTAATCACCATTATCAGATTTTACTTTTTTTTTCCTTTTTCTCCGCCCCCCTCTCTCTCTCTCTCTCTCTATCTCCCTCTCTCTCCAACGCATCTCATTTTTGTTTTCTCTCAAATGGGTTGGAAGACATGATTATTTTGGCTTATTTGCAATTGCTTATCACTCCATGTAAGTAACATTGTTAATTATCTTCCATATCTCATACTTCATTTTTCATCTCTTTTTCTCTTTTAATTTAAAGGGTTCATTGCAATTTGGTTCCTGACTTTGCCCAAAATTTGCAATGTTGATGTTGTCTTTTCAATTTCGCCAATTGATATACTCACTTTGTCATTTTGTTGCAATCCAATTATAAAAGTAACTAAGTGTTAGTTTTCTAACAGATTTTATGTCATGTGACTAGCACATGACGTTTTAAGGGACATTTAATATATTTTTAGAGCTACACATATCATATTGATATGATTCTTTTTTAAAATTGAAACTAATATTTAAATTTACAACGTATATTTTTTGGTAATTTTTCGGGTGATTGGATTATTTTAATTTAAATTTTAGTTTTAAATATTAAAAAAGAAAACACGTGAAATAATAATCTAAAAAATGTGTTAGCCCCAAATATGTTTCGTATGAAGTAAATGTTATATGTAAATTATCAGTGCATAAATATATTTGATAAGAAAAAAAGGGAGATGATGAAAATGATGAATTGGGAGAAGAGTGTATGTGGAAGGGGTGATGCGGGAACATGGCGGAGGGGTAAAGGAAAGCAAACGTTAGGAAAGAAGGTATATCATGGTGGAAAGTAGTAATTTTTCAGATTATTTTTCCCATGTCCTTTATTTTTTAAATATTTTCATTTATTTAAATTACAAATTATTATAATATAATTAGTTCATAAAAAAATTTGTCAAAAAATATATGTTGCGGATTTAAATATTAGCTTTTGTTTAAAAAAATAATCATACCAATCGGGTATGTGTAGCTTCACAAACATCTTAAAACGTCACGTGCCAGTTAAATAAATGTTTGAATTTGCTATATTATTCAAGGGATGTGCTAATGTCACTATAAAATATACTGATCCACTACATCAATTAAATACTACTACCTCTGCCCCTAAATGAGTGTTCAAATTTTATTTTAAGGGACATTGAAAATCTCAACTTTGCATACAATTTGGTAGCAAAGATTCATATATAATCTTGTAATCTCCTTTCCAAACATTTAGTTTTGCACGTATAAAGAAACCGGTGAAAAAAATTTCGAAAAAAAACATTTTGGGACAAAGTTATGTTAAAAAAAGACACTCATTTTGGGACAAAGATTTCTTGAAAATGAACACTCATTTAGGGACAGGGGGAGTAGTATTTAGTAAATTAATCAATGTATTAACTTAACTACCCTTTATGAACATACCATGTTTACATTTCCTAAAATAATTATCTTTCTAAAATATAAACCTCTGTAAGTATTTATCATTTTCTTTTGTTGTTTTGTTATGCATTTTTTTTTTTTTTTTTTTTTTTTTTGCCTTCCTTATCTTTTTTATCCCAAAAACGCATTGTTCCGTTTGTAAATGTAATAATTTGAGTATAGTTTTTGTAAAACGCAATCAATTTGATTTGTGAAAAAGGAAAATTCTGGAGCTCCTTTCAAAAAAAAAAAAAAAAAAAAAAAACTGGAACTGATTGACGGAATATTTTTTCTCATATCATCCGTTATTTTTTATTCGATCTTCTAAAGGAGAAAACTAACCTTGAAAATGGAGGTCACTTTAACTAACACCGTTAGAATTTCAGCGTTAAATACCCATGTGAGATCCATGTGACAAATATTATAAGGGTAAATCTGGCAAATCAAATCAAACTCTTCCCACCCCTCTTCATCTTCTTCCCTGGTACTTCAATCAACTTCAATGGCAGCCACCCTCCCCACCACCCTCACCCTCATCCCCAGCCCTCCAATGTTCGCCCCCCCACCCCACCCCTTCTTCTTCTTCTTCTTTCTTTTCTTACATAATCAACCTTGATCCCCACATCCAATCACAAGCCCAGATCTGGAATTTTGATTTCTTTTTCCTTGTGATTTTGATGTTCGCTATCTAATCCTTGAAGCCTTCCCCTCTCAGTTCAAAATGTTGTTGGTAGTTTTGTTAAAAATCTTGCACTTGGCAATATTCTTTTTCCCAGTCGTGCAAATTTAAAGTCAGATATGGAATCTTGGATTTATGAAATTAGTGATTTTAATGTTCGATCCAGTATTTATTGTTTTGGTCTGACTTTTTTTCACATCCTTCCCAGTCGTGCAAAATTAAAAATTAACCAAGCCAACTGGGCTGCCATGGGAGAAAGTTCATGATGGGGAAGCCATTCTTGCAGGTGAAATATAGAAGGAAGAAGATGAGGGGTGTAAAATTGGGATTTTTTTTTCAAATAATTCCCTTTTGAATCCATATATACCAGAATGACACTAGGAAAAATTTATGTACTAAAATGACCACTTTGAGAGAAATCGGCATTGGTAGTGCCGTTTTTAGTTTGAAGTCGGCATTGCCAATGCCGACTTTAGGCCATTTTTGAAACCCAATTTAAAAAAAAAAAAAAAAAAAAAAAAAACCCTAAAGTCGGCATTGCCAATGCCGACTTTAGGCCTTTTTTTTTTTTTTTTCAAATTGGGTTTCTCACATTTATATTTATCTGCGGCGATACGAATTGGGGTTACCCTTCTGCGATCCGTTCTGTTCTGCTCGTGCGATTCATTTATGAGTTAGGACTCCAGAGCAATTTTCTGTTGTTGTTTCTGACTAAGGAAAATAAGGCACACTCAGTTACTAATCTTTTTTAGGTTCACAAAATCAATCTAACCAGAGTTACCCAAGATCAAAAAATAATTATGGCTAGTATACTTATTTGTTACACAGTCATTGTGGAGGGTTAAATCAATTTGCAAATTCAGTTTCGTACTCCCTCTGTAATCTATATTTTGGGTTTCGAAAATTGGAGTTTATTCTCCAATAATCCAATTTAAAAAATTCAATTTGGAAATCTAGAAAGCAAAAGAAACAAAGTCCAATTTGCGAATTCAGTTTTTTAGAATTCCGTCGGTGGATCTGTGAAGCCGAGAAACATGCCCGAGTAGACGACGACCTATCTGCTGCAGGAAGAATCACAAACGAGATTGATGGGAGTTTTGCGGCCGCAGGGTATTTTAAAAACGGGCGTTTTAATTTTTTAACCCATTTCGTATCGCCGGCAAATAAATATAAATGTGAGAAACCCAATTTGAAAAAAAAAAAAAAAAAAAAAGCCTAAAGTCGGCATTGGCAATGCCGACTTTAGGCCTTTTTAAAAAAAAAAAAAAAAAAAAAAATTGGGTTTCAAAAATGGCCTAAAGTCGGCATTGGCAATGCCGACTTCAAACAAAAAACGGCACTACCAATGCCGACTTCTCTCAAAGTGGTCATTTTGGTACATAAATTTTCCCTAGTGTCATTCTGGTACATATGGATTCAAAAGGGAATTATTTGAAAAAAAAAACGTAAAATTGGACTCTCAAATCTCATGGAGTTATAATTAGGTGAACTAAATCGCAGATTGAAGCACCGGGAAAGAGATAGTCAGCCGCAGAAAAGAAACGTCGGCGGTTGAGGCACCAACTTGACGGGCCGCAGGGGTTGTTGCAGTAGGTGAGAAAGTGGGGGTAGTAGGGCTGAATCATTTTTTTGCGTCATAATTACAAAAGGACCTATGCCCAGATCAAAAAGTTATTAAAACCCACCCTATTTGCTTAAGCCCATCTATCCCCAAAATCCAGATCAAAATTCCATCAAAACGCAACCTCTCATTGACCCAGTCAAAGTTAATTTTAAATGCCAATTCTACCCCTAACCCCAAATAAAACCTCATTTTTCCTCCCTCTCCTCATTTTTGGATTCTACCCATTCTCTCTCTCTCTCTCTCTCTCTCTCTACACAGCAACAGCAACAGCACACACACTCTCTCTCACACACTTTCTCTCTCTGAAAATCGATGGTCGGCTTCACTCTTTCTCCGGCATAGGAGCTCCTCCCCTCTGCCCACCTCTCCAACTCCGACCTAGGCCCGTCGATTCCCTTTCTCTGGTCGGCTCATTGGCACAAATTTGAAAGCTAGGTCTCTCCTCTAGCTGGAACGAATTCCGATCAGATCCGATCGTCCTTCCATCTTTTCCCTTCGTCTGAAAGTTGTCTCCTACTTTTGCCATCACAGATCTGGTTTTCTCCGTCGCTCAACTATCTCCGGCGTCGTTTCTCCTTCCGTCGCCAGCATCATCTCCGACTGCCTCCGCTATCTACATCCATTTCCAGGTCTTTTCTCTCTTTTCCTTCTTTCTTATTCTTCTTTTTAGTATGTGTAAATCTGTAGATGAAAAAAATCCAATTTAATTTGACTGCATTGTTCATTTTTTTTTTGTTGCAGTTTAGAATGAAATTGTAACGCCCGTCCTAATTCCTGTTAAATTCTTAACTTGCATATTTATATGCTATTTTATTTGAGTTAATTATTTAACTAATTGAGCAAGTTTAGGTCCTAATTTTTTAAGTTGAAACATTAGGGTCATTTGTGAAAATTAAAGTTTAGGGGCCTTTTTGTCAAAGTTATAACTTGGGGGGCCTAATAGCAATTCTTTGAAAGTTGAAAGGATAAAACCTTGGGTTTATTTCTCTGATTCTTATTTTCTTCCTCAAACTCTCTCGTACATTCCTCTGTTTCATAAAAGAAAAGTTAGGGTTTCCCCTATTCTCGACTCCTCTCGCTTAATTATGCCTCTGTTCGAAAATCCGACTTCGCATAAATGATCAGAGTGGCGCAGCGGAAGCGTGGTGGGCCCATAACCCACAGGTCCCTGGATCGAAACCAGGCTCTGATACCAACCTGACACGCCCCCAAGTCCCGGGATTCTCTAATAGAACCTCGAACCTTGAAGTGGATGACTGAAGTAAGCATCTTTATTGACCTGTACAAGTGGAAATAACCGACGTACGATTGTTCTTGAGATTTTCTTGATCTTGTTAGAGATTCATTAATGAATTTCAAAGTTAGCTCTATCATTAACTATTTGAGACAGAAAGCTACACTTTCCGATGGATTGATAAACGTGAAGCCAATTTTTTTAAATATTGAAATGATGGATGACCACAACTTCAGTATTTGACCTTGCCTATTGGATTCGACTAGTATGATGGTTATTTGGAGGATATGACCAGTGTTACTATTTTCTCGTGTATGTGTCAAGATTCACCAATATAGTGGATATGATAAATTCATTATGCATAGTGAAGCTCGAACAAGAGATAAAACGTGTGTTAATTCAAAATGGTAACGTGCTTGTATATTCTTCGAGGAGATTGAATCTTTATGAATAGAATAATTCTACTCATGACTTGAAACTGATTGTGATCCTATGGCTATTGTATTAGCGGATTCATTGAACATAAAGACTTGTATTTCATGATTGATGGTACTGAATGGGAGAAAATTTATGAGTATTCAACTAAATCCTTGAATTGCGATTATTTGAAAGCAGAATATCAGAGATCGTTTGATTTGTTATAATCCTTCGAGATTTGTGAATATATCTGAATATATTGTGATGAATTTTATGGAAGGATTATCATTTAATAGATAAGTCCCGATGATATTGGTTATAGTGGATTGATTAATCAAATCTGCTTGACTTTATGTGTTGTGATGTTATGATCGATACACTTTGATTACATGGGATACCTGTGGATATAATATATGACAGGGGTTCTTGTTCTACATCTTGTTCTACACCTTGTTTTACATCTTGATTATGGTAATTTTTCTGAGCACTCTGGATATTTAACCGAGGTTGCTTCTTGATCATATGTTGCGAGCATGTGAAGTGGATTTCCTTGTGGCTATTGTATGAGTTTGCTATTTTGCGGAAATTCCATCACACGAATTACTTAGTTTGGGTAATTGCTTGTATGGATTCTTGATTCTTGTCTTGAGCACGAATACTTCTTGTGAAAGTTTCATGGGAAAGTCACGGTATCGAGAAGGTTATGTGAGAATAATACTCGTAGGTAATTGATAATATGGTGTGGTATACCATATGCTTGCTATTCTTGAGTTCTATTTGTTATTTATATGTGTTATAATCTCGATCAGTAAAAAATTCGAGGACGAATTTTCTTTAAGGAGGGGAGGATGTAACGCCCGTCCGAATTCCTGTTAAATTCTTAACTTGCATATTTATATGCTATTTTATTTGAGTTAATTATTTAACTAATTGAGCAAGTTTTGGTCCTAATTGTTTAAGTTGAAACATTAGGGTCATTTGTGAAAATTAAAGTTTAGGGGCCTTTTTGTCAAAGTTATAACTTGGGGGGCCTAATAGCAATTCTTTGAAAGTTGAAAGGATAAAACCTTGGGTTTGCTTCTCTGATTCTTATTTTCTTCCTCAAACTCTCTCGTACATTCCTCTGTTTCATAAAAGAAAAGTTAGGGTTTCCCCTATTCTCGACCCCTCTCGCTTAATTATGCCTCTGTTCGAAAATCCGACTTCGCATAAATGATCAGGGCGGTGAGTAGAGCATTTCCTGCCGAACATAAATTAGTTTGGGTGAATTTGATTTCGGACTAGGTAAGTCACTAGCTCCCCCTTGCTTGTAATAACATGCCTATGTGTTATTCTTGATACTTGTACTTGTTAATTTCGTGATTTGGTTGAATTTTGTGAACTTGAATGTAAGATGGTAAAATCTTGTACATGACTTGAAACCAATACATGTGTGTGGTAATGAACTTGAAAGTGCTATGAACAAGAACTAATGTGTTAGAACTATCCTTGATGTGTATGTGCAAATCTTGCACATAATTACTTGATAGAATGTGGCTTGTTGACTACTTGATACTTGGTATTAATAACCAAAGAATTGGAATGTGGAACTAGATAGAGAATGAACAACTCTAAGACATACATGAATCTAATACGTGTGTATTGAAAGTGCTATGAACAAGCACTAATGTGTTAGTAATTGATTTTAATCGTGCATATACTCAATGAAGTATATAAAGTATAAAGAAGATATCATGTTCCTGAGATAGGTTCCTAAAGAAATAGGGACTAGTGTAATATGAAAATAATTCATAAAACAATGATTATAGAACACAAAATGTGTTAGAAAATGTATTCGATTATTAACGATACATATACGCGAGATATGATTGTAACTAGGTACAATAAGACCTACTCGACTACGTGCTTAGAGTCTAAGATGTTGGGCTCTACTTGAAAGTAAGGGTATCGTGATAGACACATTAGTGTGTTAAAGGTTATATGAATATGTACGTGCAAATATGGCATATGACAAAGTGACATAAAATGACATACCCTACTACTTGGTTGGGGTCTGTTATTAATAGACTCCAATTTGGCTAGATTGTGTTACGTGGACACGTTACGTGCCATTGTTATACTAATTTGTATTTGCAAATATAGCATACGTGTACTTGTATTTGGTGAGCATATGATTACATGGTTCCTGAAGAGCTAGTCCACTACTTTTGGACTTAGTTCTATACTCTTGTAGTTCAAGTAAACATCTACTTGTGCGTTCTTGTGTGAGTCCAGCTGGTCACCTTGCTTGTTCGGAAATATATAGGTTCACGCTTATCGCGAGAGCTGGGGCTTAAGTGATAATCGGGTCCCTATGTATTTGCGCTTGACCCCTTACTACAGGCCATAGTAAGGGCATAGCTTCCTTGGTTGGAGCAATACGCCTGACTTAAGTGAATGCTAAACTCGTGAACACCTCGTGAATCTTGTTCTTGTTAGTGACACTGGTTACCGGGTCCTATCGTGTACTGCACAGCAGCAACTTGATTGATCGTGATTTGTCAACTGCAATAAGCAACGACAACAATGGTTTACTTGTGAGGAATAAGGTTGGAATATCCTTTGTAACGTGATAGTTTAGCCTTATGTGTTAGCCACTTGATGAGTTGGCTTAGCCTCTCATATACTTGTTACTTGATGACATATTGAGCATGATTACTTGATAATCTTCTTGATTTGCATGATTACATGATAACATGCTATGTACTTGTATCTAGTAACTTACTGAGATTTATCTCACCCCGTTCCTTGTTTATTTGTTCCCCCCCCAGGAAAGCAAGTGGTAATACGTTGTGAGGCTCGACTTAGCAGGGGCCTACTTGGCAGGTTGTTCTTGTTTGGGGATTGTTATCCTTTCTAGTTTTGGTGAGGACGATCTTGTATCAGTTGTTTAGACTCAGTATATTGGGTAGACTTGTATAGTTCTTGAAGTGCCAGCTTATGTGTTAGGCATGTTTTCCGCTGTGTATAACCACATTTGGTTTAAATTTCTTGGTATAGAACTCGTTGTGAGCTATCTTAGCTCGTTCCTCTTGAATATTTATATGATGTCAGTTTGATATAAGCAGATGTCATTCAGTTTCTCGTTTCTTGTTAGTCACGCGCACCAGGTTCGAGGTTCTATTAGGGAATCCCGGGACTTGGGGGCGTGTCAGAAATAAAATGGCAGGTGTATGGAAGATGTATGGCAGTCCTTTTGTTTAGAGACAAGATGAGACTGAAGTAGAGTTTAGGAATATTAGATTTGTGAGTGTTTGTATGAATTAAGAGTGGACAGTAACTACTCAAATTAAATGTTGTTATAAACAATGATTGATGGATCTGTATG
This sequence comes from Campanula takesimana, assembly GCA_026119855.1. Classification (NCBI taxonomy): domain Eukaryota; kingdom Viridiplantae; phylum Streptophyta; class Magnoliopsida; order Asterales; family Campanulaceae; genus Campanula; species Campanula takesimana. The sequence goes on from JAOWBW010000982.1 coordinate 247,260, forward strand.
TATATATCTAAGCTTTCCAATAAATAATCTCAGCTGGTCTCATACATTAGTTATAAGAGTTTGGCCATATTTGACCAAATAATAATATTTATTATTTTATTAAAAATTGGATAAAGTGAAAAAAATAACTCTTATACTCTAATTATAAGAGTATAACTAGTTTTATACATAAGTTATAAGAGTTTGACTCGATTTGACCAAACATTTTTTTTTATTATTAAAAAAATTAAAAATATTTAAAAACTGACTCTTATACTCTAATTATAAGAAGAGAACTGGTCTTATACATAAGTTATAAGAGCTTGACTAGACATGACCAAATAATACTATTTATTTTTTATTAAAAAAAAAAAGTGAAAAAAATGACTATTATACTCTAATTATAAGAGTAGATATTGTTTTATACGTAAGTTATACTCCCTCCGTCCCAATTTAAAGTTCCTAGTTTGACTTTGCACGGAGATTAAGAAAAAGTAAATATTGTGAGTATGAAAAGTAAAGTGGGAGAGAGAAAGTGGATGGGGAGTTTTTGTTGGGAGAATGACAAGTAGGTCCCACTTTCCATTTTGGGTAATAAAACAAAATAAGAACCTTAAATTGGGACAAACTAAAAAGGAAAGTAAGAACCTTAAAGCGGGACAGAGGGAGTAAGAGTTTGACTAGACTAAATAATATTTTTGCTTTTTTATTAAATTTTGAAAGAGTGAAAAAAAAAGACTCTTATACTCTAATTATAAGAGGAGAACTGGTCTTATACATCAGTTATAAGAGTTTGACCGTCTTTGACCAAATAATATTATTTATTTTTTTGTTAAAACTTGGAAAAATTGAAAAAAAAAGACACTTATACTCTAATTATAACTCAAATTATAAGAGGAAAACTAGTCTTATACATAAGTTATAAGAGTTTGACCGGATTTGACTAAATAATACTCCCTCCTTCCCACCCGAAATAGGACGTTTTGCCATTTTGGGTGTCCCACTCGAAATAGGACATCCCAAAATGGAAAGCTTTTATTACTTTTTTATTAGTATGACCCACTTGTCATACTCACAACAACTTTTCATTTATTATTCCCCACTCACTTTTTCTCTCCTTCATACTCACAACACCTACTTTTCAAACAACTTTTTATAATAAAAGATTATTATTCCTTACCCGTGTCGGGACCGAGAATCCTATTTCGGATGGGACGGAGGGAGTATTATTTATTTTTAATTAAAAATTAGAAAAAATGAAAAAAATGACTATTATACTCTAATTATAAGAGTAGAACTGGTATTATACATCAGTTATAAGAGTTTAACCCGATTTGATCAAATTATATTTTTTTTTTTATTATTATTATTAACAATTAGAAAAAAATGACTCTTATACTCTAATTATAAAAGGAGAACTAGTCTTATACATAAGTTATAAGAGTTTGACCGGATTTGACCAAGTAATATAATTTATTTTTTATTTAAAAATATAAAAAGTGAAAAAAAAACCGACTCTTATACTCTAATTATAAGAGTAGAACTGGTCTAATACGTCACTTATAAGAGTTTGACCGGATTTGACCAAATAATATTTTTGTTTTTTTATTAAAAATTAGAAAGAGTGAACAAAATGAATCTTATACTCTAATTATAAGAGGAGAATTGGTCTTATACATCGGTTATAAGAGTTTGACCGAATTTGACCAAATAATATTTATTTATTTATTGTTAAAACTTGGAAAAAGTGAAAAACAAAATAACACTTATACTCTAATTATAATAGGAGAACTAGTCTTATACATAAGTTATAAGAGTTTGACCGGATTTGACCAAATAATATATTTATTTTTTTGTTAAAACTTGGAAAAAGTGAAAAACAAAATAACACTTATACTCTAATTATAAGAGGAGAACTAGTCTTATACATCAGTTATAAGTGTTTGACCCGATTTGACTAAATAATATTATTTATTTTTTAATTAAAAATTAAAAAAAGTGAAAAAAACGACTCTTATACTCTAATTATAAGAGTAGAACTGGTATTATACGTTAGTCATAAGAGTTTGACCCGATTTGACCAAATAATATTATTTGTTTTTTATTTAAAAATTAAAAATGTGAAAAAAATGATTCTTATACACTAATTATAATAGGAGAACTGGTCTTATACGTCAGTTATTAGAGTTTGATCGGATTTGACCAAATAATAATATTTTTGTAAGAAAATATGAAAAATTGTGGAAAAAAAAATACTCCATCCGTTTCATGTGAATTGAGACTTATTTCCCTTTTCGTCCGTTTCACCTCAATTGAGACTGCCAAAAATGGCAAACTTTTTAATATTTTATATTCACACAACCCCACCCATTTAACCGCACAAATTCTCTCTCTTCATTTTCCACCACTTATTTTATCCAACCAACACTACTATTTACCCCACTCATTCTCTCTCTTAATTTTCCACCACACATTCACTACTTTTTCTTAATTATTGTAATTATAATATAGATTGTAAGTCTTTAAACACAAATAGCTTTGGTTTAGTGGTTATAATTTACACTCAATATGATTGGTCATGGTTTCAATTCCCATTGTCTACGAAAATTTTGAATTTTTTGGGATAGGTCTGCATTTGAAATGTGGGTCTGATTGGTGGGCTGGGATGTGGGCTTAGGAGCTGAGGGTATTGCTGTCCTTTAACTAGCTCTGGGTTTATATGATATTTTCATCTCAAATTGGGTTCTTATGAGTTTATGATCTAGTTAAGGGGGCCTAGGGTCTAAAGCTCTTTTTTTCTGGTTTTAAGTTTTAACCCACCTTTCACTTTATAACTCTACATATTTAACCCCCACATTTTAATTCATCATGATATTCCTAATTTACCCATAAAATTTTAATCATGTGAATAGCACATGGCAACTTAACAGTAAAATATGGATGAAGTTAGTCGTAGTGACCTCTATTGCATAAAGTGTTCAACTGAGGTACTTTTCTTGCAACAAAAATGACATAAGGTACCAAACCCGCACATGGTGTCCAATTGAGGTACTTTTTTTGCATTTTTTTCATAAATTAATTGATGCTTTAGATATTTATGAATGTAGTGGAAAAGTACATTTTGTAGTGGCAATAGCCCTTCCTATTATTCAATTAAGAATTGATTATATTTGTTAATTAACTACTCATCTCCAAAATAATAAATGTTTGAATTTGCTATTGTTCAATTAAGAGTAAATTTAAATATATATTTTTTAGGACGAATGAGGTAGTATGTATTATGACAAAGACTTGGGTGAGACCGTCTCACCTTGTGAGACGGATCCAACCATGGATCATCCATAGATCATGCCCACAACCCGCCAGCCTAACCCGCCCAGCTGTCCTCTTTGACCTCCCAGCACGTGTCGCATTAAAAAAAAAACTCCAATAACTTTAAAATGTTATATCTTGAGATTTTGAAGTAAATAAATAAATAAATAAAATGTCGTTGTGTTCGTCTCGTGATAGGTCATCATATGATTTGATTTTTTTAAGAAAAAAAAAACATATTTTTTAACAGACAAAAAAATTGAGTTGCTCGTCTCCTGAGATGTAACATTATGTTCTGATAAAAGTAACAGTATCATCTTCAAAAAGTAAAACTTTTACTGTCAAATGTAACAGCAGTTTTCAAAAAAAAAAAAAAAAAAAAAAAGTTTGATAGTTTTTTGTGGTTAGAAAAAGTAATATTTAAAGTGTAACAGAGTGCATATATGATTATAATTTTTTATATAAATGAATGTAACATTTTTTAGTAAATGTTACTACTTTTTTTCTTAAAAAAAAAAGAGAGTAAAAATTCATGTATAATTGCCAATCTTATGTTATCTTTAATCTATTTCAGCAAAATTGTGGTACATTTTTTGAAAAAAAAAAGTGTTACATATGAGAAAAATGTGTTACATTTCTTTATAAAAAGTGTTACTTTTGCTGGCAAGCAAAAAATGGCAGGGCAAAAAAAAAGTTGGAGGGCCAAAAAAAAATTTTGGCTCGGCGGCTTGGCTGTGAGACGGTCTCACACGAGTCCACCCCATGTATTATTGACTATACTGTATGTTTGTGTGAATTTTTTAAGTCGACTGAAGAATTTTAATAAAATTCTAAAAAATAATGTTGGTAGCATCTTTAATGATGTATCAATATGAAAATTAAAATTTTATTAAAATTATTATTTTTTATTCTAATATTTTACTAAAATTCAATTATGTTAATTAACAAAGATAAAATGAAGCTAAATGTTTTAGTAGTGAGAAAGAATGAGTGGAGTAAATATTTAGTTATTTTTCTTATGCAGAATGATTTAAACTATTACAAGAACGCATTTAAAAGTGCATTGGATGGAGATTGAAATCTTGACAGTCAGGAAATATTAGGAAAAACGCGTTTTACACTCGTTTTAGGGTAAAACGTGTTTGTTGTATGCAGAGTGACATTTTTGTAAATAAGCAGAACTTTTACAAGACGCGGTGGCATTGCTGTAAATAAATTAAACTTATAAAAACTCAGAAGGTACTTTTTTACACTAAAGGAGGCAGTTTTCAATACTACATGAGGCAATTTTTAAAACTAGAGTAGGCACATGTTTTGAAACTTTCAAAAGAATAATACTAGGGGCACAAAAAAGTCACAAAATCTTGCTCACAAAATCCTAGGTGTAATGATTTTATTGGTTTTTTAATTAGAGTGTGGCGGGTCCATTATCGATGCAACCAATAAAATATCGCCACTTCATTGTGTGAGCAAGATTTCGTGCATTGCTCCTTTACTCACCCGCCATTTGTTGAGAATGTAAGAGACATTTTTCAACACTAGAGGAAGCACTTTTCAACACTAGAGGAGGCACTTCTCAACATTTTATAATCGACAATTATAACACTACTTCTAAAGTGTTTGTTTGAGTGTATAATTGTGTCTGCTTGAATATTTATAAGTGTAAAATTAGAACATGCACTTCATAATATTAGAAGAGGCACATGATAATATTAGAGAAAACAATTGTGAAAAACACGTTTTCTCATAGCTTAATATAAAACGCGTTTTTTCACAAGATCAATTCATTGACAGTCCATTTATTTTTTATTTTTTATTTTTTTATATACTCCCTCTGTCATAGAAAGATAGTCTCATTTTGACATTTTATGGTCAACAAAAACAAACTTTGACCAAACATCGATCTAATCATTCTAGTGAAATTCTAAAAGTTGTAATTGATTAATCATTAAGTGATTTATCAATAACACATTTTAGAATCTTATTGTTATGATTAGATTGACACCAATGTTTGGTCAAGGTTCATTTTTGTTTGATCATAAAAAGTAAAAAAAAAAGGGACAATCTTTCTGGAACAGAGGGGGTATTTTTTTTAACGATGTCCACGCTAGAAAGAGACGAGGAGAGGGATCGAACCTTAGCGCTCACCGAAGGTGAGTCTTGGATTTACCACTAGACCACTCTTTTGGAGACTTCAGTTCATTTATTAGGAAAGTTGATTATGATATTTCAACCTATTCTCAGAACTACACTACGAAATTTCTAGGTATGTTATACTAAGATTGCATTCCAATCACAACTATGGCGACTTTTGCTGGAACTTTGTGTACCATGATTTATTTCTTAAGGTCCAAAGCAATATAGATCAAATAAATATTAGACATTGACCTATTTATAAAGAAATAAAGATCAACATGCTTTGATGCGTGATTATCCTAAACACAAGATAATCCTAACAACAATTTTACACCCTCATTGGTATAGTCCCCAAATAATTTTTATTTTCTTCCCAAAAAATAATTTATCTTTTATATTTAACAAACACTAGAAAAAAAATCTAAATATAATATAATGACAGAGATGCAAGATATTAATGCTATTCATTCTCTAGACTTTCAGTTTTACAAGTATATTATTTTTTATTTTATTTTATTTACGATGTCCACGCTATAAGGAGACTAGGAGCAGAGGCGGAGCTACCCACAAGCCAAAGGGGGCAATTGCCCCTATTGTTTTTTTTTTAAATAAAAAATAAGAATTACTAGGGCAAAATTTATATAAAAAAAAATGGGGTTTAGTGCAATTTTTTGAAATTTGCCCCCTTTGAGATGGAAGTATTAATACACTAGATTTTTTTTTTTTGCCCCCATTGATAAAAATACAATTGAATTATTTTTGTTGTTGTGTAACTTTGCCCTCATTGACAAATTTTTCTGGCTCCGCCACTGGCGAGGAGAGGAATCGAACCCTAGCACTCACCGAGGGTGAGGATTGGCTTGGCTTTACTACTAAACCACTCATTTGAGTTTGAGGACTATTTTTTTTATTTTTTTATTTTGAAGTCAGCCTATTTTAAAAAATTAATTCCATCTTAACCGTTCCATGTCAAAAATAAAACTTATGGACGGATGGCTAAGTTTACAAGCATTATGTCATTGTACTTGTACCGCTCCATTGATTGGGACCGCGCAAGTATTTCAAATTTACGTGGCTCAACCACCGTTGATTAGAAAAGAAAAAAAAATAAAAAAAATTGAGCAATGTTGATTAAAAATACCCATTTGCACTCTAATTCGAAACTTAACGCGCCTCCAATTATGACCACCACCACCCAACTCAAGTGCATTTGCCATTTGGGTGACCACCTTCCTTTGAGTTAAAAAGATACAGTAATTTCTTTATTTTCGATTTTGTCTCACTCAAATATTCTGAAGGCAAAGAATGTTTTATTTTCACAAGTCAATGCTTTATTTGTGTACTAATCATTAGTAATATTTTTAAACGTTACTTTTTCATCATTCCTACTTAACTTTTCAAAAAAAAAAAAAAAAAAATCAAGACCATGATCATTTATTTAGAGTCAGATTTAGTAGTTATTAATATTTTCATATGTAACAATGTTGTTTAGTAAATTGAAAATTAAAATATTTTTAGAGCGAATAAAGTTGCAAGTGAACCGTATACTGAGCAACATGATAACCCACAAGAACTTTTAGGTGGACATGTGGTACGTCAAGCGAACTTAAAATATTTATGTTCAGCGGGCAAGTGTGTTGTGCTTATGTTCGTTAAGTTTTTAACTGATATGTGAAGGCTGAGAAGTGACTAATGTTCGTTAAGAAGTACTGTATACTGTTGACATATATGCTCAAGATTACGAAATAATGAATGTAAACTGTCATTAGCACATAGTTTATAAGAAATGTTATATATTAATTCTCCCAAAACCCCATTTACCCCAGGTCATATTAAACGAAATTAGTCATGTGACTGAATTTAGTCAGTTTTTAGCGAATTTATCAACTGAGTAAGCACATTTTGAAAAATGTAAAAGTTTAGTGACAACCTTTTGAAAAAATACAGTTCAATGGGAACATTTTGGAAATGGTTAAAGTTTAGAGCCTAGAATATGATTTTTTTTTTTTTTCCTTCTTCATTCAATGAGGCTTACTTATCATAATTACATCAACTGTCCACTATTATTTCATACCACATCTTCATTCAATGAAGCTTACTTGTCATAATTACATCAACTGTCCACAATTATTTCATACCACATTTTGCCTCTCCTCATACTCACAAAAGTCAACAACTATCCATTAGTCCGCTTAGGTCCGCCTAAGCCCGGTAAAACGGCGATTTATTCCATGTCCATCTATTTCCGTTGATTTCATGTTATTTGCGGCGGACGAGTGCCGCCTAAGCCCATTTTTAGAACATTGTCCATCACTATTCCCTCCTTAATTTCTGTGCACACACAAAATTGAGAGCATTGTTATGAAACAGGGGAGTATGATTTTTAGCTTCATTTTCTTCCTTTACCATAGTAGACATCAGAAAATTAGCATAAGAGTTATAAACTTAACAAACAATTTTAAAATGAGCTAGTCTCCCGTACACCCGGTGTACGGCGTGCGACGGCTCGACGCCGAATATTTATTTATTTTTTTTATTATTTCGCCACCCCAACTTTTTTTCCTCCAACAAAAGTAACACTTTTTATACCGAAATGTAATACTTTTTTTCTTCAAATGTAACACTTTTTTTTCAAAACAAATGTACCACAATTTTGATGCAATAGATTAAAGATAACATAAAGATTCACAACTAAATTAATGTAACATTTTTTATAAAGGAATGTAACACTCATTTTTTCAAATGTAACACTTTTTTTTCTCCCAAAATTAACATAGGATTGACAACTAAAAACTAATGTTACATTTTATAAAAAATGAATGTAACATTTTTTTTTCTTAATTGTAAGAGTTTATATTCCTAAATGTAACATTATATATGAAATGTAACAATTTTTTATTGAGAAAGTAACAATTGAAATGCAAACCTATTTTTTTTTTTGTAAAACTGATGTTACCTTTAACAGTAGAAAAGTGTTACTTTTTGAAGATGAAAGTGTTACTTTAATCAGAACAGAGTGTTACATTTTCAGATGACAGCAGATCAATTTGTTTTGTGTGTAAAAATGTATTTTTTTAAAAAAAAATCAAACCATATCATGACCTATGTAGTTTTATTCGTCTCGTCGAAACGAACATAACGGTATTTTTAATTTTTTTTTTTCGACTTATAAATCACAAGATATGACATTTAAAGTTTTTTGTTTTTTTTTTTTTTTTTTATGGACCTGTGCGTGTGGTTCGGGCCGGGCGGGTTGACCCGCGGGTCACGCCCGTCGGACGCGTGCACCCGCCGTTCCTGAGAATTTGTCTTTTAAAATATAATACGGTTGTTAGAAGTTTAATGAAGAATATAACATGCGCATTAAAATGCCAACATGGCCAACCAACTAATATAAACTAGGTAAATTACAAAATAGGTCCTAAAGTCCTCATTGTGGTGCCAGTTTGGGGTCTGACGTGCAAAATTTAGCAAAATAGGGCCTAACTAGGCATTTTCGTTGCAGAATGAGGCTTTTTAACGGTTTTTGTTAGAAAAGTTAATTAAGTCACATGTGATTTGCACGTGATTGACGAAATTGGACAATTTGAAATGAGGATTAGTTCTTAAGGGGTTAAGTATAATTAAACTTAAAGTCGTAAAATATAAGTTTTCAAATTTTAAATTAAAATTTTGAAATAAAATAACTAATATATTAAATTTTGATTTTTTTAAACATAAATAAATAAATTTTTTTGATGAAATTTTTTTGTTCGGTCTAAATAAAAATATTCTAAATTCAAAAGAAATTTGATAATTTTGTTGTTTTATTTTAAATGTTTTATATAATTTTTTTTATTTAGATCTGGAAAAAAATTGTCAAAATTATTTTGTCAAAATAATTTATTTATTTATTTAAATAAATAATCATTTCCTTTCAAGAATATTTTTTCAAAGAAAATTGATAAGTTTTGTTTATCTAAATTGATGGAGATGGTGGTCGATGGTGTTTTGTGACGAGAGAGATGGCGAATATGGAGGATGGGAGCGGAGATGTAAATCTGGAAAAAAAAAATCAAAGAAAATTCATAATTTTGTTGTTTTATTTTAATTTTTTTATATAATTTTTTTTATTTAGATCTGGAAAAAAATTGTCAAAATTATTTTGTAAAAAATAATTTATTTATTTATATTTAAAAATAATTGAAATAAAAATTTTAATTTATTAGTTATTTTATTTCAAAATTTTAATTTAAACTTGAAAATTCATATTTTGCGACTTTAAGTTTAAGTATTTACATTTAACCCCTCAAAAACTAATTCTCATTTCAAATTGATCCATTCCGTCAATCACATGCAAATCACATGTGACTTAACTGACTTTTCTAACGAAAACCGTTAAAAAGCCCTATTTTGCTAACAAAGTGTCAAGTCATACCCTATTTCGCTAAATTTTGCACATCAGGACCCAAACTGGCACCATTCCGGGGACTTCCGGCCTTATTTTGTAATTTACCCATATAAATTCAGTGACAAAGTTGACAAATAAAGTGTGAGGGAAAATAATATTAGGTCCAACTATTTGTAGAGTCCAATTTCTAATTGCCACAGCAAGTGAAAGACACAAAGCCATCATATGTTCTTTTAAGCTTGTATACACTAGAACATGACCCCCTAAAATCCCTAAATTTTAGTCTCTTCATTGCTACTGCTTTACAAAGAATGCAAAAAATTGATTTAGTGTATCAAGTCGGTGGATAAGAATGGAGTGGATGATGAATACGATCGGCTTGGTGGTTGCAACCATCAACACAGCCACAGTCAACGCCTTCAACCAACGCCACAACCACCTTTAACAGCTACCACCACCACTATTAAACGCAGACACCAACACCAAATGCCAAGACTGCAACAAAGAAACCCAGATCTGGGTTGAAACCAAGCGGGATGCTAGGTCAAAGATGTTGTTGACTTTGTAGAGTCGAGGCCGATGAGACCGGAAGCAGGTGGATCGGCAATAGTGGAGTGGAATCAGGAGTGGCGGAGGGGTGATGGGTGTTTGGTGTTGAGCTTTGAGGTTAAAAAGGATTCAATTTGTTTTTGAACTTTGGTGAAATAGTACTACCTCTGTCCCTAAACGAGTGTCCAAATTTCATTTTAAGGGACATTGGAAATCTCAACTTTTTTGTACAATTTGGTAGCAAAGATTCATATATAATATTGTAGTCTCCTTTCAAAACATTTAGTTTTGCATGTATAAACAAACCGGTGAAAAAATTTTCGAAAAAAAACATTTAGGGACAAAGTTATGTTAAAAAAAAGACACTCATTTTGAGACAAAAAATTCTTGAAAATGGACACTCATTTAGAGACAGAGGGAGTACTTATTTTGAGTAATGAAAATCGGTGTTGGAAAAGGGTAATTGCGGTGATGTTTCATCTAATCCGAATTCATGTATACAAATCGGTGTTGTAATTTCTTAAAAATATTTATTTAGGTGTTTTTTTCGTTCGTGGAAAATAATACTTACTATAACTAAATGTAGCAGTTGTGTTACTTATATGTAACATTGTTTATAAGTAAACGCAACACCTGTTTTACAAAAAAAAAAAAATGCATTTTACTCATATTTCAACTGTAATACTAACTATAATTACGTCTAACACTAACTATAACTAAGTGTAATTGTTTTTATACTAAAATATTAGTTTTTTACCAAATAAAAGAATTAGAGTTTTTTTTTTTTAAAAAAAAGAAAGTAACATTTGAAAAAATAACAGTTTATACACATGAATATAATTGTTTGAAAAAAATGCACCAAAAGTACCTGAACTATAGGGGTTGTTTGGATTTAGTAACTTATATCATTTTTGACCCATGATAAATACCTTAACTTTTTTTTTTGTGCAGCGGAGGTACCTATTGCTAACGCCGTCCACTTTTTGCCGTTAAGTTATCATGTGCCACGCACATGACTAATTTTTTGAGGATAAAAATGTCAAAACATAACAAGGATACTGTGAGAACATTTTACAAAGACAAAGGGGTTTAAATAAATTTATTACTTTCAAATAACCCCCTCCCCTTCCCCTTCCTCTCCCCCTTTCATCCACACCCCCATCCGAAATGGGTTCTTCAAAGCCAGATCAAGAAATGGGTTTTACCCCCAAATTCGTGTTTGCCCATACCTTTCTCCATACTCACTCTGTCCATCACAAACACAAAAATGGCGTCCGTCTCTTCTTCCTTAGCTTTCCCCTTTTTTCAACAATCAAAACTATTCCCATCAGACCTTTCTCCATACTCACTCTGTCCATCACAGCCCTACACCTACCGCCGGCGCTCCGGTCGTCTCGTCACAGCTTCCCTTTCAGAGAGATCATCATCGGCACCGGAGTTGTTTGTACCTAAACCGGCTAAACTCCCCATCCGGAAAATTCCGGGTTCTTATGGAATTCCGATCATTTCCCCATTAAAAGATCAGCAAGGCGGTCGGGTTCTTAGGGAAAGCCGGCTTCAACGACGCCAATGATCAGGCGGCTTTTAAGTTTCTGGGTCGGTCTTATTTTGAATCCAATCCCGTCGACACGAAATTAGGATCCGAAGGCCCGAAAATTATTGGCAAAATGGGTCCTTTTCAATCTAGCTCCGTTGTTGAATCTGGGTCTGCCGGCGGTGGTCCAAGAACCGCTCATCCATACTTTCCGTCTTCCTCCGGCTCTAATACCAGAAATTATATGATGGGGGTGTGGATGAAAGGGGGAAAGGAATGGGAAGGGGAGGGGATTATTTGAAAGTAAGAAATTTATTTAAACCCCTTTGTCTTTGTAAAATGTTCTCACACTATCCTTGTTATGTTTTGACATTTTTACCCTAAAAAAATTAGTCATGTGCGTGGCACATGATAACTTAACGGCAAAAAGTGGACGGCGTTAGCAATAGGTACCTCCGCTGCACAAAAAAAAAACTAAGGTATTTTTCATGGGTAAAAAAGAGATAAGTTACTAAATCCAAACAACCTCTATAGTTCAGGTACTTTTGGTGCATTTTTTCCTAATTGTTTATACAAGTAATTTAACACTTTGGTAGACAAAAATGTACTACATTTTTATAGATAATGTAATACGTTTACATGTATCATTATAAATTGAACACATTGTAACTTATTAGTTGAAAACATATGGATATAGTTATTATACAAGTAAACGTAACAATTTTTTTAGACAAAATGTAATACTTTTCTATTAAATACGTAACAATTTACACTTTGAAAAAGAATATAGTATTAATTTTCTATATAATAGTGTTACATTCATTAATAGAAATTGTTACTTTTTTATTTTTTGAATGTTACTAAAACAAGTGTTTTTAGGTTTAAAGTGTAAATGGTTGAACTATTATTTTTCTCTACAGATGCATTACATTTATGTATAAACACGGTTACATTTTTTTGGTACAGATAAACACTGTTACATATAAGTAACACGTTTGTTACATTTTGTTATAGTACGCATTAATTTTGACAGACAAAAAAACACCAAAAAATAAATTATTTGATTTTTTTTTTTATTTAAAAATTTCTCTGTCACGTGACATCTTTTAGGTGAAACGCAAGTTGAGATCATTAATTTGCGCAAAATTGCTCTTAATTGCTCTCAAATTTTCAATCAGATCGTTCTCATGCATGAGAACATAGATTTTTTTTTTTCTCAAATAATTCTTTTTTAAACTAATAATTCCTAAAATGACAACCTTGTCAAACTATTTGCCAAAGTGACCCATTTTTTTGAAACTCGCTAGTGCAAGCGGCTACTTTGTTTTTTTACGCTTAAACTCGCTATTCCTAGTAGCGAGTTTGTTCAATTCATGGACGACCATCGCTACGACAATTGCCCAGAAGTCAAGTTTGAACAGAAAAGCCAAGAAATTTCTTAAAATCATGGAAGCCGGAGGATTCAATTCGCGATAGCAAGTCAAGAAGAAAGACAAAAAGGTCCACGAGTGAAGAAAATTGAAATCGCAAGAACAACTCATTGAATGGAAGTCGGAGCGAGAGGCGTTGCCAGAAAATTGATGAGTCGACCAAATGGGAAGGAGGGAGTACTAGTCAGCACCATCAATCCAAATTGATGTAACATCTTCATGAGCAAAAATCAATTCTCTTTTTATGGCATCATCTCACTGTGAAGTCGTGATTCCCAACCGCGCATTCGCTAGTATGAAATCGATCAGTCCCAATACGTTGCCATCATCTCCCGTGACCTATGTTGTATGGGAGCACTATGTTATTGATCCATCTTAACACCAGGAAAGAGGAAATTCCGCCGGATATGTGAAGGACTGCGTTTGAATAGAAACGATACCTGGAAAAGTGGCGAGTGTGGACGAGCCTGTCCGAGCTCGCAGAGTGCTGGAATTGAAGGTAATGTGGATGCCGGCTATCGGTCTGGCTCAGAGACTGCTAGCCAGATTTAGTGAGTGATGGTGAGTTGCGTTTCAAAAGATACAGAGAAGACCCTAATTGCAAATAACAAACTCGCTACTCGTAGTAGCGAGGATAAGCAAGTAAAAACCAAAATCGCCACTCACATTAGCGAGTTTCAAAAAATTGGGTCATTTTGGCAAATAGTTTGATAAGGTTGTTATTTTAAAAATTATTAATTTAAAAAAGAATTATTTGAGAAAAATGTATGTGAACATATTTGTGTTTCTCATGCAATTTTTTTTTTGTATACTAGTACTAGTATAGCGGGATTGGTGTAGGCATAAATAAGGGACCGTGAATAACAACACTTGGAAATGGAATAAGCACAACTTTAATTTCCGTACTTCCAACGGTTTTTCACGGGCATAATTTGGGGAGACGTAAATGGGGCACGTACTCTCCACGAGCTGAAACAAGAGCGTCGGATCAAACACCACACTAGGGAAGCGTACAACCCAATTTTGCCCCTCCCAGAAAATTTTCCATTTCAAACAAACCAACATTTTCTCTCTCCAACTTTTAATTTGTTTTTTGAACAAAATTAAAAAAACAGTGTATTCCATTGTTACATCGTCATCTTTACCCCATCGCCGGCACTCCGCTGAACAAAACACACCCCCCAAGCTCTCTCTCTCTCTCATCTCTTTCTTTCTCTCTCACACACAAGACACACAGTGGCTTTAATACCAGTTACAGAGGTGAAGAGATAAACTGAGATTGTATATATAAATTACAATGTCGACGGAAGATGAGAAGTTGTTGAAGGAAGCGAAGAAATTGCCATGGGAGGATCGATTGGTACATAAGAACTGGAAGGTCAGGAACGATGCCAACATTGACCTCGCCGCTCTCTGCGACTCCATCTCCGATCCCAAGGATCCTCGCCTACGGGATTTTGGTTAGTTAGGGTTTGGTTTTTGATTTTTTTTTTTCTTGCCAATGTCGGTAGATCTGATTCGCTTGTTTCTCTTGTCGATCGTCGTGTGAATTTTGTGTAATGTGTAGCGACACATTGGAGATTGCGTAAGCAATTCTTACTTTTTGGAAATTTGAATGTCTTATTTGAATTTTTGTCGGTTTGGTTAGGTCACTTTTTTAAGAAGACGGTTGCTGATTCGAATGCGCCAGTTCAGGAGAAGGCTCTTGATGCGTTGATTGCCTACTTGAGAGCTGCCGATGCTGATGCTGGAAGGTACTGTTTTTGTAGCATCAATTTGTTTCGTAGGTTTGAACTCGCAAAGCTTAGCTGCTGCTTGTGAATGCAGGTATGCTAAAGAAACATGCGATGCAATTGTGGCAAAATGCCTTACCGGCAGACCAAAGACGGTGGAGAAGGCGCAAATGATATTTATGCTTTGGGTGGAGCTGGAAGCTGTGGAGGTCTTCCTGGTATGTTTACTTTAGGTGCATTATTTGTCTCCTTTCTGAAATTAAGTTAAGGGAATTGGCTGGACATTCTTAACAGATTTTTATAACTATTGTTTAGCAGCCAAACAATATGATAGACTATATTCTTTCGTACATTGGTCCATTTATCTCCTATGCCTGCACCGATGGTGGATGAGACCATACTTGTGCGCATCTGGCATTTGCAAATTTAAAACCTACCCTGAAATAAGATTGGTTATTACTTACTCTATTACTGAGAAGGAAAGGGTGTCCATTTGACATTTGTTTGCTGCAATTGTTAATCCATCTGTCCCATGTAAGAGTCAACTATTATTTTTTGGGACATATTACTTAAAAAAATCCACTTTCAAAAGTTATGTCTTCAATCTCCATAACCTTTTAACTCTATCCGCCATGAGCGAAATATGTATTTTGGTATGCTTCAATATGCTTGTGACTATGGCCAACTTTAAGGATAATATCTATCCTTTGATTATTTGATTCTTTAAGCATGGATTTTAGAGCAGAAAGCAGGTAGTGTTGTAAGTGGTTGACTGATGCCCGTATAACCTGTTGCCATCAATTTTGTCATGACAAGATACATGCCATTTTGGTGCCTTTGAGTCAGCTTTAGTAGATTTTGTTTTTTGTTGCTTATGATTGAATTGCTGCTAGATAATATCTTTGTACCTCAAATCACTTTCGCAAGGAAATCTGTAACTTTAATGCTAAAACATAATAATGATATTGCTTACAAGTTGAAGTATAGTGATTTTGTTGGTCACAAATGCAACTATACTCTGTGATGAACATAACATGACAAGCAACTTTAGTGGAGTTGCACCGGCAATGCACAGTACCTATGAAGTAGGATGAAAAATGAAAAGAAGAAAGAGAACCTCTTGCCAATATGTTGTATAAAGTTTTGATAAGTTGCTGGTAATTTGAATATTGTTTTTGGATAGATATTTATATTTTAGTTGCTTGCAGAATATGTCTTGAGGTTGATCTTTTTTTACATGCAACATTTGGCTTTTAGTTATAGAAAAATTGGTTAGTTTTGGCCTGTCTGTTACTTGCAGCAAGAAAAATGATATACTCACTCCGCCCTGAAAGAGTACTGTTTGGCTAAGTACACAAATTGAAGAATAGGTTGAAAATCCAACGATTTCCTGATTTTCCCTCAAAACATTGGTGGCCATATTGAATTGTAATTAGAAAACAAATGGCAATGAAGGTTAAAATAGACGATAAAAGCTGGCAATTTCTCCGCCCTAAGCTAAAGGAAAGGCGTTAGGAAACACTTATTATTGCTTGATTTAGGATCTCACTTCTAAGGTTTTCAGTTGTTTGCACGATTTGCAATAATAAATAATGAACATCGCTTCGTTGTTAGAAAGTTTCTGTAAAAGAAATGTTACGCTTCACTTAGGAAGTGTTCTAAAAGACGCCAGTCTAGGTCGCCTAGGCCCCGCCTAGGCGCTAGGCGTTCATGAAACGCCTAGGTCCCGTCTAGGATATTATAGTTATTTCTGAATTCTCGGCCCCGCCTAGATCCCGCCTAAGCCCCGCCTAGGCGCTAGGCGCCCCTGCGGCGCCTAGCGACCGCCTAGCGTTTTTTAGAACCTTGCTTAGGACAACCAAAAAAGAATCACACCTCTTCTATTGGGATGGGTAGTATGGCTGTATGACACATGAGAAAGCCTGCCCTGCTCAAATGATGTTCTTCGATTTAGATGCAGTTTATGTTTTATTTTCCAGATTTTTCCAAAGTAAAATGCTAATTTGAAAGTTATTTACTGATAATATTTTAAATTCTTAATATGTTAAAGATGCATTAATAATTTAAACACACTTTTACTTTTTTTTTAAAATTAAATTTATGTTATGAAAATTATCAGAAGTTTACTTTCCTCGTGACCCCCCCTCTTTTTTTTTTTTTAAATATGGTTCCTTCTCATGCACTAATGTTTCATTGAATCTCAATTCCCCTGTTCCCTTAAGCGTTTTCTCCATTTTCATCACATGAATCACAAAATACTCGATTGTCAAAGTAATATCTATCTTGTGTGAGAAGTTGAATGCTTTATGAATCACAAACTACTCAAGTGATATCTATCTTGCATAAGAAGTTGAATGCTTCAGAGGAAGTCTTCTGCGCCGTTAAAATGTGTCATACTCTTGAGAGTAGGCTTGGGATATGGAGAGACTAGATCATTATTGTGGTTCTCTTATTATTCCTGCTGCTGAATCTGTTCAGCTGGCAAGTTTGATATATTGATCGAGTCTCACTCTCACAGTTTGGTTTAAACACACATATTGGTGCCCATCTTTGTCAGTCCTTGTTGTGATAACCGAGAGGATTTTGGTGTAACTTATCTGATGAAGCTAGAAGTAGTTTTCAGTTGAATGCTAGGAATCATAGCTACATACAGAGCATAACATAAGGTATTAGGTGCTGCCTGTGGCATCTGAAGCTTTGTAACCACTCTTATATTCGGGTTCTAACATTATCTCGTCTGAGCTCCACATTCTGTGTTCACAAGGACAAAACACATTGCTACCCTTTCTTATTGAGCAGCTGTATGTGTTTTTATACTTTGCATATATAACACGCGGAGCGGAGTCATTTGCCTTGATTTCACAATTGTTCTTCTAAGCATGGTTCTTATTTGCTGGTCATGCTACAAGCCTACAGCTATCTCTTGTATTTTACCTATCCCTCCTTGTATTTAGTTGCAAGTTGATGTGAGCTAAATTTTTTAAATGAAACCTATGATGCTGTATGTTTTATCTGTGATCCCAGCACCACAATTTTTTGCTGCAATTCAATAAATTTTTATTTTGAAGGAGGTGATATGATGTATATATTGCTGCAGTTCTCCTTTTGCCATAGCTGTCATATTACAACTTCATAATTATTACTTGTTTCATGGTTCTGTCCTCTATTTTCCTGAACGTTTAATATCAACACTAAACCTTGGTTTCCAGCATTAATTGTTTTTCTAGTTTGGATGTGTTTATTGCAGATTTCATAATAATAGTGCCATTTTATCAACTTGTCCTTATCTCAACTTTTCTTTCTAGGATGCTATGGAGAAAGCAATAAAAAATAAAGTTGCTAAAGCAGTTGTTCCCGCTATAGATGTTATGTTTCAAGCTCTAAGGTAGGCTAAGTATTTTTTTTTTTGATGCCAACTGTTCTTAGTCTTTTAACATCTCTGTTTTTAACTGTGGGTGTTTTTGCTACTTTGTCTAAAAATAGTGAATTTGGCTCAAAAGTAGTGCCTCCGAAAAGAATTTTGAAGATGCTTCCAGAACTATTTGATCATCAAGATCAGAATGTCCGGGCTTCATCTAAAGGATTGACCCTTGAGCTTTGTCGTTGGATTGGGAAGGACCCAGTGAAGTCCATATTATTTGAGAAAATGCGAGATACGATGGTATATTGATTACTTGATTAGTTTTTTCTCGGTGTTACAGGAAAGCTTGATTACCAGTTATTGAACACTTTTCATCTTTTTTTTTTTTGTTAAGAAACATTGTAAAATTTTGATGTGTATGTTTTGAAGAAAAAAGAGTTGGAGGCCGAGCTTGTCAATGTTACAGGGAGTGCTAAACCATCTCGCAAAATTAGGTCAGCTGTGATGTGCATATTTTGATTCTTGCTGTAGTGGTACTTCCAACTATTCATTAAATTCTACATTAGGCGAATTGGTTGGTTACCTCTTCTTTATTGATTTTGACATGCCTTATCAGATCTGAGCAAGATAAGGAGCCAGAACAGGAGGTCGTATCTGAGGTTGTGGGCTCCGGCCCTTCTGAAGAATCTACTGCCGATAGTATGTGCTCGACTGACTGAGACAAATGCATCTTCTGTTTTATTTTTTCTTGTTACATTTTCTCTTATTTTGATTATTTTCTCCAATCATAGGTGTAGAAAAAGCTGATAGCGCAACAAATTTTCTCTTCCTTAATGACTTTTGGGACTTTTTATTTTATGTAGATATGTTCATGGCATCTTTTCTTTTTGTACTGATGTAATGTGAACTGCCAGTTCCGCAGGAAATTGACGAGTATGAGCTTGTGGATCCTGTCGATATTTTGACACCTTTGGAGAAGTCAGGGTTTTGGGATGGAGTTGTTAGTATCTCTCTTTCATTGTTTCTCTTATCTCATTTGTTGGTTTCAGTTTTTTATACCCTGGTATATGAAATTATAAGAGAAACATTCTTAAGTGCGCTAAGTTAACTAATGGAGGACATACAGTTGCAGTTTTTCTCATTAACATATCATTGTCATGCAGAAAGCTACTAAATGGTCAGAACGAAAAGAGGCTGTTGCAGAGTTATCCAAACTCGCTTCAACGAAGAGGATAGCTCCGGGCGATTTTACTGAAATTTGTCGCACACTGAAGAAGGTTTTCTGACTTTTGATATGGCTAATTTGGCTAATTTTTATTGCTGAGTGCTTATTTTTTTAAAACTTCTTCATATTTATAGCAACCAACTGAATGATCATGGTAATTGCTTAGGAATTCAATTTAATGCCTTTGTTGTTAGAAAAAAAGAAGCATTCATTAAAAAAAACGATAAATCAGACAAGAAAGACATTATATATACAAACAAAATAGAGGAAGTAGCTCCTGTTGATCCACACTTGATCTGCCAGAGCAATTTCTTCTAAAGCCACACTCAAATAGAGGCTAAGATGCTGGGTTTCCTAGTTGTTCACGTAAGGAAGAAGGAAATTATACTCATCATTGAAGGTTTGGAGCGGCAACTGTTTTGATGATTCGGCGGCAGCATCTGGGAGAAGGAATTGAAGCTTTTTAGGTGTTTAGATCTTGAATAGAATGAATCCTTGCCATGTCAATGGTTTTAATCCATGTAGAGTAGAGGTTATCAAAAAGCCCAGATGGCTGAAAGGTCCCAACGAATAAGAACGTGAAACCTTTCATCTGAAGAGGCATTGTAAGCAGAAAAACGGAGGGATATTATTGTGTTCTACTACTGCTGGTCTCTTGAGGTGGACTTGTCTCATCATAACCCTTTGAATTGCCTTAAAGAAGAATTAGTATATTCGCTCTCAATGTATGCGAGCAATAGGTCAAATCTATTGGAAGTTTTAAGTTGCTGTGTCTCTGTGTTTGTCCAACCACTTTTCCTTGACTTCAACCAACTGCTACCACTTGAAATGCACCTGGTTTATAAACATCAGTTCACGTATCGAAATCAATGCAACGGAGGCAATCATATTTTAATTTAATTTAATTACAGGCACTGATTTTCAACCATATGTGTGCCTCGTGATGGTCTGGGAGTTGGAAGACGATTCTACTGGAGAGGAGAACTTACTATTAGAGTTCATGAGGACCGTCAGAAATGGCTACGATTACAGGGTTGGAAACATATAGATCATGAACCTGCCGTGTTTTGTAGGAGATGCCTTTCCGTATTTTCCTCGTTCCATGTCCTGCCATTGTGAGATGAAATCTATTATACCATCCACAGGGATGTTCCAATATTTTATATGAAACTTTTCCTGACCTCCGTCAAGATTGGATTTTGAAACATTATATAAGAAGCTTGAGAACTATCACATATCTGTGTTATGAAGTATTTGGTGTGTGAGAATCCAGGGTTATTCAGTGACCATTCTTTGATTCGGTATTTCTTGGATGATTGTGTCTTTTATCATGCTCCATTCTAGAATTTTTTGTGAACTTCGTATGCACTCAGTATGATCTTATTTCAATTTATCAGAAAAGAATTAGAATATAGTAGGAAAAGAATAGAAATGACAAGAAGAATTCGAGAAGTCAAAATGACTGAAAGCAGAAGTAGAAGTAAAGATCAATGCATGGAACAGAAGTAAACTTAGAGAGAAAAGCATCCTATCAACTAAAACTCTAATGACATAGAAAGGTATACCAGAAGAAATTCTCTATCCCATGGAGTGTTATTGATAAAGCCTGATCTCTGAATATTATGAAGCTTGCTTTGTCCAAATGGGACATGAAAAACGCGAGCTACAGTGAGGAGCTATCCCAACCTCTATCATAACCTTTGATATGTAAGTTGTAACTGAAGAAATAGAAATAGGAGCTATGCAGGCCTCCCCAAATCACCTGAGGAGATTGTGGTGTGAAAGTTGATTGTCCATCAGCAGGAAACAAATGATTTTGGAAGAATCTTACACATTACGGAATTCCTGAGAAATCCTCTCGCTGGACCTACAGTTTTTTAACATGTTAGTCTTGGGCTTATTAAAACAGAGACTAAACAAAAGCTCCAATCTTGAAAGGGACTGGACTTGCCAACTGAGGAAAATAAGAGCTGTAGTCTTGAAAAGGATTCAGATGTTCCATATATAAGAAATTATGGTTTAGAAGACTGATTCCAATGCAATAGAAACGGATGACATGAATGAATCCGTAGCATGCGAATATGGTTAAGAAGAAAGATCTACCTAAGACCGCGTATAAAGAATGGTGACAACCCGATCAACTATTAATCATTCAAGTGGTAAAGAAGGGGAAGTCCCCAGACAGAACAGCATTGATGAACGAACTCCTGAACTTCTATGGGTCATGCGCTGATACTGCCAGTCACACCTATTTTAATGCATTATTCCCACATTAGCCCTTAACCATTTCATGCCAAATACTCCCTCCGTCCCACCTCACTTGAGACCTAAGAGGTGGGCACAATAACTAAGGAAATAAAATAAAATAAGGAAAATGTGTGGCAGAAAATGAAGAGAGAGAATGAGTGGGGTTAATAGTAGGTTGGTTGAATGAATTGTGTGGTGAAAAATGAAGAGAGAGAATGAGTGGGTAGGGTAGATTGAATATAAAATTATAAAAAGATTACCATTTTGGGGAGTCTCAAGTGAAGTGGGACGGACCAAAATAGAAATAAGTCTCAAGTGAGGTGGGACGGAGGGAGTATACTGGTTTCTGGAATAATATGTTCCTCCAGACCAGGTTCCCTGGCCAAGCCTAACTTCCTGCACAGTCGGACATTCTCTTGTAGTTCTTCCTTAACGCTGAGAGATTAAAGAAGTTCCATTTATCGAATAGAAGAAAACAGGGAATAGCAGACGCTTTGTACTAAGTGCTGTTCTTCTACTGTGAAATGCATTTATGTTTTGAACTATTTTGACTGCTAAAAAATATCAAGTGTAGTGCATTTTGGCATTCAAGGTTATCAAAATTTGCAAGCACTATTTTATTCTTTCAGCAGTAGTATCCATCTTTGTTAGTGTCAATCTCATGCTATTTTACAATTGATATTCTCTCGCAGCTTATTACGGATGTCAACATTGCTGTTGCTGTGGAAGCTATCCAAGCAATTGGTCACCTTGCCAGGGGGTTAAGAACACATTTTTCTGGAAACTCACGCTTCATGCTACCTACTTTACTTGTAAGTTTTCATCTTCAATGTATTAGATATTTGTAGAACATCTATCTGCTGCATTTGCATACATGTTCAGAAAAGAATAAGTGACTTTAGCTATGAATGTACTCATGATCTTGATTCTTGGAGTTGAATTCCTAATCCTTTTCAGAGTTTTGAAGCCTTCACATGTAAATCTAGTGCTTCTTTCTACTCCATATTATTTTGTCTCTTAACCAGTTCATCCGTTTGTAGGAAAAACTGAAAGAGAAAAAACCTACTTTGACAGATGCACTCACTCAAACTCTCGAAGCAATTCATAAAGCTGGATGTGTTACTCTTGCTGACATTGTTGAAGGTTAGCCTGATAATCACTCTGACAGTGAAATTATGTTTGATTGATTGCTGTTACACTCTAGTTTCACCACTATATTTTACTGTAATCAATTATTTATTTCTGATTGTTTTTTAGTGGGCTTACCAGTTGGCAACTGGCTAGTTGTCTTGAGAGTGTTACTGACGTTGTCATTATCATAGGTGAAACTGCTTTTAAGGCATTTTATCATTTCTGAATGGGAAGTTCCAATCCTAACCTCCGTTGAAGACTTGGGCTTTTCTTATTTTATTTTTTATGTCTTAATAATTAATGGCTTAAGGGTTATCCTTGCTTTACATTTAGGTGATGTAAACACCTCTGCCAAGGATAATCATGTTCAGTTGCGAGTTTTTAAGATAACTGAAACTATGCCACCAATGCTAAAGATGCACAATGGCAAACAATGTGGGATCCTACTATTTTATTGCTGTTAAGGACATATTATACCCAGTATTTACCTTTGGATAACATTAATGCTTGGTCGCTTGCTCTTCATGAAATTCACTTAATGATTGGGTCCATTTGTTGGTCATATTGATCAAAGATAATAATTGATGCCATCAACAAATGCATCAGAGCATTACATGGAAACTTTTAAGAACTTGATAGATGTTAGTTCTTTTTTCTTCCCTGTGCTCTTCTCAGCATCGATCTTTTGACACATTAACATGTCAGTTCAAGGCAACATATAAGCAGTAGAACCTTATACAAATGCTTCAAAGTAGTCCTTGGTTCACACATATAAGAACTGAGCGCTTACTAGTTATCAAAGTTTATTTTTAGAGAAGCATTTTATCATCTACCTAGTTCAAGCAAGCGGCCTTCAATGGTCTATGTGAGTCAGTACGTATATTCATTTGGAAGGTAGTTCGGGCAGCCGAGCTCTTTCTTAAGTTTACTTTTCTGCCTTTGGTGCCCCTCCTCGCACCCGCTTTCCTTAAGGGTTACATAGTGCTTCTTTTGTTGGTTTCACATTTTTTTGGCAATCTCTGGGGATTTATTATTTTATCTCTTTATCTGTATTGTCCCCTGCAATGGGTATACATGCTCTTTTTCCAGCCCATCCACGTTAACCTATTTCTATGTTGCTCGATTCTTATATAGAGTGAGATGCTTTTATTGCAGATATTAAAGCAGCCGTGAAAAATAAAGTTCCCCTTGTCCGCTCTCTGACGTTGAACTGGGTCACATTTTGTATCGAGACGAGCAACAAGGCTGTTGTTCTCAAAGTGCACAAGGATTATGTACCAATATGCATGGAGGTTAGTTGGATTGGATGCCACAAGGCTTAATCTTGATCAATCACACTTGTTTTATCCACTTTCTGATGGTGTGTGGAGTAAGTGTGCCAAGCCAGCTCTTGGGCTTGTTTGCAGCTTCACTGGTCCAGTGAGTGAACTGAGTTTAGGCCTGTTTTTGGGCTCTATGACATAAAGCAGCCAAGCTGCTTTGAATATTCATGATAATTGCAGAATGTGCACAACTAAGTCTAACTAACACTATATTGCCAGTTAGGCTCAAGATGAGCTCATTAAACTCATTAAGTGTACAAGCTAAGTTTGAACATAGGATGTTCAGCTCGAGCTCAACTGAAATGGTGTGACTCAGTTCTCAGTTTGGGTGTGTAATATTAAATTGTATTTGGTTCTCCAGAGTGTAATGTCTAACCTTTGACATCAATGCACTACTTGTGGTTGGCCTGATTTAACATTTTTATGCATATACCATTTTTATACCGTTTATTTATGCTTTCTAGTTTCTTACTCGAACTTATCTCAATTGTATGTAGTGCCTCAATGATGGGACACCTGATGTCAGGGATGCTGCATTTACAGCTTTGGCCGCAGTAGCTAAGGTAAACCTATCAAATATTATGTTTTTCTCTATTGTAGTTGAAGTTACGATTGTGCACAAGTTTCACTTTTGCTTTGTATTTCTTTTACAGTTGGTTGGTATGAGGCCTTTGGAGAAGTCCTTAGAGAAGCTCGATGATGTTAGAAAGAAAAAGCTTTCTGAAATGATTGGCGGTTCTGGAGGTGGTGCTGCAACTGGTGCAGGTTCTAGTTCAATTTGTATGAATTTAGTCTCTTAGCTACAATAATGCCCGTGCAAAGCTAATAATTATTCTTACAATTCCCTTCTGTTGCAGTCCCATCATCGGGTGGAGTTGTATCTACTGCCGAGGTGTGTTCATGTGCTATTTATACCTTTTCTGATAATAAGAAACGTCATTAGTAAAGCTTGTTTCATAAATTTGAATGTATTTTGAGTTAAACAGTTAACTTTGTGTTCATCTTTAATTGTTGATTGGGTTTTATATCATTGTAATACTTTCAGTTCTGTGCGTTCATTGTCCCTTGTTTGGACAATCACATGGTAGTTGGACTTAGGAAATTTGAAAGGTCGATAACATTATTCAGGAGTACACATCATCACGTAAAATGAAATAATATATAGTGAAAAGTGTTGAGATGTACATAATGCTTCAATCATTCAGGTCAGTTTTCAGATCAATGCTTAGTGGGTAAGACGTTACTTGCAAAGTGTCCCTGAAGAATTTGTTGAAAATGTATGCTACATCGGAAATATAGGTTTGCGTCAATATGTCTGAGAAGTACCTCGGAAGTTCTTTCCCCTGCTCTAAGGATATGCTTCATCATACTTGTTAATCTAGCATGCTATGTCTTATGAGAAACATCTCTGCAAAAATGAGATAGTTATCATCAATTAGTACAATTATTCCTTTTCATTTCCACATGAATACATGATGATCTGCTATTCTAACAGATTTACCATACATCTTTATCCCTTTCTTGCAGGCCTCAGATTCATCATTCGTTAGGAGATCAGCAGCTAGCATGCTTAGTGGAAAAAAGCCAGTTCAGGCTGCTGTGAGTTTCACCTATTGCTGTCCTTTGTGTATAGTTTCACATATCTATATATCCTTCTTGCATCCTGATACTGACGTTCTGAAACTTAAAACACCTCAAGCCTGCTGCTAAGAAAGGAGCCCCAGTAAAGTCAAGTGTCAACAAGAAAGGAGATGGAGTGGCACAATCTAAATCCGCAAAGACTGTTGAACCTGAAGATGTTGAGGTGCTAGCTGAGAGTTAATTCTAAGCTGTTTCCACTTTTGAACCTGTGGAATCATAGTGTTTTGGATCTATGAATAAACTACTCCTTTTCTTACTGACTGCAGCCAGCGGATATGAGTCTTGACGAGATTGAAAGCAGATTGGGTTCTCTTATACAAGCGGATACAATTTCACAGTTGAAGAGTGCCGTGTGGAAAGAGCGGCTTGAAGGTTTCTTATTCTGCTCATTTCTTGAAACTAAGAAATAACTAGGAACCATTTTAGAATTTTAAAAATGCCTTTATTTAGTTAGTTTGCATCTTCTTTAGATACGTAAAAGTCGCGCGTAAAATGAAAATTCATCTATTTAAAGCAGGTTTAGCTGTTGCGCTTACTTGATTTCCTTAAATGCAATCCTTCCCATATTGATTCTCATGTCTTCTAGGTTACCTTGTATATGTCAACAAGTTTAATCCTTGTAGCAGTTATGATAAACTTTCTTGTCTTGTTTGTAAACTAAACTCTACATGATTTTTTCGGCTCAAATCAGTAGTTAGTTACATCTTGTATTTCCCTTGACTTTTCTTGCAGCTATAACCTCGTTTAAAGAACAAGTGGAAGCTATCCAGGACCTTGATCGGTCTGTGGAGATTTTGATCCGTTTACTTTGTAATGTTCCTGGATGGAATGAAAAAAATGTTCAGGTACTTCTATTTGTCTTGGTGCATGGAATAGTCGTTGTTTTTGTAGTAATAGTAAAATATTTGATCTTGTTTTTCCCAAAAAATTCAGGTTCAGCAACAGGTTATTGAAGTTATTAGTCACATAGCTTCTACTGCATCGAAGTTTCCGAAAAAATGTGTTGTACTATGCATTGTTGGTAAGATTTTGATCTTTCATTTTTTTTATTGTGTTTTCATTAAGATGACTTTCAGGGTAATATAGTCGAAGCTCACTAGTATTATCAAGGTTTGGAGATTACCTCCCTATCATATGTTTCATGAGGTAGAGCCTCCTTATGGTACGGAATCCTTGATAATGCTAACTTCCTTGAATATTGGAGACTGAGGTTTGTGAAATGACTAAACGCTTACACATAATGTGATGTTTGGAAAATATTTTATACTTAAAAGGTAAAAAATCTCAAGCATAGGGACATAGCATCACCATCTTCTTAATCCCCCACCATAGCATGCCCATCTTAAGCTCTAGCATTCGACACCCAGCTAAACTCCCCTATGCACTCCCCGGTCCCCTTACTGTTAGATTTGTCTATATCAATTTGTATTTCCACAAACATGCTGGGAACTAGTTGTGGTGTTGGTAGGGCTTCAATTTTTTGAATTTGGGCTTTTACACCCGGATTTGGCACCACATACTGTTTCTGGAGCGAGGGAGCTTTTGTTTATTGAGTTACCCAAGTATACACCAGCTGTTTTGCTAGTTTTTTCATTTATCTTCGTTCCTTGATAAAAAATTTACTAATGAACAGACGAAAAAGCGTAGTATTGGCGTTTTTGGTGTAATAAACTACATTGATTATTTAAAACACTGTACACCTGTACTTAAAAAAGAACTGATATGATGTATTTTTAAATTAATATTTAAAATCTAAATGTAAACGAGAACAAAAATAGAACTTGTTTTAGTTTTTTCCACACGCTTCTTTCTCTCTTTCTCTCCCCCCCCTCTTTGAAGCAAGTTATTTCCTTTCTTAATTAAGAAGAAACAAAAACTAATGCAACCTGTACTTGGTGATTTCTCTCTCCTTTTTTTTCCCCCCTAGGGACGCTCAAGTCATTTTATCACTCACATGCTGGTCTTGTTACAACATTGTATCATTTTGACTTAAGGCAATATAACAGTGTGTGTTTTCCTAAACAAATTGTACGACAAGGATACATTACTTTGCAAAAAATATGTCAAGGAGGTGATCTCCGAATCCGGATGCTACAAAGGCTTTTTACCTATCTTCCCCTCACTCTAATTGTTCTATTTCTTCTCATTCTTAGTTTCCTTCCTATTGGCTGTTGCTTTGGGCTATGTTTTCGGGTTGCTGTGAATTGATTTCACTTTTGCAGCCATTTCTTCCCTATCTGTCTTAGTATTTCTGTGAATTACTTTACGTGGACACTTTTGAGGTTAAACATGGACATGATTTGAAATTTATACTTGTCGATTCTTATTTGAAAATGTTTGTATATACATAGCACGGGAATAATTAAAAGTTGATTAATTCTCTAAAATAGTAAAAGTCCTCTAAAACATTTGAAATTCAAAATAGGAATGCACAGCTCTTCAAATGGGATGGAGTGAGTATTATTTTATATTTGAAGTCAAGACTTCTGGGACTAACATTGTACTATTATATGTAAGAGTGTATTTGATGATCAATTCAATAATGAAAATGCATAGAAACCCGTAATGAGACATAGTATTGTGTCTTCATGAGAAAATCTGCTTAATCATTCGGTGATACTTTATCTTGTAGCTGATGGTTTCATAACTGGAGTTAATATGGCCTACTGCAGGTATTACTGAAAGGGTGGCTGATATCAAGACCCGAGCACATGCCATGAAGTGCCTTACTACTTTTTCTGAAGCTGTGGGTCCAGGGTTTATTTTTGAAAGAGTAAGTATTATTGTAGCTGTTACTTCGTCTTTCGAGTATTCATGCATCTATTTGGTAGTGGATGGATGATATTCTCAGCTGAGGAAGCAAACCCGACTATTTTGTTGTATTCTAATTTTAATGATTGCCATTTTTTCCAATAAATTTCAGATGTTTAAGATAATGAAGGAGCATAAGAATCCCAAGGTTCTTAGTGAGGGCATTTTATGGATGGTGTCCGCAGTTGATGACTTTGGTGTTTCACTTCTGAAGTTGAAGGTTTGCCGTTGTTCTTTAAGTGCCTGTTTCCTATACTGTTGTCCTTGCACTCTTTCGTGTCAAACATATTTTTTTAAAAATAATTTACTCTTAAGTGCAGATTTAATTGATTCCAGGAATTTGTTGTTTATTTACACAGGATGTAATTGATTTCTGCAAAGATACTGGTTTGCAGTCAAGTACTGCTGCTACTAGAAATGCCACTATTAAGCTTATTGGTTCTTTGCACAAGTTTGTAGGCCCAGGTGAGTATAATTTTGGTAAATTATGGATGTATCAAATCAGTCCCTAGAGCTAACATGTTAATCATTTGCAGATATTAAAGGGTTCTTGTCTGATGTCAAACCTGCCCTTCTTAGCGCAGTTGAGGCAGAGTGTGAAAAAAATCCATTTGAGGTAATATTTAGTGTTCTACCTTTGATTCATGTTTACTTCTGTATTATGGGTCTTTATTGTGTCGATATTGTTTACTTCAGGGGGCATCTGCTGCTCCAAAGAAAACGGTCAAGGCGTCAGATTCAGTGTCCTCAGCAGCTGGTGGTGGCTTAGATAGCCTGCCACGTGAGGATATTAGTGCAAAGGTCACGCCTTCCCTTCTGAAGAGTTTGGAAAGCCCTGATTGGAAGGTTAGTTAGTCCCTTGTATAGCTCATTATGAAAACCATTTATTCATTATGCTTATAGAATTTGGTCTTCCTTTTCCCTTTAAATTCCAGACCCGTTTGGAATCTATTGAAGCTGTAAATAAAATCCTGGAAGAAGCCAATAAGCGGATTCAGCCTACTGGAACTGGTATATATTTGTGTTTAGATGTAATGGATGAGTGTAGATCTATATCGAACATCTCTTGGCTCAATTTCTGCCTTTGATCATGTTTATTAATTGCCAGTGGAGTTATTTGGGGCTCTCAGAGGCAGGCTATATGATAGCAACAAGAATCTTATTATGGCTACACTTTCTACCATAAGTGGTGTTGCGTCTGCTATGGGACCTGCAGTGGAGAAGGCTAGCAAGGTTAGTTGGATCGCAAGCTAGATGAGCTTCACCCTGTCATTCTCCCTGTACTTCCTCGCTCTTGTGCGTCCACATAACACTTGCTAGCTGGGCTCTAATATTTTCATGGTTTCTTGCAGGGCATTCTGTCAGATGTTCTGAAATGTCTTGGAGACAATAAAAAAAACATGAGGGAGTGCACCTTATCGACTTTAGATTCTTGGCTGGCTGCTGTTCAGCTTGATAAGATGGTTACTATTGTCATTTTTTGGTTCTCACTTTGTGTAATGTTCTCTCATTGTCAAGACCTTTACTATATTTTTTCTTGTTATAGGTACCTTATATTAATACTGCTTTAATTGATGCTAAACTTGGTGCGGAAGGGCGCAAGGATCTTTTTGACTGGTTATCTAGACACCTTATGGGATCAAGCGACTTTCCAGATGCTATCCATTTGC
Organism: Campanula takesimana; assembly: GCA_026119855.1. Lineage (NCBI taxonomy): Eukaryota > Viridiplantae > Streptophyta > Magnoliopsida > Asterales > Campanulaceae > Campanula > Campanula takesimana. Next base: position 277,731 of record JAOWBW010000982.1, read on the forward strand.
TTAAACCGGCTGCCTTAGCCATGACGGTAATGCATGCAGATGAAGTTGATTCTTCTGGTTAAAGGTTTCATTTTTAGTAAAGAGGAGTCCTTTTCACACCTGACTAATGTATGTTATATGTTGATCTCTGTTTAGGACAAATCCGCAGATGTTCGCAAAGCTGCAGAAGTATGCTTTGGGGAGATTGTGAGAGTTTGTGGGCAAGAGTTGGTGCGTGATGCACTTTTTTGTTTTTTCCATTATGAAATTGTTGAAATCTCAAATCATCTGGGTCTTTTGCCATAGGTGACCAAGAATTTAAGAGATATTCAAGGACCTGCTTTAGCTATTGTTATTGAGCGACTAAAACCACATGGAGGTTTTCAAGGTAAGTTATTGTAGAAACTGTTATTTTTTGCTTTGTATGAACTGTATTATGTATAACTAATGCAAGTGGTTTATTTCCAGAAACAGTTTCAACTGGGCTTGCATCAAAAAGCAGCTCAAAGATTGGGAAATCCAATGGTTATGGTGACCGCATACCAAAACATGGAAGTAAAGCTGTAACTGCGGTATGGTTTGACTCTTTAATCATCATTGTTTGATGTACTGCTGGTATATTGATTTCTTTTCTCCATTATAGAGAGCGGTTACATCAAAGGGCTCGAGGCCGGATTCTATTATGTCTGTGCAAGATATCACCATTCAGTCGCAAGCTTTGCTAAATGTCAAGGATTCGAACAAGGTTTTTTCTTAACAAAAAGTTTTTATTATGTGAATATGCATCTTTATTGCTGTTTTCATGGGTTTGATGTTTCTGCAGGATGATAGAGAAAGACTGGTGGTTCGTAGGTTTAAATTCGAAGAGCCACGTATCGAGCAAATTCAAGATCTTGAGGTTTAAATTTTGAATCTTAGTTGAGTCACTTATTTTCAACACCTTGTTCACAGTTCACAGTCTCCATAAAATATCTGTGTGGCAGAATGATATTGCGAAGCACTTCAGGGAAGATTTACACAGGCGGCTTTTGAGCACAGACTTTAAGAAGCAAGTTGATGGCATTGAGATGCTTCAAAAGGTGCCTTTGCTTTCTATTCTGGTCTATTGAATTCAACTAGAGCATTTGGGCATGCTTTTAACTAACAGTTCCTTTGATTTTCCAGGCTCTTCCTTCAATTGGCAAGGAACTAATTGAAGTTTTAGATATTCTTTTGAGGTGGTTTGTTTTGCGATTCTGTGAATCGAACACATCTTGCCTGCTAAAGGTGCATCACCTATCATTCAATAATTTAATTAAGTATCGCGTCTTTCTTCGGACTTATTTTTTTTTTTTTGAGATTTGCTTGTAATTTTTCCCCCTCTGAAAAATGAAAACAGGTCCTGGAATTTCTTCCTGAGCTTTTTGACATGCTAAGGGACGAGGGCTACACTATGAATGAATCTGAGGCTGCAATTTTTCTCCCTTGCTTAGTTGAGAAGGTCATTCCCAACTTTGTTGCTGCCGATTAAATATAAATAATTTGGCTTTTCTGATTTTGGTTATTTTCCAAACTGGTTTCATTGTGGAGCTTGCAGTCTTTGGATACACTCGTTGATTTGTTTGAAATGATATATATGAAAGTCTTAAGTGATTCTTTTTCTTTGAGCCAATGTTTGTTCTAATGGTAATGGCTCATAAGATGAGTTTGGCTGCTATGCAAGTCTCAGTGCGTTTAGTTCTATTTGATACGTCATAGTTTTTTTATGCTCTTGCTCTTGCATGATTTGAAGCTGCAGAGTACCAAGGTCTACCTTCTCCTTGATTTTCTTGTTCTAGTCAAACCAATTGTACCATTGTTTGCTCTGTTTTATTGTTAACTTACGTATTTTCAGATGCCATACACACCTCGTACACATCTATACATGCGTTTTAGCGTGCTTAAAGTGTCTGTGGCTGCTATTTACTTATGCTTGGTTTCTAAGATTCTACTTCACCACCTTGCATATCTTGTAATTAATATGATCATCTTTCTTCTTTGCAGTCTGGGCATAACATTGAAAAATTACGGGAGAAAATGCGGGAATTAACTAAGCAGATTATTCATGCATATTCTGCAGCAAAAGCTTTCCCTTACGTTTTGGAGGGTTTGCGCTCTAGAAACAACCGAACACGAATAGAGTGCGCCGATCTCGTTGGATTTTTACTCGATAATTATGGGGCTGAGGTAACTGTCGTATTCATTTTGTGTTTTTTTTTTTTCCTTTCTATCCATGATAATTTCTCATCCTTTTGTATATTTATGCAGCTGGGTGGGCAACTGAAATCATTGCAAATTGTTGCAAGCTTAACAGCAGAACGCGATGGTGATCTTAGGAAGGCTGCATTGAATACATTAGCTACTGGTTATAAGATTCTTGGTGAGTTTGATATGGTTCTCGCAGATTGCAGCACAAACAGTGAATATATACATGCCTTCAGTCATTCCTTTGCAGCTGGTTTGGAGCATTTATTCATTAGCTTATTGTTATCATTTTTGTTTTTATTATTGTTATTCATGTTGTTATCAACATTACCATCATCAGAACCACAACAACATCATCATCATCTTTTGTGACGAAATGAAAAAGAGAGTAGAGAATTACATGTATTTTGTAATAGGATTTATTATATGTATGTAATGGGTGGGCGGAAGACCATTTTTCTCACCACAGACATTTCTCTGTTTTTATAGTTTTTTTTTTGTCTATAGTTCGTCTGACAAGCAACATTTCTTTCTAGGTGATGATATCTGGAGATATGTTGGGAAGTTGACAGAGGCACAGAGGAGCATGATAGACGATAGGTTTAAGTGGAAGGTTGGTGGATATATGTTTATGCACTTCTTAAGAACCAATCTGTATGTTAATGTTTATGCTTTCAGGCAAGAGATATGGAAAAAAGAAAGGAGGGGAAGCCAGGGGAAGCTAGAGCAGCTCTAAGGCGGTCTGTTAGGGAAAATGGGTAAGAAGCCAGTTTTATTGATTCAGCTCTTTCCTCATCCATATTATGCATGATTCTTGTGATTTTGTCACGGTTTTAGTTGTAGAGTTGTCTATTTTGGATAAAAAAAAATAGTGAGCAAAAGGAAAAGAGCACACCCGAGTATGAGCGGAAGGATTTGTAGTTTTTTTTTTTTTTTTGTTTTGTTTTGCAATTGACAGTTAAGAGAGATGGGCTATCTTTTGTTTGTTATTTTAATTGTTGATTCCTACAAATAATTAGCTACTAAGCAGTAAATGTTAGTTTTGCATGGATTTGTATAATTTACTTGAGTATGAATGTACATGGTGTGAATTTTGAATCCTTGAACTTGCGCTTTTATGATGGGCTTTTATATTGAAGAACAATATCCGTTTCTTGTATAACAGAACTCATGTGCTTTGTTTGGTTGAATCTGATATTGTCTCTAGTGAATTGACTGGGTTTTGAGCTTTTGTTGTGACCATAATTATTCGGTTTGTGGTCCAAAATATATTGTACAGCTATGATGCTACTGTATAGGTTTTATTAAGTGGTTCTAAACGATGAACTTGATCTTTTCGTGTATGTTAGTGCTGATGTAGCAGAGCAAAGCGGGGATGTTTCGAGGTCTATATCTGTTCCAGTCCTAAATAGGTAACGAGGGACTTCATTCTCTTTTCAGCTTTTAATTTGATTTGTCATTTTCTTTTGTGATCCTAACTTTTTCTTTCCTAGGGAGAATTATGGTCATTCTGAGCTTCACATGGATAGTCATCCTATACCTCGGGCACTTGGTGGTGCAGTTGGCCCTGCGGACTGGAATGAAGCTCTGGATATCATTACTTATGGTTCTCCTGAGCAGGTTTGGTTTCAACCTTTTTTTTTTCTGTTAAAAAGTTGAATTACTGGGTAGACACTGTCTATTCATGGCTTTCGGAGGAAATGAGTAAATAAACAGAATGACAAAGAAGCAATGATCTTATTTGGTTTCCTCTGTTACTTGTTTAGTTGCTCTTTGTGGTTGAATTCTCTGCTCGTATAGGTATAAATCTTAAACATTGAACTCCAACGCTTTGTTTTACATTGGCTCATGGCAATCAGTAGTATTGACTATCATATTCTAAGTACCTTTCATGGTTTGTCCTAATGGTTGTACAGTTAGGATTGTGTACAATGTGTGACAGATTTTCGGAGTAACTCATTATTTGATACAGTTCCCTTCGTATTTTACTGACCTTCTGATATCTTTTGTAAGACATCTAAATTTCAGTAACGAATCACAGGAAGAAATTGCAATGTTCATTGGTAAAATTTATGGAAAACAAAGAAAAAGTGAGAACTCAAGAAGAGAGAAATATGATTTGCTCTTAGTGTAATATCTGGTGATGAAGATGATTGTGATGATTTTGTCGTTGCTTTAATTAGTTGAATCCATTTTCTTAATTGAAGTTATGAAACCACCCTTGCACTTTTTTTTTTCTTTTTTTTTCTCTGTATTCTCTATTGTAAGCATATGCTATGAACAAGCACACTGCCAGCGTTAACGAGGTCAATTTTAGGTTAATATCATCATTTCTGCTTGAATCCTTTACCTAGAACCGGATAGAACTTATGGATTATGGCTGACAACTTTTCATAAAATGCATTTTTATGGGGCTTTCAATGTGAAGTATAAACTGTTTTGTTGTTTATGTGGCAGAAGTTTACATGCCGACATTGTGATTTCTACCTACCGGTGTTATGTTGGCGTCTTGTAGCCATCCCTACAGTTTGTTTTTTCATTACTAGTACTGTCATAAGCAGCCAACAGGAGAAAAAAAGGATAAAAAATCCTTGAATTTATCATCTAATGTGGATTAATCTTCCTATTTCTAGCTATCCTTCTTGCAGGCAGTTTTATAGACCCATCTCTGTGTGTGTGTGTGTGCGAACTTATGTAATCACTTGTTTTTCTGTTGAAGAAAACACCGGATGATAAAATATTGTTATATGATGCAGTCTGTTGAAGGAATGAAAGTTGTGTGCCATGAATTGGCCCAGGCAACTAACGATCCAGAAGGCAATTTGATCGAAGATATTCTGAAAGATACAGATAGGCTTGTCTCCTGTTTAGCAACTAAGGCAATTACTGTGTTCTACCTTTTTCTTCTGAAATTTTCAGTTGGTAACCTTTGCAGTTCCGCATTATAGTAGTATCTGAAAGTTCTGACGTATGCTGTCTTCTTTTTATTTTTTATTATAAACCTTTTTGAAATCAGGTAGCGAAGACTTTTGACTTCAGTCTGTCAGGGGCCTCTTCAAGGTCTTGTAAATATGTGCTCAACACACTCATGCAGGTAATTTTCCAGTGAAAAGAGGTATTTGTATTGTCTCAATAAACTTAAAGATACTAACTTATCCTGTTTGTTTCTTTCTGTTTATGGGAGCTAAACTGGATCGTTATGTTTTCTCTCTCTCTCTCTCTTTTTTTTTTTTTTTTTTTTTGCATGTTTATTGTTGCAGACATTCCAAAATAGAAGACTTGCTCATGCTGTTAAAGAGAGTACTCTTGACATTCTTATTACGGAGCTTTTGCTCTGGCTATTAGATGAAAGGGTTCCGAGGATGGATGATGGCAGCCAACTCTTAAAAGCCCTGAATGTTTTGATGCTTAAGATTTTGGTATAATCTATTTTCAGAACTCATTTTGCATTTGTCAATTGCTTTTGTTAGTGCATTTTAAGATTGTTTCTTGCCACAATGTAGGATAATGCTGAACGGACATCTTCATTTGTTGTTCTTATCAATCTCTTGCGTCCACTGGACCCGTCTAGATGGCCATCTCCGCCATCAAATGAGTCTTTTGCCACACGAGATCAAAAATTCTCTGATTTGGTTGTCAAGTGCTTGATTAAGCTTACAAAGGTGGGTAAATTTTGTTTGTTCTTCCTTGTTTTTTTTTTTTTTTTCATTACTGCCTTTCCTACTTTGTCCACTTTGTAATCCTTCTTTTTAGCAGTGTTACTTTTACCACCTTTAAAATGAGAGGTTCACTCTCATATTGACAAATGCACAACATGTAAATTGTTATAATACAGAGTCAATTTACTTTTCTTAATCTGTGTGCCAAGTCAAGTTGGTCAATTTATTTAGTGAGGGTGACAGTACATATTTTGTTTCATAACACGTTAGATATACATGCTTCCATTAATAAAAAAGGAAATTGCAATGTTTTGATTTTTTTGGCTAAATATCTAAAAGCGTGACTTCTGATTTAGAACAAACCAAAATGATAAATAAATAAAGAGAGGTGCTTGTTTTGGATAATTGCATCTAGCTTAAATTGATCTCTATCGAGAACTTTGCTCCCTAACTTCAGTCTGATTGTGTTTTAATACTTCATTTACAATAGGAAGTAGCAATCTAGAGATAGGCTTCACTTTACTATTATTGTATATCTCCCTCCTTCCCTTCTTTTTTGGCCGTCCCATAACAAAAGTTACTATCCCAAAATGGAAATTGATAAATACTTCTTTATTCAATGGGACCCACTTGCCCACTCACAACAACAATCCACTTGCTATTCCCTACCCCACATTCTCTCTCATACTTTACTTTTCATACTCACAACACCTACTCGACTTTCAATATTATATTCAATTTTCCTTAATTCTCGCTCATTCAGTTTTAGTAACCCTTATTATGGGACGGAGGGAGTAGCTTATATCATTTCCCACTTATATGATTGTGTAAGATTTTGAGATCCCTCCCCCCCTCCCCCCCCCTCCCCTCCCAAGACAAAATAAAATATGTACTCTGTTAATTTTGGTGTTTGTATTCCAATTTTGACATCGTCCACAAATACTGAAATTTCCCTGAACAATACAACCATAGAAAAGGCTGAAAAGATCTTGCTCTGTTTCAACTTACTGATATTCTATCCTTGGTGTTTGTTTGTGGAAGACACATCTTCTAAGGATTAATTACGTTGGAATCAAACATCAAACCTTGACTGGGAGTAAAGCCCCAGGGTTGCTTTACCAATAACGTCTTTTATGGTGCTTTACTTGCTTCACTGTGACACAGGTTCTTCAAAGTACAATCTACGAGGTCGACCTTGATCGCATTCTTCAGAGCATCCATGTATACCTGCAAGAACTAGGGATGGAAGAAATTAGGAGAAGGTAACTATTGAACTTTATATTTTCCTTATAGCTTAATGCCAATAATTTTCTTTCTTGAATGTTCAAATGTCACTAACTTAAATCCGTCCTCCTCGGTTGGTCGGTATATTATCGATTACTGAAGAGCTGGAGCTGACGACAAACCTTTGCGTATGGTCAAAACTGTTCTACATGAGCTTGTCAAGCTTCGTGGGACTGCAATAAAAGGTCATCTTTCTATGGTTCCAATCGACATGGAACCCCAACCTATTATACTTGCCTACATCGATCTTAATCTTCAGGTACCACCTGTATTTTCAAGAGCAGATACTTGGGCTTTCAATTTATTGCTTCTAATAATATTGTATTTTGTGTAAAATGTTTCTAGACGCTGGCTGCCGCAAGGATGTTAACCCCAACTGGGTCTGTTGGGCAAAATCATTGGGGTGATTCAGCACCCAACAACACAGCAACTACCACTTCTTCTGCAGATGCCCAACTGAAGGTATACATTTTTTGAAATTTCCCTTGTTTTATTATCTTAGTATGTTTTGCCACTTATTGAATTTTTTATTTTTGCTCAGTGTTACATTACATCCCTGCTTTTCTGCTGTTTAATATGTGTGTGTGTGTGTGTGTGTGTGTGTGTGTGTGTGTTGTGCTAATGACAAACTAATACTCTCTGTATACAACTCCCATGCATGTCACAGCAAGAACTGGGTGCAATATTTAAGAAAATTGGAGACAAGCAAACATGCAGTATTGGTCTATATGAACTATACAGAATAACTCAATTATATCCGAAGGTAAGACCCTTGTGTTTGTCTGTTACAAGAAGCTTAGTCCAATTATTTTATCTTTTTTTCTTTCTTTTACTCAGGAAGAAATTTACAGTTTCTCCTGGGTGTTCCAGCTGTCTTTGGGCTTCTTTATATCTTAGTTTATTGTGATTGTCAGGTTGATATATTTTCTCAGCTTCAAAATGCCAGTGAGGCGTTTCGTACATACATCAGAGATGGTTTGGCCCAGGTCTAATACATCACCCTCTGCCTTCTTTGTACTTACTTTTTCTGAATGATACCTGGGGCATAACACTTACGATTTATTTGATTTGGCTTTGAACCAGATGGAGAAGAATGCAGCAGCGGGAAGGACACCATCTAGTGTACCTTTGCCAACCCCTCCCCCTGCTGTCTTGAATCTATCCTCCCCAAAATTTGCACCTTTATCTCCTGTACATACAAATACATTAAATGATGCTAAATCTGCTCTTTCCAAAGGTGAACCGACAAATTTTAGTTTACCTCCATCATATGCTGACGCTGATGGGACAGGCAACATGTTGAGAGGGCCGATGTATGATCATTCACATTTGGGAGAGCAAGCAAATGACAGATTCCCATCTGGTGGTTAGTTGTGCTACCTCCTTTGCCGCTTATCAGATTTATTTCTCTATTTTCAACTGTCATTTACTCAACTATATTTTCCAGTTTGCATAATCGTTTCCTTTTATTTATCAGAACTTTTCTGATTTTAGTGAAAATAATGGCAAGTCGATTACCACACACACACACACACCCAATCTCACATAAAAAGACCATTTATAGGAGTTCTATGGAAAACGTATTTCTTGGCAAACAGCACTAGCTACTACCTCAGCTGACTGTAGAAGTTACTTTTGGGAAATTATCTAAAAAAACAGAATAAGAGAACATATAGTTGATTTAAAATTCGATTTGGGTTTACTGGTTGCAGTTACAAGTGGGACGTTGGATGCCATTAGAGAGAGGATGAAAAGTATGCAATTGGCTTCTGGTGGGAATATGGAGAGCGGACACAGGCCGTTAATGCACATAAATGGTATTAGTAATTTAAACCAAGATATCCCAAGCCAATTTCCTCATTCAACTGATCGGGCTAGTGCAGATAACCCCCCAAACCAGAGTGGTGTTCTTCCTATGGATGAGAAGGCATTATCTGGGCTGCAAGCACGCATGGAAAGGCTCAAGAGTGGATCTTTCGAGCACCTTTAAGTAAGACGGAGGGGGATAGACAGAGCTTTAAAATACGCAAGATATGCTAATCTTGTGGATGGGAAGAAGAATTTCGTGTTGTGTAATTATAGAGCAATTGCTGCTGTAGAAGTTGCATGTATTCTGGGCATTTAGGCAGGCACATGAGTGATTTTATCCTAATTTTGCAGTGGGTGTTAATTATTTTACACAATGGTTGTCAACCTGTGTGCTTCTTAATATGGTTGTAATGTTTTCTTATTTGTTACAGGCTTAAATTGTGTTTCATTTGCCTCTCAAGTAACATTTCCTGATGAATTGGGCTTTAGAGTTTGACGATTCCTTCAAGTTTTGTAGTACAAAGTAGTGCTGTATATATTTGAGCAATGTATTAAGTTATTTTGTTGAGCTGTAGTAAAGATATGGTTCCCTATCCTCGGTTGCCTTTGTGATTAGGGATGACAATTTGTCCGAACCCGTTCCGTATCCGGGATAGTCCGCTCCGCAACGGGGCGGGGCGGGTTTGGTAACCATTTTTCAAAATCCGACGGGTTACGGGGCGGGTTTGGTAACACACCCCAACCCGCGGGTTACGCCCCACCCCGCATACTAAAGCATGCTTCTATTTACTGTAATGTCCTAATACACTCCTTCATATTTTGCATAGTTATTGCTGATTTTAGTTTCATCTCTACTTGCAGCATATATAATACGTCTTTCTCATTTTCTAATGTTAATTTATGATGTTAATTTCATCCATAAAAATGTGCTTTTATGGAATGCGGGGCGGGTTTGGTTATGAACAAACCCGCTTTGTAACCGCCCCGTTGCCATCCCTATTTGTGATCACAGATGAAAAAAATACTCCCCCTGGTCCAAAATAACTGTCACTTTTGGTCAAATAGATGTAAGTTTGACCAATAAATTTAAACAAAAAATAATGATTCTAATAAAAATTTAAAAATTGTTATTAAAAGTATTATTAATTATAATACAATGATAATTTTTTTATTTTTATTAGCATTATTATTTTTTATTTAAATTATTGGTCAAAGTTACATTTAATCGACCAAAAACGACAGTTATTTTGGACGAGGAGGGAGTAGTATATTATTTGCAAAATTAATAATTACTTTCTGAGTGCAAGCAAAATGACAATAGTGACTATATCCATGCAAACCCTATAGTTGGGTGATTAAAAATGAAATTTTACCTTTTTTAAAATACTCCCTTTGCTCAAAAAAAAAAAACTCCCTTTTTGCCATATTAAAATCTCAACGTTTATGGAATGTTATTTACTTTGTACATTTTTTGTACAAAGTTAAAATTTCCATAAGCCAGTTTCCATATATAATAAGAAATGAGACATTTAATTTTGGACGAACTAAAAAGGGAGTGTAATTTATTTTTGGAGGAACTAAAAAGTGTCATTTATTTTGAGACGGGGAGTACCATATAGTAAGATGTACTCCATCTGTCCCAGAAAGATAGTCTAATTTTGACTTAGTCAACAAAAATTAACTTTGACCAAACATTGGTGTCAATTTAATGATCACAATGAAATTATAGAAATTGTTATTAATAAATCACTTAATGATTTATCAATTACAAATTTTAGAATAACACTAGAATGACTAGATTGTCACCAATGATTGGTCAAAGTTCATTTTTGTTGACTATAAAAAGTCAATAAGACTATCTTTCGGGGACAGAGGGTGTATCATTTTTCATTTTTAGATTTTTATTTTCGTGCTTATATGGTGTTACTCCCTCCGGCCACAAATATAAGCAACACTATGGGTTTTTTTTTTTTTGCCACAAATATAAGCAATTTTATGGGATTTCAAGATCATTTGATAATTTTGTTCCAAAAATACCCCTAATAATTGATTCACTTTTCAAGACAAATTCTACTCCATAATTATAACTTGTTAAGGGCTATTTAGTCACTTTTGCTTTTCTTTTTTTAAAATCAAGATGAATTAACTACTTTTATTATTTTCTTAATCTGTGTGAAACCCCCATAGTGTTGCTTATATTTGTGGCCGGAGGGAGTACTTTTATAAATAAAAATACAGACAAGGTTGGTTGATGGAGGATGTTAATGAATGCATGCATTTACTACAATATTTTGTAGTTAGTAGTAATTGCTTTGCTTCCTAATCTCTTTCTTATTACCGTTTCTTTCCTTCCAGTTGATTTTCCCTTATTTGTTCATTCATTCCTGAATTTCGTTTTCTAGACTACATTCACATTTTCTTTTCGTTTCTTCTGAACCCTCAATTGCTGTTATTGTTGTATCTCCCTCCCGATCATGGCGTCGACGCTGTTATTGGTGTTTGTGTTTGTGTTTGATCTCGTTGCCTTTGCTCTTGCTGTTGCTGCTGAACAGAGAAGATCTTCCGTCCGTTTCTCTATTTTTTTACATCTTTTATGCGTTCCAATCCTGATGAACATAAGAAAATTAATCTAACACGTTCCATCAGTCATTAGGTGTATTGGTTGGATGTTTACATAACATACTAGTAATGCTTATATTCATTACATTTCCAGTATTGTGTACTTGAAAGAATTGATGTGTAGCAATTTTGTTTGACAGGCTAGGGTGGTTGAGGATGCGAATTCAAAGTACTGTGTTTATGAATCGGATAATGCAACAGGATTGGGTGTCGGGGCGTTACTGTTCCTTTTGGCAAGTCAACTCCTTATAATGTTTGCTAGTCGATGCTTGTGTTGTGGGAGGCCTTTGAGACCTGGCAATTCCAGAGCTTGTGCAATCTTCTTATTTATCTCCTGCTGGTATGTTCCTTGCCTCAATTATCACTCTTTTTACCCGCCCCCATCCCTCCAGTTTATTACTATTAAATAGAGCACTCAATCCCATTTTGCACCACATCCGTCTGTTTGGTACTTTCATTTTGAAAACGTCTCACTTTACCCTCTGGCGCTTTCCAAATTCTCTCACTTTACCTATTCGCTCAAGTGCATGTCAAGGGGTAAAGTGGGACGATTTCAAAATCCTAGTACCAAACAGACTCATTTTTCAAACTTGGGTGTAAAGTGAGATTGTGAGGATACTTTGTGAAATAAACTATTCAGATGGTGTGAAGATAGCTAGGCCCATATTGGTATGCGTTTGTGCTTTGACAGATTAATTATCAAAATATCAGTTTGTATTCATTATGGATGGTTAGAAATGTCTATTGGGTTGAAATGTATTTTAGTAAAATAAAAATTCTTTTAGGGACGGAGGTACGAGAAAATATATACTGTATCAAATTAGAAGTCATTCCTTGTATTGGGTAATATTTCAGGGTGACATTTCTAATAGCTGAGATTTGCTTGTTGGCTGGGTCTGTGAGGAATGGATACCACACAAAATACAGAACTTATTTGACACAAACTCCGCCTTCTTGCGAAACCTTGAGAAAGGGAGTGTTCGGGGCTGGGGCTGCCTTTGTTGTGTTCACTGGCATTCTTTCTGAGCTGTACTACGTTTACTACTCAAAGAGCGACGAAAGAGTTCAACCCGACGACACTGGAAATAGAGGAGTTATGATGGCATCCATCTGAACAATTATATTTCGATTTTGGATTTAAAAAAAATGGGTTGACAAAGATTTTGGTTTGGTTGTTTTCAGATAGAAAATGGCACAAATTGGGTGTAAAAATAATTGTGTTATGTCAAGGGGGGATGGCATAACATTGAGGCAGTGGATGATGTTAATTGTTTAAGTTATCTTGTAGTATAATATTTCCTAGGCCAGATCGAAGAATGTTTGGTCCATTATTAATTCAAAATCTCAACAAATTAATGATTCCTCATAAAATGGCACACAGCTCAAAAGCTGCTCCTGTGAGACTCATTGTCTGTCCAAAATCTCAATTTTAATGATTTTTCTATTGTTTTTGCAACCCTGTAACATTAAACAAGCAGATTAAAAGACAGTAGTCAACATAAATTAGTTAGAAAGGAATGATTCTTCCCACAAGTAGCTACCTAGGCATGAATTATGAGCAAGCAAGATCCAAGTTACAGTATATAATGATCAAGAGAGAATATATACAAGAATGTACATGCCTAGGGTTAGGATTTGGAACCACTACGACGGCATGGATAGAGGTGGTAGAGATTAAATGAGCCAAAAATGACCGTCACTAAATGCGCATTTTATCTGTGTCACCTAAATTAAAAAAATACTACTCCCTCCGTTCCGGAGTAAGAGTCTTACCCCTCATTTGTACGCTTATTAATACATATTGGAAGTGATGTAAATGTTGTGAGTGTAAAAGTAAAGTATGAGAGAGAATGCGTGGGAGAGAATAGTGAATTAATGATTAGTGTTGTGAGTATAAAAGTAAAATAAGAGAGAGAATGAGTGGGGTAAATAGTAAATATTATTTGCCATTCTAGGAATAGGACTCTTACTCTGGAATGTACCAAAATGAAAAGTAGGACTCTTGCTCTGGGACGGAGAAAGGGAGTAGTAAATACGGTTTCTAGTCACACTGTCTGCTACAACAGCATAGTAGCAAATTTGCAACTGCATCAATGCATCAAGTCCATGTCCACATACATATCTACAAAGTCGCATCTAATCAACTCATTTTTATGAGCTGGAAAAGACCCCATTTATGCATTATGAGATATCCATATCCATATGAATCTTCCATAGTGCTGTTGGACCACCTTGGAGAGAGAGAGATGGAGAGAGATCAACCTGAAGCTGAAAACTAAAAAGGACAGCTTCAAACAGTTTACATATATCAATAATCAACTGTTGTAGGTTGAGAGGCACAACAAAATTAAGGATGTCTCATTGAAAAAGAAAGAACAACCAAGAACAAGGAAAAACAAGGCATATATTGATATGGGTAAGATCAGAATCTTAACATGAACACCACTTCAAGGAATGTTGAAAACCCACACAAATGGGGGGGGGGGGGGGGGGGGGGGGGGGAGGAAAAACAACAAGGGGAGTAGTAAAAACAAACTGACCTATATTTATAGACAGAAAACTCCTTCTGAAACACTTTGTTTAGGGATTATCAAACTCTGAATCATCCCAAGGTATGTTGAGATCTGCTAATACCATGGTATCGACATCGATATTCCAATCCCAGTAATTTGGTGAATCGATGAAACTATTTGTAGTACTTGTACCTTGCCATGGTTGAGAAACAATGGTACTACTTTCACAACTCGGAAATATGCTTGTGATGGTTGAATCTTCCATCTTTTCGAGCTTTTCACTGCCCTTATAACAATTCAAGGATGGCAAAGAGGAAGGAAGTGAAGTTGGGACTGGATCAAAAGAGCTTAAACTTGAAGATGCAAACCTTATGCTCGGATATTGAGGCGCTTCTAATGTTGAATTCCCGAAGTAATTACCATTAATATCCCATGTCAGATCATTTGAACTCACTGGCACATCAATAGTAAAGCTTTGTGCGCCTGAACTGCTGTCAATTGGTTTTGTGACCAGTGTTATAATGTCAGATGGACCACGTGTAAGATTGTTCTGACGACTCATAGTGCTACTACCGGAGGTAGTGGCCGGACTAGGTCTTTTGAAGCGCTTGTTTTTCCGGCCACCACCCATTGGAACGTTGCGAAGGGTCCCACCATTAGTCCAATGTCTCTTACAAGCTTTGCATAAATGGCGAGGCTGCGTCTTGTTGTAGTTGTTGTAGTAACAAAACTTTGTGTTTGTTGACTCGCATCTTGGACACTTTGCGAGTTGATCAGGTTGTTGTCGTTTTGTTGGACGAGGATTTGGCAACTCGAGGTTGTTGGAGTTTTTGCTCCATTGATCAGTCTCATGATGATCACTAGAAACTTCTTTACTACTTAAACCCATCCTTGAAAATGAACCAATAGGGCTAAGAAAGGAGAAACTAAAGAATAAATATATATATATATATATGATGGAATAAATGGTGAGATATGGAAAGTGAGCTAGTCTAGCCTTTGGATCTTGGTGCAAGGAGAGAGATGATGAACATGAAGAGAATGATGAAAATGATCAAATTCTTTTGCTTGAGATAAATGGTATGAGGTGAAGATAAAATAATAAGGGATTGAATTGTGGTGAAATATGCAGGAAGGTGATGAGAAGTGAGCATGTCTAAGATTCTCTATCTTATGAAATCTTAATATATAGATACAATGACCAAAATCAGTAGAAGCAATAATATAGGAAGATGGGGAGAGAAAGATCTATGTTATAACTGAGGATGTGTTGTGTGGTCCTAAGAAAAATTTGAGAATGATATTGGTGGGGTGTGTGCTTGTGGTGCCACTCTATATAAAAACCTTGTACAGCTCTTCTTGTTGCCTTACTTCTCACTAAGCTTTGAAGGAAAGTTCTCATATACTCCCTCCGTCCCGCCGGAAATTGCAAAACTTACCATTTTGGGCGTCCCATAGAAATTGCAAAATCCATAAATGGAAAGTTTTTAATACTTTTTAATTAGTGGGTCCCACTTCTCATACTCACATCCACTAACCCACTAACTATTCTCTACCCCACTTTCTCTCTCCCACTCAATTATCATCACTCACAACACATCACCTTTTTCACTTTTTCCCTTAATTCTTGTGCCATAATTTTTTTTTTAAGTTTCCGGCGGGACGGAGGGACTATATACACATCATATATGTATATACTCCCTTCGTCCCCAAACAAACTCCCCATTTTACTATTTTAGGCGTGCCATTGAAAATTCTCACTTACTGAAAAAGGACAAAATTCTCTTCACTTTCTCCCTCCTTCCCACTCACAACAACTATACATTTATTATTCTATGCCCCACTTTCTCTCTCTCTCTCTCTCTTTCCCACTTACTTTTTCAATATCTTTCCTTAATTCCTGTTACTAAAATTTTATACAACTTTTATTTTGGAATGGAAGAGTATGTAATATGTACATGTGTATCTAACCATGTATACATTCCCTCTAAACATGTACATAAGGGAAATAGAAAGGGAAAAGTTACTCCCTCTCATAACAAAGATTATAGTCTCACTTTTTAAATTGTTAATTTAAATTTATTTTAAATAATACTCCCTCCGTCCTTCTCAAATTAAGATTTTTAAGTTGGGCACGGGGATTAAGGAAAAAGTGTTGTGAGTATGAAAAGTAATGTAAGAGAGAGAAAGTGAGGTAGAGAATAATGGATGGAAATTTGTTGTGAGTGTGAATATGGGTCCCTTTAAATAAAACACTTCCATTGTCCTAATTTGAATGAGACACTCAAAATGGAAATTTGTCCTAATTCGAGTGGGGCGGAAGGAGTAATTGAAATGTTGTTTAATTATTTTAATAAAAATTTGATTAATTTCACAAATTTCTACCCAGCAGAAATTAATAGGATGGATCCCAAATATGGGGGATTGCATCAAATGGAAATTACTTAGAGCCTAAGGTGGTGACAAGAACACACGTGTGAACATAAACACCATGGATAGTGGTGGCTCTACTTTATTTGGCATTAAAGTATGCTCTTATTGATGTGAACATTTCAGTCTACATTATGGGTATAAAGTTGATGATTTTATGCACATGATCTGTCATATTTATCACTATTTATTTTTGACAAAAACTCAAATGTGGCGGCCGCACCACGTGCGACGGGTATGCCCACGGGTCGGTCCGCTCGCTCCATGGAAAACCCGCCCGGCTCCAGCTCCTCCCCCTCTCCCGTTGTGACACGTGTCATTTTTAAAAAAAAAACCCCATTAACTTAAAACTGCTATATCTTGAGATTTATAACTCAGGAAAACAATTTAAAAATACCTTTGTGTTCGTCTCGGCGAGACGAATAAAACTACATAGGTCATGATATGGTTTGATTATTTTTTTAAAAAAAATATTTTTTTACACACAAAAAGTTTGAGTTGCTTGTCAAATGAGATGTAACAATCTGTTCTAATAAAAGTAACAGTTTCATATTCAAAAAGTAACACTTTTTACAGTCAAATGTAACAACAATTTTACAAAAATAAAAATAAAAAAATTGTGTTTGCATTTCAATTGTTACTTTCTCAATAAAAAATTGTTACATTTCAGATATAATGTTACATTTAAGAATATAAATTGTTACAATTGAGAAAAAAAATGTTACATTCATTTTTTATAAAATGTAACATTAGTTTAGTTTGTCAATCTTATGTTAATTTTGAAAAAAAAAGTGTTACATTTTGAAAAAAGAGTGTTACATTCCTTTATAAAAAGTGTGACATTAGTTTAGTTGTCAATTTTTATGTTATCTTTTAATCTATTGTAGCAAAAATGTGGTACATTTTTTTTTAAAAAAAAAATTACATTTGAAAGAAAAAAGTGTTACATTTCGTTATAATAAGTGTTACTTTTGTTGGGAGGAAAAAAAGTTGTGGGTGACAAAAAAAGAAAAACAAAAAAAAAAATATGAAAAAAAGTCGCCTGGCCCCGTCGCACAGCGTGCGGCGGGTGTACAGGAGACTACCTCTTTATTTTTATTTTGGGCGTCTCATATTTATTGTTATTTACTTAAAATATTTATATTTCTCTTTCCTATCTATAAACAACAACTATTCACTAACTTATTTTCTCTCTCTTACCCACTTACAATATTTACCATATTTTTTTATTTTTTTTTGAGAGGATATTTACCATATTTTTTAATTCCCGTATACCCTCATTTGGTAACAATAAGTAATGGACGTCCTTTTCTGCATTGTTTCTATCATACATGTGTGTGTTGTTTATTTGTGTGAGAGGGAGAGAGGAGGATAGACAATGGTCGGTTTGTCGTCTCCTGTTTTGCGATACCTTACTTCATCAATTAAGTTAATTTGTTTCCTACTCCATGTCAAAACAAATATTCATTGTTGTTGTTTTTTTTTTAATGGAAGAAATGACTTTTGATTTTTAGGAAGGATGTAATACAATTTTTTTTGTTATTCACTTGGATTATGATTTATTTTATTTGAGGTTTTAGTTGATCTCCCTCTTTTTCATTGAGTTCAGATTTGGCCGTATTAATTTCAAGATTCTGTGGTTTTGTTGCAGTGTGTGAATTGTTCGGCCTAAGATTATTTTATCTCTTGTGAAACTAATCTCAAGCCTAAATAATCAAAGCCATTAATTAATCTTAGAATATAGAGACGTGACTACATTAAAATAACTCGATACAACGTAAGTATATAACAGCCGAAACATCCTTATCCGCCAAGTCCTTTACTAGTCTCCAAATAAGCTAGTCATGAAGTAGGGTTTCTATACTAATGTCCCTAAAATTACAACGTTAATTTAAACTGAATCGTTGTTACAAACAATTGTCTGTTTTCTTCAAAAGTGACATCATTGCAACAGCTAACACACACCACATAAAATAGATCCAAATGTCACGTTAGTGGTCTTAATTACACCCATTTTCTTTCTTTCTTTCTTTGACAACCCATCAACATGCATCAAATCCTACCCTAGGGTGTATAAACTTCATAGGACGGCAATACAGTCCATATATTAATTATGAATTTATTCATGGACAGGGAAAAATATACCCTTTGTCTCATATTTTGAAACTATACCTCCGCCTCTTTCGATTTTTGTCAAATACTCCCTCCGTCCCAGTTTTAGGTTTTTACTTTTCTTTTTTATATGTCCTAGTTTAAGGTTTTTAGTTGCTTTATTCCTTAAATCGCAAAGAATGAATAGTGTTTTGGACATTTTTGTCCTCATAAAGTTCATATATTACAGAAAGCCCATCACTTACTCATCTAGTTTTCACCTACTTGCATTATGAATGGACAATTATATCCTTCACCCACTACTATCTTTGACTCAATTTTGCCTTAATTTCTTAATAAGCGTGCAAAATCAAATTAAAAACTTTAAACCGGAACGTAGGGAGTACTAAATAAATATGGTTGTGAAAAGACTTGTGGACTAATAACGATTGCAGCTCAAATACTCAATTACACTGTAGCAGCAGTGATGAGGATAAAATCACATTTCATTTCTTCAAAAATTGATGAGTTTAACATCGGACTCATGTGGAGCATATCGTAAACGTAATTAATAAATTCCAATATCACACCTCATGTCCCATTTTAAGAGTCAAAAATTTCTTAAAAGGGCGTCCTATTTTAAGAGTCAAAATCATGAAATGGAAAGTAGGTCTTACATGTCATACTCACAACAATTATCCACTAACTATTATCTACCCCACTTTATTTCTCTTACCCAACTATCAACACTCACAACACCTCACATTTTCCTTAATTCTTGAACCCACCCATTTTTTGACTCTTAAAATGGGACGGAGGGAGTATACTCATTCCGTTCCTATTTTGTCTACAAAATAGGGACGGAAGGAGTATACTTTAATTTCTCAAAATACGAATGTTTTAATACTTTTTAAATAGGGGTACTCACTTGTCATACTCACAACAACTATTCACTTACTATTCACTACCACACTTTTGTTGGAGGGTGATGATAGTACAATCTTAATCCCTGAATGCCACACTCATATTTAAGTAAGAGAAAGAGGAAAGATGAAGCGGAAGCATGTAATAAATGTATACCTGTTGAATCCATTATTGTGTCTGGAAGGGAGATTAAGGATGATGAAGATGTAGGGAGATGATCTTCTAAATGAGAGTGTCTCTTAAGTTTCTCAGAATTTCTTCTAGATAATTATGAAGAGAGTATGTAGAGAGAAAAGTAAGAATCAAGTATGTTTAAGGCTTGATGGAGGGGCCTTTATATAGTAAACATAGTGACACTTCAAATAGGGACCATACCTATTCATTTCCAAAGCAATGTTGATTTACCATCTTGCCCATCAAAGATAGATAAATAACATTTCAGGGATTCTACACATTGACTATTTTGACCATACTTTATATTAATGTCATAGTTATGATTTTATTTATGGAAGGTACCAAATTATTTGTGTTGCAAGCCACATTGATCTAACAATCTCCCACTTGGGTTGCAAAACAAATTTCTTCCTTTAAATCATAAGTACAACATAAATGATAACCCAAATGTGCACTTTGTTATCACTTATAACAATCTCGTCCATTAGCCATACAAGCATAGAACTAAAGGGGCAGTCGTTGTAATTGATTCGCAACTAAACCCACTATAATTACATATACTAATTCAACTAAATGACATAGATCAAAAGTATGGATGTGTAGCATGGATCTTAATGAATATATACATATTCTTCCAACCAGTCCAACTTTAACCAAATGAGATCAATAATAATAATAGAACAATAAAATTGAAGAAACAACACAAACTCCCACTATATTAAATGTTATCAAAAGTTGTTACACCCATATGAGCAACATGCTCGTGAAACACTAAAGGTGATAACGCCTTAGTAAACGGATCCGCCAACATAGAGTTTGTACCAATAAGTTGTATTTCTATTTGTTCTTTTTGTACCCTCTCTCTTACAACAAGAAATTTAATGTCAATGTGTTTAGACTTTGACGAGCTCTTGTTATTGTTGGAGTACAAGACCGCTGCCCTATTGTCACAATATAGCTTAATAGGTCTTTCGACGCTATCGACAATACGGAGTACCTCAATGAATTTACGCAGCCATATAGCTTGATTGGATGCCTCAAAACAAGCAACAAACTCGGCTTCCATGGTAGAGGAAGTTACGAGTGTCTGCTTGGCACTTCTCCAAGAAATTGCTCCACCGGCTAATGTGAAGACATACCCAGACGTTGATTTACGGCTGTCTTGGCATCCAGCAAAGTCGGAATCGGAATACCCAACGATCTCAAGATGATCCGACTTTGAATATGTAAGCATGTAGTCCTTGGTGTTTTGTAAATACCGAATCACTCTTTTGGCTGTGACCCAATGTTCTCTCCCCGGATTGCTTTGGTATCGACCAAGCATCCCAACAATAAAAGCTAAGTCTGGACGAGTACAGACTTGAGCATACATTAAGCTTCCTACTGCTGATGCGTATGGATGTTTTCCATATACTTCGTTTCAAAATTGTTTTTGGGACATTGATTGAGACTGAATTTATCTCCTTTAGAGACAGGGGTGTCATGTGGTTTACAGTTTTGCATGCTAAACCTTTGTAATACCTTTTCTATATAGGCCTTTTGTGATAATCCTAAAGTACCCCGTGAGCGATCACGGTGTATTTGGATTCCTAATACAAAAGATGCCTCACCAAGATCTTTCATTTCAAATTTGTTTGAAAGAAATTTCTTATTTTCTTTTAGAAGGTTTATATCATTACTAGCTAGCAAAATATCATCCACATATAAGACTAAGAATATAAACTTACTCCCACTGAACTTATGGTATATACAATCTTCACCAATATTCATTTCAAAGCCAAATGAAAGAATTACTTGGTTAAATTTGAGATACCATTGACGGGAAGCTTGCTTGAGCCCATAAATGGATTTCTTAAGTTTACAAACTAAATGATTAGTTTGTTCCAAATCATCCACCATTTCTGGTTTCTTCATATAGATGGTTTCCTCAATGTCTCCATTGAGAAAAGCTGTTTTTACATCCATTTGATGAAGCTCAAGGTCATAATACTAAAGCCATAATGATCCTAAAGGAGTTTTTAGAAGACACCGGAGAGAATGTTTCGTTGTAGTCAATACCTTCCTTTTGAGTGAAACTTTTGGCAACAAGACGAGCCTTATGTCTTTCCACATTACCTTGTGAATCCCTTTTGGTTTTAAATATCCATTTACAACCAATCGGTTTTCACATCCTTCGGTAATGGGACAAGATCCCAAACGTCGTTGTCTTTCATAGATTTTAACTCTTCATTAATGGCATTGATCTATTTATGAGTATTAGGACCTTTAATGGCTTCATGGAAGGTGAGAGGCTCATCTCCCACTAAACTTAAGTGTCCTTCATTCTCGGATAGATACACCTCATAATCATCCGAGATGGCACTTCTTCTTACTCTATTTGATCTTCTTAAAGGCACCGGTTCTTCCTCATTTTGACGTTGTTGAATTTCCTCATTTTGATCAACATTTTCATGTTGTTCAATATTTATAGGGGAGTCAATATTTTGAATTTGTTCCTCTTGAATTTCAGGTACAAGTACTTGATTTTCTATTGGAACTACTAAGGGAAGAGGTATAGAAATGGATTCCTCCTCTTCCTTAAATTCAAAATTATTATTCCTAATTTCCCCTCTAAACTCAACATCCTCAAATAACCTAGCATTTCCCGTTTCAAAAAACGTTCTAGTTTTTGGGTTGTAAAATTTATAGCCCCTTGATCTTTCGGCATACCCTACAAAGTAGCAACTAACTGTCTTAGCGTCCAGTTTTCCTTCGTTAGGCCTATAAGGCCTAGCTTCCGCTGGACATACCCAAACATGAAGATGATTTAAGGACAGTTTCTTATTCGTCCATAATTCATAAGGGATTTTATTGTTAGTAGCCTTAGAGGGAGCCCTATTGAGAAGATAAGTAGCGGTTTTTAAAGCATCGCCCCATAATGAGTGAGGTAAAGAAGTACAAGAAACCATACTTCTTACCATATCCTTAAGGGTTCTATTACATCTCTCAGCTACACCATTCATGCTAGGCGTACCCGGCATAGTGTAGTGAGGGACAATCCCACACTCTTCAAGATAGCGAGCAAAAGGATCCGGACGTTGTTCTCCCGAACCGTCATTCCGACCATAGTAATCCCCACCACGATCGGATCTAACGTTCTTAATAGTCTTCCCGAGTTGATTTTCAACTTCGGCCTTAAAAGACTTGAAAACGTCCAAAGATTGAGATTTATCATGAAGTAAATAAATGTATCCATATCGAGAGTAGTCGTCTATGAACGTAATAAAATATTGTTGTCCATTCCAAGAAGGAGTATGAAATGGTCCACAAATATCCGTATGTATTAGTTCTAAGACGCTTGATGCTCTCGAGGATACTTTCCTTTTCGTGTTTATAAATTTTCCTTTTAGGCATTCAATGCAAAAGTCTTTATCCGGAATATCAAGTTTATTTATGATTCCCTCAGACACAAGCTTGTCAATTCTCCTTTTGGAGATATGACCTAAATGCCTATGCCATAAGGTATAAGAATTTTCACTTGAAATGTCACGCCCCGGGAATTCTAAAAATCCATAAATATAAAATTTACATAATTAACATCTCCAAAATGCTAAATACCAAACCGGGCGCGTGAATTCTACTATAAACCAATACCAACAAACAATACCTCAACGAGATTTTAACTCGGAGACTAGAAACAAACGCGGAAGCAAGAACAACTGTTAATAATATAAATTCCCAAAGACTACAGTAAATACATAACCCTGGACAACCATGACCTTTCAACTATATACAAAGAGGCCCTGAAGAGTAACTACCCCAAAGGCGATCAACCTGCTCAGAAGACTCCCGATACAACGGACCTCAAACGATACCACTTGCTTTCCTGGGGGGGGGGGTTAAGGAAAAACAATTTGAAACAAGAAACGGGGTGAGAAAAATCTCAGTAAGCTACTAAATGCAACTAGATGTCATGCTATCATGAACAGTAATATCCAATAATCAATCATAGCATACAATCACATAACAACAAATGAGAGGCTCCCTATCGCCAACCGTCCCATACCGGTTGGAAATAACGACCAGCTCATCATGCAACACATAAAGCTGAAATAAACACTCATAGGTGGATACGGAGCCAAGGTTCTAGAAACGGAACACCATCCTTTGAGAAGAGTCCGTTGAGCAGCATGAACGAGCTGAAGCCGGTTCCGGAACCAAGTAACAACAACAACCAGTAGTGGGAGAAACAACACATAGTCATCCCCCCACGCGAATAGCTAGAATACTCACCATAGGAGCTAGCTCATCCCAACCACGATCACGGGAAGGGGCATCCCACTCAAGGCCACTGAACATGGGGAAACTGGGTTACCAGTGAAGTACATTATACTGGACTTGGCTCGTGCCATTATAATATACATCACTGCCCAAAACAAACACAACAATGCCAGCTAGACTCTATACAAGCACATAGTAATAAATACTCGCTTGAAACAACAACGGGGGACAATGATTCCAAAGTAGGGAACCAAGCCAAAATCATCACAAGGGATGCAAACCATTTCTCATGAAGAGATCAACAACAACATCAACACATGAAGCTACTCAAAAAGATCTTCGAAACGATAGTTTACACGCCTAAAACGGAGTCCGGATGAGAAAGTTATGACTTACCGAAGATTGAACGAGAAACGAGAAATTATCAGAACAGGGGAGGGGAAGCGCGCGCCTCATACAAAGGGGGGTGCGCACGCCTCCTCCAATCAGAAGGAATTTCTACCAAGTGGGAAACGAGGAAGCGCGCGCCTCCCTAAAGAGGATGCGCACGCCTCCTTAGACCAGAAGGACAAAGCTAAAAGGGGAATTGGAGGGTGCGCGCGCCTCATTCCAGAGGAAGCGCACGCCTCCTTCGACGCACAGAGGAAATCTGCAGAAACTCCTGGGTTCTTCCCAAAATTCTTACCCAAATCAACCCAACTTTGTACCCAACGAATTCAACCCTTCTTTTTGCATACCCAAGCACTCAACATGACATAGAAGTCTACAAGAACTCAAATAACATCAACTAAGGATCCAAACCAAGGTTAAAGCTCAACATTACCCAAAATTCACAAAAGATGATCAAAGGTACAAATCAACATTTAAATTCACAACTAAACATGAAGTCATCATCCAATGTTCACACCCAACATAAATGACCAATTTTAAGCTAAAGGGGGCTTAGTAACTTACCCGGATTTCATCAACGGTGAAGGAACTCGAAATTTCTTTGATCCCTACGATCCTATCGACGATCTAAACATTATCATGTTATGAGAAATGAGAAATAATGGGAGGAAGATGACTCAAATGAAGAGAGAAGGAGGAGAGAACTTACCTTTCCATGGCTATGGAGAGAGAGAGAAATGAGTGGGAATGGAGAGGATGAAAGTGAGGGAGGTGAGGGGAAAAGAGGGAGTGAGTAGGGTGATTGAGAAATTTACACATTGACCCCCTCCCTTACACACTAACTCAATCATCTTATATTCCTCACTAACATTTAAGACCCAACACTCTACACTAGCACAATTAACCAATTAAATGCTAGGCACGACCACATCACGAAACCCAAAATGAACACATAAATATTTAAATAACTAAATAATTTAAATAAATAAATAAGCAAATAAATAAATAATAATTATTTATTACTAAATAAAATAGAGCCTAGTTTTCGGGTCGTGACAGACTACCCTCCTTAAAAAGAATTCGCCCGCGAATTCTCTCATCAAAATCATGACACGCAGTCATAACGAGGCTACAAAATATCGGTCCCCAAATAGCACTCATAACCCCAAACAAGTACCTATTAGATAATTCAAACATAGTCTCCACGACTCAATAACCCAACATATATTACACACACATATCTCAAGTATACTCGTATCACACATCCTAAAGTCAACTTCTTCCTTTAACTGGAACTTCAGATTCCCAAGACTATCACTTGATCACCGATCCTGAAACATAACTGATTTGATCCCGATTAGCATTATGTCCTCAACCAACCCTTAATTCACCAATATTCATAAGTTTTACTTTTCCGGTTCTTCCGTACGTATTGACGATCTATACATCAACCCATAACATACTACTACCCGAACAAATAAGAGAAGTAATAGAGCTAACAATTTCTGTCACCCAATGACTCAAAGATATACTCAAAATTTTACCGTTATCAACTATCCGGTTAAATATGATCCCACCACTATACTCGCTTTCTTTATAAGCTGGAACACCATACAGTCATACTCTTTGAATTCCTCGAATCTACTTGCATTATTTCATACTTAGTTTTCTAAGGAAATATATCCGTCCACTTTTGATAGCCCATTAACATAACATTTCAACTTGGTCCCAAAATAAAATAGAATAAATAATCTGCTAAGGAAATGCCAATAAAATCACAATCCATCCCCAGTCATAGATAGTTCTATTTATCAAGAGTTAATCCTCGAAACACACATAAATACTTCATCATTTCTAATCGTTACTTACCTCAGTCCCTATTTGGAAGCATCATTATCGATAACAAGCTGATCAGCTTCACTAAAATGGAAAACCTGACTTATCTCCAAGAGAACATAACACCGGTTATACCTTGCAAGATAACAGTGATACTAGCTAAATCCACAAAACAATATCAATACTTAAATTATCATCAATCTTTATTTTAATAATCGAAAGTTGATTTCACATTCATCGGTTCTTACTAAAGTCAAGAAATCCCAAAATATGCGTATCTCATTTTACATATTTGTCTACACTTGCAGAGATCAATTAATACCTCAAGAACCCCATTACAAAACAATAAATCCTCTAGCTCATGTTAAAACTTGCGAACCCTTGCTCCTCCAAGCAATTTTAAATAAAATCCCAAATGGGTAATAATTCTCAGCCTACAACTTGGAGTGTATCAGTATATCATTAAGTCATTCACTCCCAAAATCAATTACGATTTAAAATAACAATCTTCGATAACACTATGTCATTTATCCTCCCCAATGATATAACCAAGAATTCAAAATAAACGAACCCCATAATAGAAATTGCCTTCGTTATTTCCTCATATTCGACCTTTGACTAACAATAGCCCCTTATCAATCAAACTCTGACTAAACCACTGATCAACTGCAGGAATTTACTAATTCACCAATATAGGATAACAAACACTAATTCGCCATAGTGACCTAATTGAATTTTCTGAAGTTATCTCATTTAGACCCAAAATCATCCAACTCGAAGATCGACAATTAGATTAGAATCTATTAAAACTCAATCCACACTATTCAATCAAACTTCTCAATCACTCAGAGAACGGTCGGAATTATTTACGAATTTAGTGACCAAAATGAAATATCTGCTCATACTCATCCTTAAGCATTCTTTCAAATCTCTACTACACTTCTTCTCCCATGAAGATTAATATAACTTCTCACTAAAGATGCACCCACTTATAACCCATTATGCTTCCAAGCAAAGTCACACAATCAGTATAGAAATACTCACCACAAATCAATGACAACCAAGAGATTCGGACCGCATAGAAAGCTAAACCATACTACTTGACTTGTCAACACTCTATATAAGCGGCATGACCAAATCACCTTACTTTCATCATTAGCAATCACGAAATTTCGTACTCGGGGACACACCTCAACATAAATCACCTAATGAGAACAAACATACGAATATAGCACAAGGCATTTCCACTTTACGAAATAGGTACGCCCAAGTATTCAAAGACTCACACTTCGATTCTCAAACCAGCCGACCCCAATGGAAACAATACTATTAACACCAGTCCTATATCTCAAATACCACAAGAGAATGGCCAATCGACGTCAAGATCACCTCCATAACTCAACCAATTAAGACCATAAACTCTATCCAAACTGATAGTTAACCTGAAACCCAAAATTTCGAATCAAAACAATTCCCATATATCCTAAAGAATATATATCAAAAATCCTTGAAACAAGGTACAAGATATCATTGATCACCCCAATTTCTCAATAACTTAATCGTCTCACTTCTTCGATCTCAAACCTTACTATTGAAGGCAACTAGTTGACCTCAATTAAAACTTAGTTTCTCTAAACCGCTCAAAATCATAACACCCAAGTGTTGAAACCTATTCAATATCAGAGTTCTTATTCCTTTGCAAGGTCTAAAACCATTGCTCTGATACCAACTGTCACGCCCCGGGAATTCTAAAAATCCATAAATATAAAATTTACATAATTAACATCTCCAAAATGCTAAATACCAAACCGGGCGCGTGAATTCTACTATAAACCAATACCAACAAACAATACCTCAACGAGATTTTAACTCGGAGACTAGAAACAAACGCGGAAGCAAGAACAACTGTTAATAATATAAATTCCCAAAGACTACAGTAAATACATAACCCTGGACAACCATGACCTTTCAACTATATACAAAGAGGCCCTGAAGAGTAACTACCCCAAAGGCGATCAACCTGCTCAGAAGACTCCCGATACAACGGACCTCAAACGATACCACTTGCTTTCCTGGGGGGGGGGGGGGGTTAAGGAAAAACAATTTGAAACAAGAAACGGGGTGAGAAAAATCTCAGAAAGCTGCTAAATGCAACTAGATGTCATGCTATCATGAACAGTAATATCCAATAATCAATCATAGCATACAATCACATAACAACAAATGAGAGGCTCCCTATCGCCAACCGTCCCATACCGGTTGGAAATAACGACCAGCTCATCATGCAACACATAAAGCTGAAATAAACACTCATAGGTGGATACGGAGCCAAGGTTCTAGAAACGGAACACCATCCTTTGAGAAGAGTCCGTTGAGCAGCATGAACGAGCTGAAGCCGGTTCCGGAACCAAGTAACAACAACAACCAGTAGTGGGAGAAACAACACATAGTCATCCCCCCACGCGAATAGCTAGAATACTCACCATAGGAGCTAGCTCATCCCAACCACGATCACGGGAAGGGGCATCCCACTCAAGGCCACTGAACATGGGGAAACTGGGTTACCAGTGAAGTACATTATACTGGACTTGGCTCGTGCCATTATAATATACATCACTGCCCAAAACAAACACAACAATGCCAGCTGGACTCTATACAAGCACATAGTAATAAATACTCGCTTGAAACAACAACGGGGGACAATGATTCCAAAGTAGGGAACCAAGCCAAAATCATCACAAGGGATGCAAACCATTTCTCATGAAGAGATCAACAACAACATCAACACATGAAGCTACTCAAAAAGAGTTAAACGGTTATCCACATTCATACATTGCAAACACGGTCACAAGCGGACCCAGCTCAACATTCTCAAACCATACTTAGTCAAATACCATAACACGCTTGTTCACAAAAGGGACCATACCCAATAATTACCATAAGGATACAACTATTACTCAAGAAGAGTCAACAACAACGAAAACGGGAAAATCTTTCATAAAAGTGTTCCACCACGATAAACAGAATTCCTCATAAAGAGCCCAACAACATTGATCATTAAAACAAATGATTCCAAGACAAGGTTTTATACCAAACACATCCTACAGATGATACCCATAAGTTACTCATTAAGAGCACAACCCAAACGGTCACTCACAAATAGTACCACGACCATTACCAAGATGACCCTAAGAGACTACTCATAGAGGTATACTAGGACTATGAACTCAACCATCTCATCATACCTGGGATTCCAAAGTAGGAATTTAGAATGATTCCTCCATAAGGCTAATCACTCCGAAGGTACCCAATCACTATTTCACATCTTACATCCGCTCATGGACGGACCAATTCTTAACACTCAGCCGAACCAAAAAGGTAACACATTCCCATACATGATCCCCAATGCACCCATTTCAACACTTTGGTATCCCATGACAACCCTCTAGGTACTATAGGATATTACTTAAAGCCTAGACCAAGTCTTTTCCTAAAATCAATTTGATTGGAACCAACATGAACACATCATAAGATTACCAAACATTCACTAATAATACTTAGTTACGTTCCTCCACACATTTGTTCACCAAAGAACCATTTTCACACACTAGAGTGGTCCTTGACCCATACAACATATACCCAAACTTGATCACAACGGACCGGTCATAACATTTTGTATTATAGAACACTTACTGGAAACTCAACACAATCCAAACCAGAAACACCACAAAATAAACCCACTCATCTCGTAGTACTCGAAAAGAGCTTCGAAACGATAGTTTACACGCCTAAAACGGAGTCCGGATGAGAAAGTTATGACTTACCGAAGATTGAACGAGAAACGAGAAATTATCAGAACAGGGGAGGGGAAGCGCGCGCCTCATACAAAGGGGGGTGCGCACGCCTCCTCCAATCAGAAGGAATTTCGACCAAGTGGGAAACGAGGAAGCGCACGCCTCCCTAAAGAGGATGCGCACGCCTCCTTAGACCAGAAGGACAAAGCCAAAAGGGGAATTGGAGGGTGCGCGCGCCTCATTCCAGAGGAAGCGCACGCCTCCTTCGATGCACAGAGGAAATCTGCAGAAACTCCTGGGTTCTTCCCAAAATTCTTACCCAAATCAACCCAACTTTGTACCCAAAGAATTCAACCCTTCTTTTTGCATACCCAAGCACTCAACATGACATAGAAGTCTACAAGAACTCAAATAACATCAACTAAGGATCCAAACCAAGGTTAAAGCTCAACATTACCCAAAATTCACAAAAGATGATCAAAGGTACAAATCAACATTTAAATTCACAACTAAACATGAAGTCATCATCCAATGTTCACACCCAACATAAATGACCAATTTTAAGCTAAAGGGGGCTTAGTAACTTACCCGGATTTCATCAACGGTGAAGGAACTCGAAATTTCTTTGATCCCTACGATCCTATCGACGATCTAAACATTATCATGTTATGAGAAATGAGAAATAATGGGAGGAAGATGACTCAAATGAAGAGAGAAGGAGGAGAGAACTTACCTTTCCATGGCTATGGAGAGAGAGAGAAATGAGTGGGAATGGAGAGGATGAAAGTAAGGGAGGTGAGGGGAAAAGAGGGAGTGAGTAGGGTGATTGAGAAATTTACACATTGACCCCCTCCCTTACACACTAACTCAATCATCTTATATTCCTCACTAACATTTAAGACCCAACACTCTACACTAGCACAATTAACCAATTAAATGCTAGGCACGACCACATCACGAAACCCAAAATGAACACATAAATATTTAAATAACTAAATAATTTAAATAAATAAATAAGCAAATAAATAAATAATAATTATTTATTACTAAATAAAATAGAGCCTAGTTTTCGGGTCGTGACAGACTACCCTCCTTAAAAAGAATTCGCCCGCGAATTCTCTCATCAAAATCATGACACGCAGTCATAACGAGGCTACAAAATATCGGTCCCCAAATAGCACTCATAACCCCAAACAAGTACCTATTAGATAATTCAAACATAGTCTCCACGACTCAATAACCCAACATATATTACACACACATATCTCAAGTATACTCGTATCACACATCCTAAAGTCAACTTCTTCCTTTAACTGGAACTTCAGATTCCCAAGACTATCACTTGATCACCGATCCTGAAACATAACTGATTTGATCCCGATTAGCATTATGTCCTCAACCAACCCTTAATTCACCAATATTCATAAGTTTTACTTTTCCGGTTCTTCCGTACGTATTGACGATCTATACATCAACCCATAACATACTACTACCCGAACAAATAAGAGAAGTAATAGAGCTAACAATTTCTGTCACCCAATGACTCAAAGATATACTCAAAATTTTACCGTTATCAACTATCCGGTTAAATATGATCCCACCACTATACTCGCTTTCTTTATAAGCTGGAACACCATACAGTCATACTCTTTGAATTCCTCGAATCTACTTGCATTATTTCATACTTAGTTTTCTAAGGAAATATATCCGTCCACTTTTGATAGCCCATTAACATAACATTTCAACTTGGTCCCAAAATAAAATAGAATAAATAATCTGCTAAGGAAATGCCAATAAAATCACAATCCATCCCCAGTCATAGATAGTTCTATTTATCAAGAGTTAATCCTCGAAACACACATAAATACTTCATCATTTCTAATCGTTACTTACCTCAGTCCCTATTTGGAAGCATCATTATCGATAACAAGCTGATCAGCTTCACTAAAATGGAAAACCTGACTTATCTCCAAGAGAACATAACACCGGTTATACCTTGCAAGATAACAGTGATACTAGCTAAATCCACAAAACAATATCAATACTTAAATTATCATCAATCTTTATTTTAATAATCGAAAGTTGATTTCACATTCATCGGTTCTTACTAAAGTCAAGAAATCCCAAAATATGCGTATCTCATTTTACATATTTGTCTACACTTGCAGAGATCAATTAATACCTCAAGAACCCCATTACAAAACAATAAATCCTCTAGCTCATGTTAAAACTTGCGAACCCTTGCTCCTCCAAGCAATTTTAAATAAAATCCCAAATGGGTAATAATTCTCAGCCTACAACTTGGAGTGTATCAGTATATCATTAAGTCATTCACTCCCAAAATCAATTACGATTTAAAATAACAATCTTCGATAACACTATGTCATTTATCCTCCCCAATGATATAACCAAGAATTCAAAATAAACGAACCCCATAATAGAAATTGCCTTCGTTATTTCCTCATATTCGACCTTTGACTAACAATAGCCCCTTATCAATCAAACTCTGACTAAACCACTGATCAACTGCAGGAATTTACTAATTCACCAATATAGGATAACAAACACTAATTCGCCATAGTGACCTAATTGAATTTTCTGAAGTTATCTCATTTAGACCCAAAATCATCCAACTCGAAGATCGACAATTAGATTAGAATCTATTAAAACTCAATCCACACTATTCAATCAAACTTCTCAATCACTCAGAGAACGGTCGGAATTATTTACGAATTTAGTGACCAAAATGAAATATCTGCTCACACTCATCCTTAAGCATTCTTTCAAATCTCTACTACACTTCTTCTCCCATGAAGATTAATATAACTTCTCACTAAAGATGCACCCACTTATAACCCATTATGCTTCCAAGCAAAGTCACACAATCAGTATAGAAATACTCACCACAAATCAATGACAACCAAGAGATTCGGACCGCATAGAAAGCTAAACCATACTACTTGACTTGTCAACACTCTATATAAGCGGCATGACCAAATCACCTTACTTTCATCATTAGCAATCACGAAATTTCGTATTCGGGGACACACCTCAACATAAATCACCTAATGAGAACAAACATACGAATATAGCACAAGGCATTTCCACTTTACGAAATAGGTACGCCTAAGTATTCAAAGACTCACACTTCGATTCTCAAACCAGCCGACCCCAATGGAAACAAAACTATTAACACCAGTCCTATGTCTCAAATACCACAAGAGAATGGCCAATCGACGTCAAGATCACCTCCATAACTCAACCAATTAAGACCATAAACTCTATCCAAACTGATAGTTAACCTGAAACCCAAAATTTCGAATCAAAACAATTCCCATATATCCTAAAGAATATATATCAAAAATCCTTGAAACAAGGTACAAGATATCATTGATCACCCCAATTTCTCAATAACTTAATCGTCTCACTTCTTCGATCTCAAACCTTACTATTGAAGGCAACTAGTTGACCTCAATTAAAACTTAGTTTCTCTAAACCGCTCAAAATCATAACACCCAAGTGTTGAAACCTATTCAATATCAGAGTTCTTATTCCTTTGCAAGGTCTAAAACCATTGCTCTGATACCAACTGTCACGCCCCGGGAATTCTAAAAATCCATAAATATAAAATTTACATAATTAACATCTCCAAAATGCTAAATACCAAACCGGGCGCGTGAATTCTACTATAAACCAATACCAACAAACAATACCTCAACGAGATTTTAACTCGGAGACTAGAAACAAACGCGGAAGCAAGAACAACTGTTAATAATATAAATTCCCAAAGACTACAGTAAATACATAACCCTGGACAACCATGACCTTTCAACTATATACAAAGAGGCCCTGAAGAGTAACTACCCCAAAGGCGATCAACCTGCTCAGAAGACTCCCGATACAACGGACCTCAAATGATACCACTTGCTTTCCTGGGGGGGGGGGTTAAGGAAAACAATTTGAAACAAGAAACGGGGTGAGAAAAATCTCAGTAAGCTACTAAATACAACTAGATGTCATGCTATCATGAACAGTAATATCCAATAATCAATCATAGCATACAATCACATAACAACAAATGAGAGGCTCCCTATCGCCAACCGTCCCATACCGGTTGGAAATAACGACCAGCTCATCATGCAACACATAAAGCTGAAATAAACACTCATAGGTGGATACGGAGCCAAGGTTCTAGAAACGGAACACCATCCTTTGAGAAGAGTCCGTTGAGCAGCATGAACGAGCTGAAGCCGGTTCCGGAACCAAGTAACAACAACAACCAGTAGTGGGAGAAACAACACATAGTCATCCCCCCACGCGAATAGCTAGAATACTCACCATAGGAGCTAGCTCATCCCAACCACGATCACGGGAAGGGGCATCCCACTCAAGGCCACTGAACATGGGGAAACTGGGTTACCAGTGAAGTACATTATACTGGACTTGGCTCGTGCCATTATAATATACATCACTGCCCAAAACAAACACAACAATGCCAGCTGGACTCTATACAAGCACATAGTAATAAATACTCGCTTGAAACAACAACGGGGGACAATGATTCCAAAGTAGGGAACCAAGCCAAAATCATCACAAGGGATGCAAACCATTTCTCATGAAGAGATCAACAACAACATCAACACATGAAGCTACTCAAAAAGAGTTAAACGGTTATCCACATTCATACATTGCAAACACGGTCACAAGCGGACCCAGCTCAACATTCTCAAACCATACTTAGTCAAATACCATAACACGCTTGTTCACAAAAGGGACCATACCCAATAATTACCATAAGGATACAACTATTACTCAAGAAGAGTCAACAACAACGAAAACGGGAAAATCTTTCATAAAAGTGTTCCACCACGATAAACAGAATTCCTCATAAAGAGCCCAACAACATTGATCATTAAAACAAATGATTCCAAGACAAGGTTTTATACCAAACACATCCTACAGATGATACCCATAAGTTACTCATTAAGAGCACAACCCAAACGGTCACTCACAAATAGTACCACGACCATTACCAAGATGACCCTAAGAGACTACTCATAGAGGTATACTAGGACTATGAACTCAACCATCTCATCATACCTGGGATTCCAAAGTAGGAATTTAGAATGATTCCTCCATAAGGCTAATCACTCCGAAGGTACCCAATCACTATTTCACATCTTACATCCGCTCATGGACGGACCAATTCTTAACACTCAGCCGAACCAAAAAGGTAACACATTCCCATACATGATCCCCAATGCACCCATTTCAACACTTTGGTATCCCATGACAACCCTCTAGGTACTATAGGATATTACTTAAAGCCTAGACCAAGTCTTTTCCTAAAATCAATTTGATTGGAACCAACATGAACACATCATAAGATTACCAAACATTCACTAATAATACTTAGTTACGTTCCTCCACACATTTGTTCACCAAAGAACCATTTTCACACACTAGAGTGGTCCTTGACCCATACAACATATACCCAAACTTGATCACAACGGACCGGTCATAACATTTTGTATTATAGAACACTTACTGGAAACTCAACACAATCCAAACCAGAAACCCCACAAAATAAACCTACTCATCTCGTAGTACTCGAAAATATCTTCGAAACGATAGTTTACACGCCTAAAACGGAGTCCGGATGAGAAAGTTATGACTTACCGAAGATTGAACGAGAAACGAGAAATTATCAGAACAGGGGAGGGGAAGCGCGCGCCTCATACAAAGGGGGGTGCGCACGCCTCCTCCAATCAGAAGGAATTTCGACCAAGTGGGAAACGAGGAAGCGCGCGCCTCCCTAAAAAGGATGCGCACGCCTCCTTAGACCAGAAGGACAAAGCCAAAAGGGGAATTGGAGGGTGCGCGCGCCTCATTCCAGAGGAAGCGCACGCCTCCTTCGACGCACAGAGGAAATCTGCAGAAACTCCTGGGTTCTTCCCAAAATTCTTACCCAAATCAACCCAACTTTGTACCCAACGAATTCAACCCTTCTTTTTGCATACCCAAGCACTCAACATGACATAGAAGTCTACAAGAACTCAAATAACATCAACTAAGGATCCAAACCAAGGTTAAAGCTCAACATTACCCAAAATTCACAAAAGATGATCAAAGGTACAAATCAACATTTAAATTCACAACTAAACATGAAGTCATCATCCAATGTTCACACCCAACATAAATGACCAATTTTAAGCTAAAGGGGGCTTAGTAACTTACCCGGATTTCATCAACGGTGAAGGAACTCGAAATTTCTTTGATCCCTACGATCCTATCGACGATCTAAACATTATCATGTTATGAGAAATGAGAAATAATGGGAGGAAGATGACTCAAATGAAGAGAGAAGGAGGAGAGAACTTACCTTTCCATGGCTATGGAGAGAGAGAGAAATGAGTGGGAATGGAGAGGATGAAAGTGAGGGAGGTGAGGGGAAAAGAGGGAGTGAGTAGGGTGATTGAGAAATTTACACATTGACCCCCTCCCTTACACACTAACTCAATCATCTTATATTCCTCACTAACATTTAAGACCCAACACTCTACACTAGCACAATTAACCAATTAAATGCTAGGCACGACCACATCACGAAACCCAAAATGAACACATAAATATTTAAATAACTAAATAATTTAAATAAATAAATAAGCAAATAAATAAGCAAATAAATAAATAATAATTATTTATTACTAAATAAAATAGAGCCTAGTTTTCGGGTCGTGACATGAAAACTTTCGCTTTTTGCTTTTAGTTTCATTATTATGGGACTCATTGATTGTTTGAGTAGTGTTAAGCAAATAAAGATTATCACTACTCGATAAAGTACTAGTACCAACAATAATGGAATTAAAATAAAGATCACATTTATTATTTCCGAACGAACAAGAGTAACCCTCTTTGTCCAAAACAGTGATAGATATTAAATTCCTTCTAAACGAAGTATAATGAAAGTATTATTCAATACAAAATAATATCCGGTACTTAATAGCAATCTAAAGGTTCCAATGCCTATTACTTCAACCGGGTTCCCAGCTCCCATATAGATGAATCTTTCATCCTTGCTAGGTCTTCGGTAATTCAGGCAACCCTGCATAGACATACTAATGTGAGTTGTTGCACCAGAATCCAACCACCATGTATATGAAGGAATTGAAACTAAATTAGCCTCAGTACAAACAATACCAAATGACATACCTTTCTTAGCACGCCAAGCGTGATACTTAGGGCAGTCATACTTCATGTGCGTTAGGCCCTTGCAAAAGAAGCACTTCTTTTCTTTATGATCGTTAGATCCCTTAGGCTTCTTGTTGCTTGTTACCGCAACTTCTTTCCCTCTTCTCTTAGTTCCATGAGAAGAGGTAGATGCTAAGTGAGCACTTTCAACCTTAGATTGCTTCAACCTATCTTCCTCTTGTGTCACATGTGAAATCAATTCATTAATGTTCCACTTGTCCTTTTGACAATTATAGGTCACCTCAAAGTGACCAAACTGAGGAGGAAGAGAGATCAAAACTAAATGCACGAGGAGCTCTTCAGTCACCTCTAACTTAAGTGCTTTTAGTTTTGTCGAAAGGTGAAGCATTTCCAAGATATACTCTCTAAGATTCCCGGTACCCTTGTCCTTCATGGAAACAAGTTTCCTTAGGGTAGAACTTGTTTCCGATTTTTCGCTTTTTGCAAAGCGTTCTTCAAGGGTCTCGAGGAAAGTCTTAGCATCAACGTCCTCGAGAACACTGTTCAAAAATGTTTTCGGGACGACATTTTTCATAATCATTAGGCTTACTCGATTGGAGCGTTTCCATTTCTCAAAATATAAGCGGTCCTCAGGGGTGCTTTCTTCATTAAGAGGAATGGGAAACGGTTTTCTAAAAGCGAGGTCAATATCCATACAGCCTAAGATCATTACAATTTTGTTTTTCCAAGTTTTAAAGTTTGTCCCATTAAGCATCGGAATTGTGCTCATCGCAGCAGTAATAGAAGAAGCGTTAAGTAAATCTGGGAATCGAGAACAAGAATGAATACAAAACAATAATAAGTAACTACATTATGAATTAAAAGATTAATTATATCAAATGAAATCCATCAATAAAGCAATTAACATGACATCAAAACTAATCTTTGGATTGCGAATTGACTCATAAATAATTACTTTAGATGACAAGTAATTTGAACAATATTTGATTAAATGCTTAATCTTCCTTTGGATAGTCTTAATCATTTAATAAAATTACTAAATGTTCATTTTATATGTCATCACATGAATGCTTAAGACTTTCTTAGTAAGTGGCGTTGGTCAACCTTAGTCGTTCCACCAATCCGTTCGAATGGTTGAGTAGACCAGTCAAGGTTTCCAGCCTGATATACCATCGTTAGTCAAATGTCAAAATCTTCTTTGAAAAATTCAAGTCATTCATATCTTAAGCATTCAACACTTTAATAATTTTGCATTTAAATAACGTTAATCACTTAGGTGATAATATTATTTAAATAATGAATTAAATTATTTAAGCATATAATTAATCCAAGCTTTAAGGTTTAAAAAATGAATATTTTTGTTAAAGAGAAAACAACAAAATAGTGCAGAAACAATGAATGTTGCTTTCGACATACTTAGCACGACCGTGCCAAACAAAGGGCACGATCGTGCCAAAATATGGGGAAAAACATGTTTTCACGGTGCATATAGCACGACCGTGCTAAATAATAGACACGACCGTGCCAAACGAAACGGTCCGACCGGATTAAACAACACACCCGTCCGGACCGGCACCACTGTACACACCGGTTCAAGGTAATAGAGGCGCACGGCCGTGCCAAACAAAGAGCACGACCGTGCCATATAATCTGCACTTCTGAATTTTTGTCTAAATTTTCCTCAAAATCAAATGAATTGCAAGTAGATCCACATGGTATGTACTTAAAACATAAAACCATGTTATTTAGGATAATCTTGCTTTTAAAAAATAATGGAATCAAGTGAGTAGATCCACATGGTATGCACTTAAAACATAAAACCATGTTATGAAGGGATAGTCTCACATGAACCATTTTAAAGAACAAAAACTTTTCAAACCATTTACTTAATTTAGATGAAGATCATCAGCACTCTATTAACGAATTAGAGTCCCTAATCGACATCAAAAACCTTAAGATTCAACAGGGAAAATGAATCATAGTTAAAGCGCTTTAATGCTTTTTCTTAATACAAGAACTCAAACTCAAACTAAATAATGAGCGGGGCTCTGATACCAATTGATAGAACAATCTTAATCCCTGAATGCCACACTCATATTTAAGTAAGAGAAAGAGGAAAGATGAAGCGGAAGCATGTAATAAATGTATACCTGTTGAATCCATTATTGTGTCTTGAAGGGAGATTAAGGATGATGAAGATGTAGGGAGATGATCTTCTAAATGAGAGTGTCTCTTAAGTTTCTCAGAATTTCTTCTAGATAATTATGAAGAGAGTATGTAGAGAGAAAAGTAAGAATCAAGTATGTTTAAGGCTTGATGGAGGGGCCTTTATATAGTAAACATGGTGACACTTCAAATATGGACCATACCTATTCATTTCCAAAGCAATGTTGATTTACCATCTTGCCCATCAAAGATAGATAAATAACATTTCAGGGATTCTACACATGACTATTTTGACCATACTTTATATTAATGTCATAGTTATGATTTTATTTATGGAAGGTACCAAATTATTTGTGTTGCAAGCCACATTGATCTAACAGGTGAGGGTGTATTTAGAAAGTATGGCTTTAAAATAAATAAAACGGGGATGGAAAATTATTTCCACAAAATAAGTCGAAGCAAGAGTTTGACTCTTTTTTCGTAAGACAAGATTGCCCCGTATAACTGTGCTAACGGACTTTGGCAATTGTCTCCAAGATACAACGACTTCTGGAACTTCAGATATGCAGCACTACACTTCTGAAACTATCGGGCGAACTAATCGATACTCGGGATCTTCTAAGGACTTGAAATGCTAACACTAGAATGCTAGGATGCTCTGAGAGAATATGAGAATGCAATGATTGGTGGATGAAATGAAATGAGGGGAGGGGGTCCTTTATATAGATTGTGAAGAGGTGAGGAGCCTTTTGGGAATAGTCACAAATGGTGACTGGTGGATTTCTGGCCCTTGGATCAGATTCTGATGGATGGTAGAGATCGCCTGGATCGACCCAAGATCTCCGACCCGCCCGCTAGAAGGGACGCGGGTCGGCCCGGCGGTTACATCCGAACCAGCGCGACCCATCCGCCCAGGAACCTTCTGGAAGCACCTGTTCGACCGAACCGGACCGCCCAGAACCCGCAAGCCCAAACCGAACCAGCCGGCCCAAGCCCACCCCGGGTTGATCCACTACTGAGCCCACCTTAGCCAAAAATTTAAGCTCCACAGCTCCCAACGACCGGTGCGACGTGCGCCCTAAACCGCCCATTCCGCACTTCGCGGGTCATAGGTCCATTTTGGGCTTGCCCAAAACTAGCCTATTTACCCACTAGCTTGCATGAATAGCCCAAAGGCCCACTTAGCTTGGAAGCCCAAGTCTACACTTATTTGAACATTCTTAGATGAGCTATATTAAATACTCTCATTTTTTTTATTTTCCAACCAATGTGGGATAATGGCTTTCCACCTTTCCAACTCTTCATAAGCCAATACTAGTTGCACACTTTAAACAATTAATTTTTCATTCACCCGAAATTGGTTTTGAGAAAATAAATACATCACGATAATCTACTCCGAATGTAGATTACTAATTTGCAAATAATTTCCATTTTTATTAAATGGAACCAATAACGAAAGTTGGTCAAATATTGGTCAAACCAATATTCCTAACCAATTTCCAACAACTTTCTCTCTCTCACACCCACAATTTCAATCCACTTTTTTATTCTTGTGTCAAAACTCATTTTGTAATTTAAAGAGGGACGGTGAGAATATTTAAGTAGGGAACCTTCTTATATATGGGTCCTGGATTGGACCGTTGCATCGCATCAAGGAAGCAGCTATTTCAAATCTATATACTCCTTCGGTCCTTCTTTAATCTACAAAATTTGCTATTTTGGTTGTCACTCTTTAATCTACAAAGTCTCAAAAATAAAATGTTTTAATATTTTCAAAATTATGGGACCCACTTGTAATACTCACAACAACTATCCACTTACTATTCTCTATCTCACTTTCTCTCTCCCACTCTCACTCAACTATCTACACTTACAACCCATCAACTTTTTCCTTAAATAATGTACCCAACCCAAAATTTGTAAGTTAAAGAGGGACGGAGGGAGAATGTTTAATCCTTCACTACATAACAAATAATTTATTTTATTTTGAAAACAGAAATAAAGGAAAAGTATTTTAAAAGTAAGTGTTGTGAGTATAAATAATATAAAAAGTGGTGCATGAAATGATAAGTAAAAAGTTGTTGCGAGTATGATAAATGAATTTTATGAATAAAAAAGCAATTTAAAAATTTCAATTTTTTTTTTTAAAAAGATTTCCTTTGAAACATAAAAAGAGATAATAGGTCATTTGTTATGAGACTGAAAGAGTATACCTCCATATCAGATGAAGAGAATATTCTCTCCGTCTCAGTACAAGTAGGACTAGAGGAGTGGGCACCATAACTAAGAGAAAAGTAGTGTATGTGTGGTATGAAGAGAGAAAATAAGTGGGCCTTTCAAATAAAAAACAACAAAAATTTGTAGGACTTACAAAGAAAAAAAAAATCAAGACCGTGAGCTTAGTTAATTAATATATACAGTCAATCAAAGTGTATTAAGAATTGAGTAATGACCTGCCTTTCAAATAAAAACAACAAAAAATTGTAGGACTTAGAAAGAAAAAAATAAAATTAAGACCGTGAGCTTAGTTAATTAATAGTGTATACAGTCAATCAAAGTGTATTAAGATTTGAGTAATGACCTGCCTACTATTAGTACATTATAGTACTAATTATTTTATAATTAATCTAAATTCTCTCAATTCAACAAAAAGAAAAGCTAGTCCATTCTTAATGAGGAAGACTTGTGTGAGACGGTCTCACACGGTGAGACGGATCTTGTTGAGAGAAGAAATGAGTTTACCCATCCCCACCCATAAGGGGGCAAACCATTTACTCTCTCATCAAGATTCGTCTCACGTGTGAGACCGTCTCATACAAGTTTTTGTCATTCTTAATTGATCAAGACGCGTGACAACATCATTATTAGTTGAGTAATCCTAGTCGTAGGCCCAATAAGTCGTCTGCCGTCAGTTTAATTTAATTTACAATATAATTTGTACATATTCTTATTCAGTTACTCCTCCTTATATTATACTCCATCCATCCGTTTCACTTTAATTTATAAAAATAACAAACTTTTGTTAAGAATTAAAAAAAAATGATGTATTATGAGTGTAGATAGTTGGGTAAGAGAAAGAAATTGGGGTAGTGAATAACAAGTAATAATTGTTGTGAGTATGATAAGTGGGTCATATTATTTAAAAAATATTTAAAAAATCATTTTAAGATTTTGTAGATTAAAATGAGACAATCAAAATGACAACTTTGGTAAAGTAAAGTGGAACGGAGAGAGTAAGCACTTGCATTCAACAGTCCAAACTTTTTAAAAGAAATGTGTTTTACTCGTTTGTAAGTTATTTATGTCATAATAACTTGCAATATAATAATTATTTTTATGTACAAAAGCGATATGTATTTTAGGGGAGACAATTTATGAGGGCTGAGCAATTGTAGTAACAAATACTCCCTCCGTCCCATTTCAAATTGCAAATACTAGGTTGGCACGGGGATTAAGGGAAAAAATACTTGCATTCAACAGTCCAAACTTTTTAAAAGAAATGTGTTTTACTCGTTTGTAAGTTATTTATGTCATAATAACTTGCAATATAATAATTATTTTTATGTACAAAAGCGATATGTATTTTAGGGGAGACAATTTATGAGGGCTGAGCAATTGTAGTAACAAATACTCCCTCCGTCCCATTTCAAATTGCAAATACTAGGTTGGCACGGGGATTAAGGGAAAAAGTGAAAAAAGTGATGCGTTGTGAGTGTTGATAGTTGAGTGGGAGAGAGAAAGTGGGGTAGAGAATAGTTAGTGGGTTAGTGGATGTGAGTGTGCAAATGGGTTAAAACTTGCCATTTTTGGATTTTGCAATTTTAGTTGGGACACCCATTTTGGCAACTTTTGCAATTTGAATGGGACGGAGGGAGTATGGTAGGGTTGGATAAATGATGGATGCATGTGTGGTGGCGATCGAGTCCGGCTCCACTGGCTCCAGGTTGGAGCATGCATTTGGATCATTTTTCGGTTGTCACATTCCCCATTAGTTAGTTATAATCTCTCACTCCATATGTTTCAAACATACAGGGGCGGACCCAAGAAGGTCGAAGGGGTGGAAGTGAACCCCCTAATTTTATGTTGACAGTTACAAAAAAATATTTTTTTATTTTTTTTAGTACTAAGTGAACCCCCTTTGCTAGTTTCAGCACACCCCTTTTGCCAAAACAAAAGAAAAGAAGATAAAAAGAGAGAAATTTGTATATAATTTTTGTCTAATGTATTTTGTGAACCCCCTTGATTTTGGAGCTGGGTCCACCCCTGCAAACATATTGCCTCTTTATATGACCAAGTTAAAATTTGGTTATTTAATTTGAATAGAAAGGTCAAATGCTGCTATCATTTTGGGACGGAAGAAGTAATAGTTGAACCTGATAAGTTGTAAAGTATAAAGCAGTTCGTCTCAGTTTACTATTTCAAACTACTACATAAACGCCGGGCACATGGAGATAAACTAATGCACCCCACCCAGAGCCAACCAGGGGGAAGGGAACTAATACTCGAGGCAGCATCACCCAACCCTTCGCACTTCTAATATTACAAGCCAATCAAAATATAGGCAACTTTTCTAAAACTTGAAATCCTTCTTCTTTGATTTGCTGTCCTTCTCCTGCATTTTTCGCTTCCTCTTCTTTGCATTCTACAACATCTCATCACAACACAATTTTAACTTTCACAACCTAGTTTTTTTTTTTTTTTTTTTTTAAAAAAAAAAAGAAGAAAAAGCTAGAAGCAAAAATAGCATCATAAAAGTTGTTTCAACTCGTACCTCAGCAACCATATCACTGAAATCCTCGCGTTGACTGCGCATCTTCTCTTCCTCCCGAGCTTCCTCGTATCTGTAAAAGAAACAATAACCAAATAACACTATGCATCAAAGCATATAAAAGAATTTGATTTGGGAAAAAAATAAGAGTAAGGGTTAACTATATACTTAGCGGGTAGAACGTTGTCCATAAGTTCCAACTCCTCGGGCTGCAATGATACATCAACTCTATCTGTTTTCTGACCTTTAAGGAGATCGACCTGAACAGTAGAATCAAAACAACATAAATCATTAAATTCAAGAACAAATGCCACATATCTAGT
Source organism: Campanula takesimana (assembly GCA_026119855.1). Lineage (NCBI taxonomy): Eukaryota > Viridiplantae > Streptophyta > Magnoliopsida > Asterales > Campanulaceae > Campanula > Campanula takesimana. Next base: position 322,185 of record JAOWBW010000982.1, read on the forward strand.
CAAGCCAAGAGAACTATAACTTGTGTAATTAAAGAACACAGCTCTAAAGGTCATTAGTCAGTGTAATCCAAATAAACACACACGATATGGGTATCGTTTTTCAAGTATCGCCAAAACGTTTTTTTTTTTTTTTTTTTTTTGTGGTGGTGTGGGGTATAGTTACCAAAATTTCCGCTTGGATGGTAATGAAAGAAAACAGCCCAATGCTGAACCTACTTTTCAACCAAGATGATAGCTAGTAGACAGAAACACATCCAATTACGGATTTCATGTCAAAGTTTTACAATTTCATTGGGATAATTAGATTTGACATTAACGTTTGGTCAAAGTTCACGAGTATTGACCATCAAAAAACAAATACGAGTATCATTCCGAGACCGAAGTAGTATAATCAAAACTAAAATACAAGCACCAGAACACAAGTAAAAAGAAGTAAAATGGATTTGGTGCAGATCAAATTTTCTTACCCTTTTCGCTCCTGGCTTGCCTTGGGTACCATCACCAATCAAGTAGCTGCAGACAACAAACAAAATCATGTTCCATTACTTGAACAGATTGAGTGGGGAAAAGAGGACGTAAAAACAATGAAATCGGTAATCAAGAAGAATGCATACGTATGAGATGTTCCAAGTAGAGTGCCTGGAGCTATCTTCTCTTCTTTTTCTTCGAGCACCTGAAAAAAACGAAATATAAATGTAAGTCTCCTCTACAGCAACAGACTTGTGTGAATGTCATGCCAGACACGATATACTTACTTGGTAAAGAGGTTTTTCAGGTTCTTTCCTCTGCTGCTTGCGAAGGTCAATAACATCCGGAGTTTCAACACCAGTTGGAGTGCTGAATAGGGAAAAATAAGCAAACCAATCATTAAAGCCCAACTCTAAAAATGTACCCAAAATTAAAAATAAAAAATAACAAAAATCACTAATTAGCTTCAGTTAATGAACCCTCTAGGACTTTCTCTAAAAGGACTTATCTGGCAATACTGCTGATTTGATATGCACGAGTGGTCACTCAAACCCATACTATCTTACTTTATCTCATTATTTTATAATATACAAAAGGTGTCATGATGAGGCATAAGATTAATGCTTACCATTTGAGCACCAGCTCTCATATCTCAGTTGACTGGGTACTTGTTAGGCAGCGCACATAAATAGCAGCACCGTCGTTCATGTTTTACCAACAAGTGCACAAATAGTGTACATGTGTGCATGTTAATTCATTTGAAAATCCATGCAGTCAACTCGAACCATGAGGTAAGCGTTAAACCCCATAGGAGCCATTTTCACGCCACAAGGAAAAAACGCAAATGTGAAATTAACGCTCTCTAAGACTAGTGTGCACCATTGACCCACAAGGAATCCAGTAAAGCTAACAAGAGTAAAGCAATACCTTGAAAGACTATCAACTGATTGATAGCCATCCTCCAATTCCTCTTCTTCATCTGGTTCTTCCACTTCCTCTTCCTCCTCCTCTTCTTCTTCTTCCTCTAAGTCTCCCCAGTGCTTAGTCTTGTCAACGGGCTCCTCCTGTATGAAGAAAAAAAAAACGGCCAGAACCATTAGACCATGCAGCACTAACATACAGAAAAGAAATATAGTAGTTTAGAAATCCCTACGTCCTAATCAGTGAGACTCCTACTTTTAAATCACAATTTAGCGAATTGGATTGCACTAACACCATGCCTCTTTTTTATAGGACACCTATGCGGAACGCCATGTTGTTGAAAACAAGGAAAAATAAATGAGAAATACACATGTTAATTAAACAAGAGGAACTTTTTTGTATTGGGGGTTTACACACAAAAATGGGAACTTGGACTCTTTCTATTGTGGCAGATATAGCATCTGACAATAAACTCCTTGGTATTTGTAACAATAGATGAAGAGGAAATGTTCTCCCTCAAGCAGAAAAATGAAAGCTGATAATAAAGGGACGGCCAGTAAGCTGACCACTGACAGCTCATAGAACATTAATGAGGACCAAAGATCTAGCTAAAGAAAAATACGGCAATAGCACTATAGTTCATCATATTAATGGAAGAGAATGTTTTCTTCCTGATGGATCTACTACCAATGGAAGTCAACAAATGAAACAAATAATCTGAATATCATCAATGAAGTGCCAAAATACATGATGAAAACCAAATTTAGAAAGTGGCACACAAGTGGGAAAAATAAGGTACCTCGTAATTAGGTAATTCTTCTTGTTGTCCGAAAACATCTCCATACACAGGGCGTCCATACTTATCTCAAAGGTAAAAGGAAAAACATTAGCATAAAACAAAAAAAGACGAAAAAACGAAATAGCCAAGCCCTGAGAAAATAAAAGAGAGGAAGATATTTAAAGGAATAAGAACTACCTCATCAACAGGTGGTTTTCCCCAGCCTCCAGGATGATAACCAAAGGACGCTCCAGGTGGAATAGGAGCATTCAAACCCGGAATTTTCAAATGTGGATATGAGGGTGGAGGACCATATCTCTGCAATACGAATAATCAGTCAGCATTAATTTAAGAAAGTAAGAAAATAAAAGAAAAAGGGGGAAATTACTCTTAAAAGGGAATGTACTTTGCCCTATTCTATCAAATAAAGCAATGTAATCCTTAGTGTCTAAAAAATATAGCGTACTTTTATAAGTTTTTTCAAATAATGCAATTTTAAAATGAAAAATGGATGACGTTAACAATAGTTAACATTTTAATGATGGAGTTAATACACATTAAATATTTAACGGGTGTTAATGTCTTTCATCCACATACCCTACCTGACCCTTTATCTACATCTCCCCTTATAATGAAAAAGTCATCTTCATTTCTAATCCCCTTCACCCCAGAACTGCCTTCACATCCACACTCCCCTCGGATCAGGCTTCTACCGCCCCTTTCTCCCACGTCTTCCCCAGCCTAGCCCACCACCATGCAACCCCCATCAAATATGACAACCCTCCCTCTTCATCACTCTCCCCAAAATTACCCCTCCTCTTCATCTCTCTCAATCAATCAATCCAACCTCACCTGCTTACATTCAATCCCTCTAAGCACCAACTTCACACAGTCACAATTAGGGGTGGCAAATTTTTATCCAATCCATTACCATCCATTAACCCATTATAAAAAGACTTATTGGATGTTATCCATTAAACCCAATAGTAGTAATGGGTATAATGGGTAAACACCCATATATACCCACAATATTAATGGATTAAATGGGTTTTTACCCGGATAACCAATGGGTTTATCCAAAAGTTTTGCACCAACCAACTCTCCATAAAACCCCACCCTACCCACTACACCTCTAACACCACCCTCTTCATCCATCCTATCCACCACCCCCAACTACCCCCAACTAAAAAAAATAAAAATGAACATCTCCACCACCCCCAACTACCCCAGCACCCACCCCAACCCCACCCACCCACCCCACCCAAAAAAAAAACTTCTTTTCACTCATATTAAAAAAAAAAAAAAAATGAACATCTCCACCACCCCCAACTACCCCAGCACCCACCCCCACCCTACCCCACCAAAAAAAAAAAAAAAACCTTCTTTTCACTCATTAAAAAAAAAATTGATAAATGTGGAGGTGTGGGGAAATGAGGGGCGGTGGCGGCAACAACGGCGGTATTGGAATGGGACGTGTGTAATAGTGGTATTGGGTATACCCGGGTAATATCCGTTAGCTAATGGATAAATGTGGGTATTATCCATTTATGCCCATTAACGTTAATGGGTATAATGGATAATACCCAAATCTACCCATTAAGTTAATGGTTAAACATGGGTTTTACCCATTTCTATCCGGGATACCCATTTTGCCACCCCTAGTCACAATCACAAACAAGGGCTTCAATTTAAATCATAATCTGATTGTCGCTGATGTTACTCGGATGAACAACGAGAGACCATTGACCATCTACAGGGAGCAATATGAATCGGAAGAGGAGAAGGTAACAATGGTTGTCGCAGTATGAATAGGAAGAGGAGGAGAAGGTGACAATGGTTGTCGCAGTATGAATCGGAAGAGGAGAAGAAGGTGACAATGGTTGTCGCAGTATGAATCGGAAGAGGAGAAGAAGGTAACAACGGTTGTCGCAGTAGGGAGAAACAAATGAGGTCGCCAGTGAGAGATAATCAAGTGCTGCCATTTTATTTGAGTTCGGTGAAGATTTGATAAAAATCATACTTTAATAAACCAGATTCAGAAACCTTGGTTTTGATTTGGTGAAAAAACCAAGATTCGTGGAATGGTGGACAACCTAGATTTTGAATTGGATTTGCTGTTATGGTAGTGAAATGGTGAAAACCCATATTTTAATGATAGTGGTGGAATAACAAAAAAAAAATCATACTTTAATAAACTTAGATTTTGGTTTGATGTACTGTTCTTGTTAGGTTTTGTTGTTTTAGGATACAGTGAAAAACCCAAATTTTGATTTGGTGATGGTGTCTACAATGGTGGTGGAATGGTGATTGTGGGATATGAAAGGAGTGACAGAGGGGTTTGAGAGGGAAGCTGCAGTAGCAATTAGTTTTATCACTAACATATTGTTGGAATTTTAACATTTCATTTGGCCCATCAGAAATTTCATTAGAATATTTGACACCGTTAGTGATATTAAAAATTGATTGCATTATTTGATAACAATTGAAAAAGTACGTGGCATGTATTAGTCGTTTGGCCAAAGAAAAAGTACATAATACTTCTTAAAAAGTGGAAGCACAGAAATGTTAATCTAGCCACCAAACCAAGTAAATAACATCATAGTTTTAACAGGTAATGAACAAAAGGCAGATACAAAAAGATCAAGATGAAGCATAGAGAAGGCAGCGGAATAATACCTGCATATTAATAAGCCATGGAGGAGGAGCCCCTTCTGGCATACCTAGAGCTTCTTTTAGTTCCTGGGACAAAGTTCCTGGCTTCATCTCTCTTAGTTTAACCTGCGTTTAAAGGAATTTACAATAGACAGTAAGATAGCATTTCTAAGGCGATACCTATGACTTCACTGGGGGATATGTATAACTTGTCGCATCGGTAATGTTGAACAGATGTCATGGATATGAAAATAGAGAAACACAAAAAACACTGTGCAGTGTGCATAACATTCCAAAAGATGTAACAACGCTACAAACTATATAAACATTATTCATTAAACAGAGATAAAAGTATTACTGCATAGAAATACAAGTGGTAGTAGAGGAAAGAAACATCTATATACACATTAAGCTTTTGCTTGTCATTTGAGAAATCATAGACCATAAATCAGAGGCAGGTTAAGACTTATATCACCAAGCACTCGCTATGCATTCAACATACCATGTGTCGAAGATCTACTTTTTTCTGATATCCCTCACCTACTACCCAAATAGAATGGAAGGGACGGGGATACACATTTTGAGCCAATCCCCCCCTCCCCCTCCCTTTTTTGGCTTTCTGGTGGTATAATCTTCGTAGTTACAAAATGTAGTTAGGCTATGAAGGCAAAAGGATTCCAGGTGAGATCAAACCCCAAAGACAGCAAACAAATCCAAGACAGAATAATATTCAACCATGTGAGTATAGAAGAAGGTTGTCATACCTCAAACTCTTTTCCTTCGTGATACAGTTCACCATGTGATGTCAGTTTCGGTTTAGTTTGATACTTGAAAAACGCATCATGGAGAACCTGCACACATGTGATTGGGAAAGAACAAGCATTTCAATAACTGTCATGTTCAAAAAATTAGGTGGTGGGAAATATCAAATGCCCCACATTTTCCAAATATCAAGTGAACAAACCTGATAATCTATATCCATCTTTCCCATTTTTGGTTGCATCCTCTCACGCTGTTTTTGCTTTAACTTCTTACCGTCTTCCTTCTCTATGTAAGCCTGCAAAGTAGTACCAATAATACATATCAAACGCCTCTCTAAAATATGAAGAAAAGCAGATAATCATGTATCTACTACATTTTTCTCTCACTTTTGGAAAACAAAAGGCTGCATGTGACTTCCACACACTATGTAAACAGATAACAGAAAAGAAAAACCAGCAAAACGTTTCCAGGTCGTCTCATCAGCTTCAACTATGAACATAAGTGGGTTTTATTTGCACTGTATCACTAGCTTACCACACAGCACACTACTACTTGTGAAGAAGGATTGTTGGACTACAATAAAGAAACTGGACAAATCAGAGCAAGAAACAAAGATCATGTATCAAATTTTTGCAGTGGGACGGACATTACTAGGACACTGCCGGAGCCACTAGGACACTGCCGGAGCCAGCCATATGCTATTGGGGGCAGCTGCCCCAATTTGAGAAATGGAAAAGAGAAACTAGCGTAATTTTTTTAAAAAAAGATATCTAAAACCATGGATTACTAGGACACTGCCGGAGCCAGCCATATGCTATTGGGGTTAGCTGCCCCCATTTGAGAAATGGAAAAACGATACTAGCGTAATTTTTTAAAAAAGATATCTAAATCAGGGATTTTAGAGCAATATATGAAATTCTGCACCCTCCCCCCCCCCCCCCCCCAAAAAAAAAAAAAAAAAAAAAAAAACATTTAGGTAAATAAGAAAATACACTAAGAACCACTGTACAAGGATATCCAAAAATGGGTTTTAGCCTTGGTTGTAAGACATCAGAAGATATCTTTAGAAGCGCATGAAGCCAATATAGAAGAACAACAAATCTTACTGGACTAGACATAAGTTGCAAGGTTTCAGACTACCTGTCTAATCTTTTCAATTCCTGTGGCCGCAATGAAGTCAGGAAGTTGAAATGGTTGTTTCTCGATACCCCGCTTCCCCTGCCACACATTCAAAATACAATGAGGCACGTTCACAAATATATGAATGTACACAAAAAATACTCCCGCAATTTATGTCAATCACGAAATCACTGCAACTTTAAAAAAAAAAAAAAAAAAAAAAAATAGCCCAGTGTTTTAGTTAAATAGGAAATAGTCACAACAGTATGCACGGTAAAAAGATGTAAAACAGAAAGTTGAAAAATTAGTATCCGTGTGTGAACGTTAAAATGATCCCAAACGTGGTTGTTTATTTATCAATTAACAGCATCATAGAATTGTCTATGCCCCGACCCCAGACTAGCAAAGGTATCAAAAGAGAAACCATATAAGGGTCCCCCTTGCCAAACACCTACATATCCGGTCTCCAAGAATGTCACAGCCGCTCCCCTGCAAGAACCACATATATACATATAAGACAAACCTCGTCAACATTATCTTCCATCACCCTCTTCCCAAACCCCCACAATTAAGTCTTTCAGCGTTTATACTTTTCCAAGTTGAATCATTTAATATTGCAATTTTATTTGAACCATAGCGCCTACTTATTCTGGAGAAAATTACCTGTAAGAATTTTCTTTTCTGACTCCAATGCCTCGGAACTGGAACGGTGTTTCGGTATGATTTCAGGAATACAAGTAGCTTTGGATCAGCAGAGGTTGCATCCCACACCTAAAAATTGTGATAGTAAAGTTTCAGTAGAACACAAAGGAAAATGAAAACATTAACATCAAGCAACATTATTTGTACTGTACTTGAGGTAAGTCATGATACAACAAGAACAAGAAGTACACCAAAACTACCAAATCAAGTTAATACAAAATTAACTTCAAAACATAAGACCTGCCCATCAGTTAACAGCTACACATGCATAGGAAAGTATACGACCAAGGTATACTTTATGTGCCCTCAAGGATATCAAACCATACTGTTTCAGCGATGTAGCTGGCACTAAATACAGCTAATCTCCCATTAACACTTGGTTATCTAGAACACGTTGGAAGACATTTCTATCACTCTTTCATCGATGATGCGTGAGTGTGAGTTTGTTTTCCCAAAATAAGCAAGCAAAGAACTATCAGATAGCCAGTTAAGTTAGGAAATAGCATAGTTGGCTACCAGGTCATCAGTTCATACCAATGGCTATGAAATATAGTATTCTGTAGCTTGCTAGTCATGTGAAACAAGTGTGATATGAACAATAAAAACAAGCAACCACATATATATAAAGAGGGGAGGAGGTGAATGGTCTCTTGGACTCTCTAGGCCATCTTCCAAGTTTACCCTTTAACCACCAGCATCTCATTAACTTACCCGTTAAACTATACACACACATACATACACATATTTGTATACATAAGCATACACATATTTGGCGCGACAGTTGCAACTGTTGTCATGTGACTTTGAGGTCACAGGTTTGAGCCGCGAAAGCAGTCTCTTGCATTTCAATACCATGGGAAGATTGTCTACATTAAGCACATGTGAGCCCAACCCTTACTGAACCCTGCGCATAGTGGGAATCTTGAAGTACCAGGCTGCCTTTTTTTCCATAATACATACATATATAGAAACATGGTGAGGTGGTGATTGGTCTATTAGACTACGTTGGCCCCTCCATGTTTACTCCTTAATAACCATCATATCGGTACTATGTCACTCTAAACTACAAATTCTTTTTCCGTAACTAAAAACTTTCACAATCAACATAATACTAAAAGAAACAATACTATTACGATTTGAACCATGAAAAATATACATGTAGGAACAGGAACAAACAGATACATCTAAACATGATAGTGAAATCTCTTTCTTTGTAGGAATATAACGCTAAACAGTGATCTGTTTTAGTGGTAAGCATTTGACAAAAGCAACTATGATAATACAGGTAAGATATTGTAAAAGGTTGGAATAAATCAGGGAATACCAACCTCACCATCTCACAAAAGAAAAAAAAAAAACTTACAAGGAGTGCATATCATCGACAATGGAAAATAAACAATTATAAAACAGAAGCATTAACCAGTCAACTACTCACCTCAACTACATCAGGTCTCGAACTGATCTGTTTCAGTTCAGCAATCTTCATCCGGCGCTGTAGCTGAAAGATATCATAATGTTTAGACCTTGCAGCCTCAACTAGAAAAATAAAAGATGATAGAGCCATCGTGATACATAAATATAAATAACAAAAGATGGTAATAAGACCAAGAACCTTTTTCTTTTTATTCGAGATGCCACCTTTCTCCTTCTGTTGGGCACCTTGCTCTTCCTCATCAGAGTCTGAATCGTCAGATTTCTTCTTAGAGACCGCAGTAGCTTCAGCACCATCCTTCTTATCATTCTCCTGAAAGACAGTACGCGGATGTGAGAGTCAAGAAGTCAGAACATTATAAACACAATCCACAATGATAGTAAAAAATGAATGCTTTTAAGGAATAATAACTCCTTTCACCTCTGAGCCTGCTACTTCACTAAAATTGAATTTCTCAAAGACCTTCCTCAATTCCTCATCAAGGTCCTCCAGATCTGCCTTTTCAGGAACATACTCCACCACAACTTGTTCCAAAACCTATCAGTAAAACAGAAACTATAGAAGTTAACACTTATACATGAACTTTTATATTGAATAAGTAGCTGATATTTGGCTTAATTCATGCATTACACATTTGGAATGAATGCTATTATGTTTCACATCTTGCTGGGCCTCAGTTTCAGCTTTTATGCAAACAGTTGGGCACAAAACTGGGAAACCAGCTAATGCTACTCCAAGAGTATTTGGTTTTATGACACTGACCCTAAACTAGAAATGATTCATAAAGGGTATGAGAAAGGTCGAATTATCATGACAGCATCCTTATCTTTCTTTTCTTATATTTTATGATAGGATAAAAATTAGCATCTTCATTTATTGAACCAGAAAAGAATTCGCCCCCTTTTCTCTACAGCGGATACCTACAGGAGTAGCAAGCATATTTTGACTGCTTAGCATTGGTCTCCGACTCTATCGGGAGAGCTAGTAAATGAAGGTGAAAAGGTACTCAGTCTATCTTGCTATTACCTAGATGCATTCTTGATATTGTAACTTCTTTTCCTCCCACCAAGATTCTCAAGCTTGCGACGAACATCACTAGCATGGGCACCAATCATTTTTTTGTCTGAACCACTGGTATCCAAACAACACATTGGGTGCCGACTAATCAGTTCGAGTAGGGTAGGACCATAAAGAAGGCAAAGCTCTCCCTACCTAAGGTTTATCAATGCTTCATTCCCAGGCCTCGAACCAGATATATCTGGTTAAGCTATAACACCCCCTTACTAAGTGATCTAGGCGCTTGGTGGTTCATGTTCCCCTTTCATATACGAATCCAAACATCAAGTGGCAGGATCACAAGTCACAGCCCAGAGATTAATAGGGAATGGTTCTATTTTTGTCCAGAAATTACCAAGAAAAAAAATTCCAAAGTCTAGCGTATCTAGCTTCACTTAAAACATAAAGCACACAATAAACTCAAAATCAGTATGCAGCTATCTTACCATGTGATAAGAAATGAATGCAATATAACGATTAATCTATGCAACTTATATTTTTAAATTTAGAGCACTAAACCTATCAATACAATTCACCAATCAGTAAACTTTTTCAAAGTCTAGAACCTAAACGTCTACAGTATATGAACTAATTTTCGCTAAACTCAAACGACAGATCACAGAGTAAACTCCCAGTGCCATCCCTTGCACAAGAACACTACTTCAATCTTCAATACAGGACCCTAATATATGTAGTAGTAAGATATAAGAATACATTTATATATATATATATATATATATATATATATATATATATATATATATATATATATATATATATATATATATATATATATGTACACAGTTATAAAGCAGATCTAACTAAGGAAACTATAACGAATAAGCTTCAATTCAAAATACAAACAAATGATGACCTAAGGAGGACTATCGAAACCCTAATACAGCAAGGACGATTAGAGTAAATAATACCGTTTGAGGATCCGAGATTTCCTTAGCACTGTCCTCTCCGTTAACGATACCACCTTTTTTCCCGACGGTGGCAGTATCCGCGTCATCACCAGCGGCCTTGTTGTTTTTCTTCTGTTTCCGCCGCCTCCGACGGCGTTCGCTCTCTTTAGATTTCTTTGCGGCGGTATTTGGGACAGTGATAGCCGCGGCGGCACCGTTTGTTAATTCGGCGGCCATGGTTGGTTTCCCCGAGAAGAGTTCAATGGCGCAGTGTCGCAGGGTGAGTGGTTATCGGAGGAAGACGGTCAGACGGTGTATTGTGAAGTGCGGAAGGAGAGAAACGGTTTACGATAACATAAACATAGGGGGTCTTGTACCACGTGGCAACTAGAAGGCTGGGTTGTATAGAACTTACGTTCTACTCTGGTCCACACATTGGCCAGGGTTGTAAATACCTCGGTTCTAAAACACGCTCCGCTTACGGGCTTATTAACTTTATATATGATGATGCCAATGGATTAGTGTACAAGCGGCATTTTGAGCATGTTTAAGTCTCTTCGTGGAGAGGTTTTTGTTTCGTGGTTTAGGATTTCAAAAAAAAAAAAAAAAACAAAACTTCATATCTAATGATTAGAAATTCGTTCAGTTTAAAAATCACTTAAACATCTTTGGAGGTGACTAATTGGGTAGGCCTTCGCCTACCGCCGAAATCTCCGTTATAACTTTGATTAAAAAAAATATTTAGTTCTAGAAAATCATCATTTGTTATTAGTATAAATTCGCAAAAAATCTTATTAAGTGTTTGTTTTACCGCCTTGTTGTGGATTGTTAGAACTGGAAATCTGAAAACTTAGCAAAACAAAAGTTATTATATACTACTTTGTCCCAAAACAACTTGCACAGTTTGACCAAAATTGATCAAATTAGTAACACTTTGACTTCCACTTTGTAAAAGATTTGATGATTCAAATAAAAATCTAAAAATTATTATCTATAATATTTTTGATGATGAGTTAATAACAAATTTTAAATTTTTTATTAAGAACATCAATTGTTTATAAAGTCTTGGTCAAACTACACTTAAGTTGACCATTTTAGTCAAAATGGTGCAAATTGTTTTGGGACGGAGGGAGTATCTTCTTGGTATATAATATTTTTTCACTATTTTTTTGACAAGCTGGTTACATATCATTTATTCAATGCAATTGCCATCGTGTTATTACAGATCTATTGCTTTGTCTAGTACAAATTCATGTGGAATTTCACCACAATTGGAACCTATTACAGCGAACGATACTGCCTCTCCAGATATTTCTCATATATCTGGTAGTTCTTTAGCCATAGACGTCATGTGCCATCTAGTAGTCCTCTTGTCATAGACGTCTCGCGCCATCTGAATCTATAGATGCCTCCAGCCGCACTCATAAGGGAAAACGATAATGGTTCTCCACTTTGCTCCTAGGGGGAGTCGAACCTGCGACCTTCACTATGTAGAAGTCTTACACACACCCAAACACCATTGGGCCAATAGGCCTTAGGTTAAGCTCTTAGTCAATGATCAAACGGCCAAACTAAAATTAAAAAGACTTGTGTACAGTCTGTTTTATGAACTTCCTAGTGCTAGGAGCAAGATTAGGAAAACCCTTCTATTTATTTATCTTTTTCACTCTACACCTATGTTCCAATATATATATATATATATATATATTGTCATATTGGTTCTTTAGAAGAATGCTGATTACTGGTTGTGGAATCCAGTGTTTACAACATATCACTTGCATTGATTAGAATGTATACTATCTTCATAAAAACAATCTCCATACTTGTGGCTACGTTTATTAAGTTGGCAGAAAAACCAGAGGCAGAGCTACATGTATGCTAAAGGGGGCAATTGCCACCATTGGTTTTTTAAAAATAAAAGTTACTAGTGCAAAATTTACAATATTTTTGAAGTTTAGTGCAATTTGTTGAAATTTGCCCCCTTTAAGATACAAATAATAATACACTAGAATTTTTTTTTGCCCCCATTGACTAACATACAATTAAAATATTTATGTTGTGCAATTTTTGCCCCCATTGACAAAATTTCCTGGCTCCGCCACTGAAAAACACTACTTTACATGAGTACACATGAAGTCATAGTTTGAAGGGTTAAATACCTATTTCGTCCTTAAACTATTTAAGTTTTTACCTATTCGTCACTAAACAATTTTTTTTTACCTTTTCATCCTTGACCTTTGTGTTTCATTGATTATGTTGTCCTTCCGTCAATTAACCGTTTAAATCTCCGTTAAAATGTTGATGTAGCACAGTTATGTCATCAATTTGCTTATGTGGAACCACTAATTCTGAGTTGACATATAGCAGAAGTTTATGAGTGTATTTCTGTAAATCATATGGTGTTAACTTAAAATAAAATGATCAACACCAACCAGTAACCCTTTTGAAAAAATTAAGAGACTTATTATCGTCTCTTTCTCTCCTCAACTTTCACAACTCCTCCCCCCATTCCGTTCCACCCCACCTCACCCCACGGCCACCACCAGCTCATCCAAGTCCGCCACCAAGCTCGCCGCTGCCATGCTCTTCCTCGAACGCCGCCTCACGTCACACACAACTCCAACAAAATCGTGTGTGTTTGTGTGTAGGACCAAATCTGGGTTTTAGAAACCCTCCGCCCCTTAAATCCCTCACCCTCTCAAGTCGCCATTTTCTGTTGCCCCTGTTCTCAGCCACATGGATTCTATTTTTTCTTTGGAGTAAACAGATGGTGAGGGATTCCATTATTTGCGGATCTGGATAGTCGGGAGCAATGCCTGCCTAAGCGGCCATGGATTTTTTTGAAAATGGTGTTGTAATATTAGGGGAGAAAGAACTATTGTTGGGTTATATACCCAGCTCGAGATTGGAAATGGGTGGGATAAGTTTTTAGATTAATTTGGTGTAAATTGTTGATTAGAAAATCTGGGCGATTGTAGAACAGAATTATGTGTTTCTGATTTCAAATTTGGGGATGAAATCAAAACTTGAAATGAATCTGCAAATTAGATTGATGCTTCTAAAAAGATTCTCCCTCTCTCTATGGTGTTTTGATTTCATATATACGTTTAATTTTGATTTTTTGTGATGTTAACAGTAGTGGTAGTGATGGTGGCTCTAGTGGAATGGTGATGGTGTGCTGGGTGGTGTTAAAAAGAAGGGATGATGATGAAGGACTTGTTAATAAATTGTTCGAGATTAGTACTTTATTTATAAAATGTTACACTTTCACCCCCTAGCTGGTTTTACATTATATTTAACTTGTAGATGCTTATTCAGCGCCACATATGCAAAAAATTGACGTCGTCGTGCCACATTTAATAACATTTAACGGAGATTTGAACGGTCAATTGACGGAAGGACCACATAATCAATGAAACACAAAGGTCAAGGACGAAAAGGTAAAAAAAATTTGTTTAGTAACGAGAATAGGTAAAAACTTAAATAGTTTAAATAGTTTTAGGACGAAATAGGTACTTAACTCCATAGTTTGAATATAAACTAGTATTTGATTTAATTTATCTTGATTTTTTTTGGACATTCACTTTGGGACGGAAGTTATACTAAATTTTGCAGTTAAGATTTTCTGGTAGGACCAAATGCAGTTCCATTCTTAATTCATGTTCATAGTAGGATAGAAATTGTACATAATTTGGGTTGAGATATAAAGGTGATCTAACGAATTCCTATACAATATGGGAGGTTTTGAACAAGTAGAAGGCGAAAACGATAGCTCAGATAATGCCACATGCAGACCAAAAGGGATGGCTCATAAAGTTATAAATTCCATCCCCCCTCACCAATAATTCTCACTTTCATCTAGCTACTCTCGTAATTTGAATTGACTCAGTGACATCATATTATGTGACAGTTTAATTTAGTGGCGGAGCCAAGAATTTTCGTCAACGGGGGCAAAGATTGCACAACATAAAAAATTTAACTGTATTTTAGTCAATGGGAGCAAAAAAAAAAAAGCTAGTGTATTATTACTTTTATCTCAAAGGGGGCAAAATTCAACAAATTGCACTAAACTCCCAAATTTTTGTAAATTTTGCACTAGTAAATTTTTATTATTTTAAAATCAATGGGGGCAATTGGCCCCTTTGAGTCCCATGTAGCTCCGCCACTGGTTTAATTGTTGCTTGTTGGATCGATTTCGAAGGATTTGATCGTCTTTTCGCTCTCAATCCACCAGTATAACAGCCGTCCATTTAAACGTTTCATGCAGTCGGATGTCAAACGTACCCTACCACCCTCTTAGTTATACCCAATCCCTCTTAATCATTCTTTACATCCTCAAAATATTTTTAACCAAATTGCATATAAAAACACATAATGAGACAGGACTTGTAGGTCAAACCAAGCACAAACCACATGCCATGGAAAGTGAACATGGCCAAAGGCAATTTCTTTCTATAAAGTAGAAAGTTTGCATGATAAAAAAAAAATTACTCAATGACTGTATAATTAGTACTACCTTATAACATGGATCACATTTATGGTCACAATTAAAGACATAATGTAATTTACTGCTGACTTTATAAACCCTAAAACATGGATCACATTTATGGTGACAATTAAAGACATAATATACAATCATTCACTAATAACTGATGCTAACCAAGTGCTGTGAACATTGCATATAAAGAAATGAATTTAACATGAACATGAATATGAATATGAAAATGACTAAAACGCCCTTATCGTACCCCTTGTTCCCGGGGTGTGTCTGAAAGTCATTCTAGGTTTATCCATGGCAAGAACATCATGTTTCCAATATTGACAGAGTTTGTGTTTCAACTAATCCATCAAGACTGATGGAAGTTAGATCACACAGTTTAGCAGAGGTACAAACACTCCCAAAAACGCATCACATTCGTGTGGTGGCAATCATACGCAATCACAAACTAAAAATCAGTATTAGTATAATGATAAGAATCAAAAAATCGTCGTCAAACCAGATACTGTAAAACTTGATTCTATTTGAAATTATAACAGAAGGTACAACTAAAACTAGAACAATCCTAAACTGATGGCAGACTCATGTTTCCAACTATAACAGTGAGGGAGAGGTTTTCTTTTTCTCCCGTTATCTTCCTAACTAAAAAAAGGGAAATCCGTGCTACAAGAACTCCCAACTACGCGTGGGGTCCAGGAAAAGTCCGTTATGTTTCTAACTAAATGTGTGAAAATAAACTGAGTTGGTTAACTACTGAACTTCTATGAAATGATGCACAACACATTGCCATGCTTATTCTATCTATTTGTTATACTCACAATGCTGATGCTGAAGGATTGCAGAAGATGCAACAGTCTGACATTACCCTTTTGATAATGCTTCCATCTTGAGCTTTAAGCCCTCTACTTTGCTTATTCCAAAGATGAACCGAGTAGCTCTCACTCTTGATTTGCTTGAACTTAGAACGCAGCCATTTCGAATCACTTTCGTCTTTAGGTGCACGAAACAAATTACGAACTCTACTCCAATTTACTGGATAAAATGCAAATGGAGGCAGAACTGTGAAGTTAAATCCGGGTCTTCCATTAACCCGTGAAACAACCCTTGAAACCAAATATGGACCATTGTGACCCCATTTATTCCCATCAAAAGTTAGTGCGAATTCTTCGATGAACTTGTAAAGCAATGGATGCCCTTTATCGAAGATCATTACAGCATTGTTCAATCTGCTCCAGTTTTTGGATTCTTGATCCATTGTTTGTGCCCCAATCGCATTTCTCAGATTCTTGAAGCTCTTCAAGATGATAACATCAGTATCGATATAAACTCCACCAAATTTATACAACAGAGCAAGTCTAAGCAAATTAGAGAGGTTTTGACCTAAAGGAACCTCTCCTGGATCAACATTTCCTCTCTCTAATCTATCGAACCACGATTCTGCAACCGTGTTCTTGAGTAAGTAGTTCAAATCAGGTGAAATTGATGTAATTTTAAACCCTTTATCAAGAAAAGGCTTTAGAACTTGCATTCCTCCTCTTGAATCCATTGAATTTGAGATGATTGCTAAACAACTATTGGGGTGTGATTTGAACAAAGTCTCTATTGAGAGAAACTCCCTATCACCAAATGACTCCAATGAAGAAATCCAAGTCATGAAAAATCGAACCTCGCATTGGGAATTTGAAGAGTTCTTGCCAAAGAACTCATTCAATCTTGCTGCAAATTTCTTTGATTGATCAGCTCCAAGTCGCAAATTCTTGAGCACCTGCTTATTCCTTCGCTTTTGTCTGGGCGAGTAGAGTAGAGAATTTTCAGTAAAACCACGTGATTTAGGCGAGATTGATGGTGGGTTTGCTTGCTGGACTGATTTCATGGTAGTGGAAGAAGGTGGAGAGACCCATTTTCTTGATTCTCCGGCGGCAGAGGGTTTCTCTGCGGCGGGCTCCGGTCGGGTTTCAAGCGCGTAGCTATAAGATTTACGGAAAAGGGGCAAATGGGTCCTTGAAATAGCAAGTAGATTTTCTTCTTTAACAGCATACAGCTTGGAATAAGCTAGCCTAGTGTTTCTTGATTTCCCGGCGACAGCTTCCGGCAAGAAAGTGGTGGTTACCGGCTGGGTTTTAGAGGGAAATGATACATGAACAGAGAATATACAAACCCCATTGTAACACACGAGTAGAAACAAGAGAAGAGAAAGAAGAGCAAAGAAAGATGTTTTCTTAATCTTCTGCAAGAAACAATGAAGGGAGATAAACAGGCGGTGGTCGGAGGTGTTGGTTTCCATCGGAGTTACCGGACATTAACTGAGTTTCCGGCGGTTTCATTAAACAATTTAGAGAGATGAGCGCGGCAAAATTTACAGGCACGAAAAAAAGGCTTTTTTTTTGGTGATTTGGAACAAATTTTTTGGAAGCAAAAAACTCATAAATGGAAGCAGTGGTTTTGGTGCCAAAGATTTGTCCTTTAATGGGTGTGTTGGCGCGTGTTAGTGTGTGTGTTTTTGTGTGTGTGAGAGAGTGGTGGAGATTGCGCTTTCCCCGGCTTGGTTGGGCTGAGATTGGTAAGCCCAATGATACTGTCTGAAGGACTTGGTGATTTAACTAACACTAACACATGTCCCATTTTAAATTACAAAAATTAGTATGCATACGATTAAGAAAAAAATGATAAGAACGATGTGTTGTGAGTGTAAATAGTTTGATAAAAAAAAGAAAGGGAGAATAAGTAATAGTAAGTGGGTTAGTTAACGTGAGTATAAAAAGTGGACACCACTAATTAGAAACTTTCCATTTTAGTCTTTTGCAATTTTAAGTGAGACATCCAAAATGACAAATTTTGCAATTGAAATGTAACGGAAGGAGTATTCTTTATGATGGTATTCTTTAATGATGTTTTTTTTTAATTACTTTTTGCTTTTTTGGGTACAATTAAATATGAGTTCCTTGAAATGGTCAATCATGTGTGAGAATAGATCGTGGTCATTGAGTAATCAATCAAATGGAAGCAGGAAACATAATCTTAATTAGCTCATCAAGGTTGATTATTAAGATTACGTTTTTTGCTTCTCATGCGCCTTAAATGAAGAGAGTGGAAAGAAAAGGTATTTTTATGCCACATTTAGTAAAATGAAGAGAGAGTGGAAAGAAAAGCTATTTTTATGCCACATTTAGTAAAATATATACTGGTCTAATTACAAAGTAAAACTATTGTTAATATATATATTATATTTTATTAATATATATTATATTTGAAGAAACAAATGCTTTTAAGCAATTTTAATACTCCATTTATCTCTAAATAAACATTTATTTTTAAGAAAATTTTGTATCAAGATGAATATATTTTCTTTTTAAATAACTCTCTAAATATTTTTTTACTAATTTATTTTCACTAGTCACTTTATACTTGCAAACTTAAATATTTGAAAAGTGGATAACACTAATATTTATGAATATTTGCCATTTATTTTAATGAAAAGTAGAGATTTTTAAAATATCTCTTAAAATAAAATTTAAACATTTATTTAGAGACAGAGGGAGAGGGAGTATCAAATATACTACCTCCGTCCCAGCTCAATATGCACACTTACCTTTTAAGTGGGTGTCGTTGATATGTGCACAATCCAAAAAAGGAAAGTTTTTTATTACTTTTATAATCTTCCACTCATCCTCTCTCTTCCTCCCAACCACTCATTATTCTCCACTTATTCTCTTTCTTCCTCCCAACCACTCATTATTCTCCACTCATTCTCTTTCTTCCTCCCAACCACTCATTATTCTCCACTCACAATACTTTTGAATATAGATACTCTCTCCTTAAATCTTGTGCCCAACAGTAAACGTGCGCATTGAGTTGGGACGGAGGTAGTACATAAGAATCTTTAGTATCCTCTTTATGTTTTCTTACAAAATTATAACATATGAGTAGAAATTATAAAAATATTTGTCCCATAATAATAGAATATACATAATCATAATATATTCTATTGGTATCAGAGCTTCAACACATAATTATGCGCATAAAATGGGTTGTGCACAGGAATTTAGGGAAGAATAGTAGTAGGTAGTTGTCGTGAGTGTGAAAAGTGAAGTATGGGAGAAAAAGTGGGGTAGAGAATAGTAGGTTGATTGATGTTGTGAGTATACAAGTAAAGTAAGAGAGAGAATGAGTGAGAGGAATAGTATAAATTCTTTGTCATTTTAAGAAATTGTGACTTATTATTATTAATGAGACATCAAAAAACAATAAAAAAAAATGTGCACGTAATGGTAATGGCCCCTGAGCCGGGGGTGCTTGTGGCAGGAATGGAAACGGGTCGGGTTAGCTCAAACCCGAACCCGACCCGCACACACAAATGCTCACACCGTACCCGGCACGAACCCGCCCGGTTGCACATAAAAAAAATTAAAAAATGGGAGACAACAAGAACACAACAGCAGCAACTTGTAAAAAAAAAAAAAAAAAAAAAAAAAAAGAGAGAACAATGACAATTGCAAGGAACACAACAACAGAAACTCAGCAAGAAGCCAAGAACACTAGTCTTTTATCACACTTTCACTTCACATTTTTTTTTCACATTTCTTCCTAATTTCTATTTAAGGCATAAAGTAACACAAGAGTACAGAGTTTGGGGAAATAAGAATAACAGAATTAGAGACACACCAGGATCTAAGGCTGGAGGCGGGTTGCCGGAGCGGAGGCTGGTTGCCGGCGCGGAGGCGGGTTGAATCGTCGATTGCGAATTTGCGATGCCCTCTCACAGTCTCTCTCTCGGCAGTAACGGCGTGGGTTTGGCGTGTGTTTGTTTGAAAACCCTAGATCTGAATTCTGAAATACGCACACAATATATATACACCAGGTTACTGAAAGTAAGGGCAGAATAGGAAATACAAAGCTAATATTGCCATGCGGGTCGGATCGGGGCCCGTCGGGTTTGGCGGAGCTACCAAACCCGAACCCGTATCCGTCGGGTTTTGAATTTTGGTTATCAAACCCGCCCAACTCAGGCCGAAAAGTTCCGGATACGGTTTGGGTTCGTGTGAAATTGTATCCCTACTTGTGGGGAGGGTTACGAAGGAGTACATTTTTTGAGGTTATCATAGTCATTGTTTTTAAATGGAGAATAACTTTGACACACAATTTCTAAAGTACTTTAGGATTAAAAAACTTCAAAATAAATAATCATTTCGGAACATAGGAATTATGATTTATACTGTATATACTCGATTTTTTTTTCAAATAATTCCCTTTGAATCCATATATACCAGAATGACACTAGGAAAAATTTATGTACCAAAATGACCACTTTGAGAGAAATCGGCATTGGTAGTGCCGTTTTTTAGTTTGAAGTCGGCATTGCCAATGCCGACTTTAGGCCATTTTTGAAACCCAATTTAAAAAAAAAAAAAAAAAAAAAAAAAAAAAACCCTAAAGTCGGCATTGCCAATGCCGACTTTAGGCCTTTTTTTTTTTTTTTTTTTTTCAAATTGGGTTTCTCACATTTATATTTATCTGCGGCGATACGAATTGGGGTTACCCTTCTGCGATCCGTTCTGTTCTGCTCGTGCGATTCATTTAGGAGTTAGGACTCCAGAGCATTTTCTGTTGTTGTTTCTGACTAAGGAAAATAAGGCACACTCAGTTACTAATCTTTTTTAGGTTCACAAAATCATTCTAACCAGAGTTACCCAAGATCAAAAAATAATTATGGCTAGTATACTTATTTGTTACACAGTCATTGTGGAGGGTTAAATCAATTGCAAATTCAGTTTCGTACTCCCTCTGTAATCTATATTTTGGGTTTCGAAAATTGGAGTTTATTCTCCAATAATCCATTTAAAAAATTCAATTTGGAAATCTAGAAAGCAAAAGAAACAAAGTCCAATTTGCGAATTCAGTTTTTTAGAATTCCGTCGGTGGATCTGTGAAGCCGAGAAACATGCCCGAGTAGACGACGACCTATCTGCTGCAGGAAGAATCACAAACGAGATTGATGGGAGTTTTGCGGCCGCGGGGTATTTTAAAAAACGGGCGTTTTAATTTTTTAACCCCAATTCGTATCGCCGGCAGATAAATATAAATGTGAGAAACCCAATTTGAAAAAAAAAAAAAAAAAAAAAGCCTAAAGTCGGCATTGGCAATGCCGACTTTAGGCCTTTTTTTTTTTTTTTTTTTTCAAATTGAGTTTCAAAAATGGCCTAAAGTCGGCATTGGCAATGCCGACTTCAAACAAAAAACGGCACTACCAATGCCGACTTCTCTCAAGTGGTCATTTTGGTACATAAATTTTCCCTAGTGTCATTCTGGTACATATGGATTCAAAAGGGAATTATTTGAAAAAAAATTCGTATATACTCCATCTCATATCTGTATTTATACTTTACTTTTACTTGTCAACGATAGAAAGTTAGCAAGGATATAATATTTTTTTTGTAAATTTGAGAAATAGGAGGATTAATCAAGCGAAGTATGGTTTAGTTAATCTAGCAAATAAGCATGAGTGCTAGAATGTACTCCCTCCGTCCCAACATGATCTTCTCATTTGCCATTTCTCATTGTCCCAAAATGTTCTTCACATTTCTACATTTTAGGCTTGAACAAAGCATGGCTAGTGAAGCAAGTGTTCATATTCTTAAAAAGTTTGAATAGTCAAGCGTGAAGATCATTTTGGGACGGAGGGAGTATTTTGCATCATCCTCAAGCACCTTGCTAAAATGACCTCCTTTTTTTTCATCACTCTTTCCTGTCCTAAGTTACGCTCAAACACTTTTTACAAAGTTTCAAGATAAACAATTATTATTATTGTTTAATAAACAAGGTACAAAATATATCTTTAGTAATTGTTGTTTCTCTCGAACTTACATTTCACAATAAAATAATTAATAAATAACAATAATTTCTGATATAAAGGTAAATAAGTAATTTAAAGAGGCTTTAACCAATAAGTCCCTCAACGGAATAAAAATAACCAACAAGGGCTAATATTTTGGAAACTCACCGAAAAGTCCCTGAAATTTTTGCATGACCAGATTGCCCCTCCTCCCTACGCGCGTATTCTTCCAGCGCTATGCAATTGACGCTTTCTCTCTCTTTTTCTCCTATTTTTTTCTATCTTCCTCCTACTTTTTCTCTCTCTCTTTTTTTTCTTTCCTTAAAATTTTAAAATGTAATATCTCAAAATCTAGAAATTGAAAAAATAATCTGAGACCACCGTTTTAATCATGTCGTCAAAACGAATCAAACAAGTACACTCAACACTTAATTCAAATTTTAGAAATAAAAATCTCATTTTTCACTAGTAAAAATTTGAGAAAATTATTTTTCATTTTTCAATTAATTTCACTATTTTAGAAAATAAAAATTTCATTTTTCACTTATAAAAATTTGAGAATATTTTTTTATTTCTCAATTGATTTCACAATCGTGTCATTTTTTCATTTTTCACTTGTAAAAACTGATAAATTCATATCTCAAATTTTCATAATTATTATAATAACTGAAACATGTATTTCACAGTTGTTTCACACATAAATTTGAATATGACAACTGTGATATTCATTTCATAGTTGTTCACACATGAGTTTGAGTTTAATAACTGAGACATTCATTTCACATTTGTTTACACATGAGTTTGAGTTTAATAACTGAGACATTCATTTCACAGTTTGTTCACACATGAGTTTGAGTTTAATAACTGAGACATTCACAGTTGTTCACACATGAGTTTGAGTTTAATAACTGAGAGTTTTCATGTTTTGTTCTGAGATGAATTTAACTTTTCATAGCTAGAAATGAATTTAATATAATAGCTAGAATATTCGTTTCTCAATTGTACATGAGTTTGAGTTTAATAACTAAGACATTCATTTCATATTTGTTCACACATGAATTTGAGTTTAATAACTGAGACATTCTTTTCACAGTTGTTCAAACATGAATTTAAATATAATAACTAGGATATTCGTTTCTCAATTGTTCACAACTAACACTCATTTCTACAGTTTTGTATTGTCAAATGATTTTTAAACAATTATCAAATAATTTATTCTGTTGTTTTAAGCTAAATATTTAATTAATAAATGTAAAGTGACATCACGTGTGAAACAATTGATAACTCAATCTCGTGGTTGTTTAAAGTTTTTTTAAAAAATGTACTCTCATATGTACTATAGACAATGATAAATTAATTGTTTTTATTATTATAAAAAAAATGAGTAAATGTTCATTTATGAAGAATGCTCCAACAAAAAAAAAAAAAAAAAAAAAAAAAAACTTGAGAAATGTAGTTTTATTGTATTAAATTTAAAACAATTCATTAAAGTCACAAGGTTGTGGTTGGCATAGTGGTAGAGTTTCTCATTCAATACCAAGGATCTTAGGTTCAAACCTTGGTGGAAGCAATTTATTTTTAATTACTTATAGTTGTCAAGTAGAGGTGGGGAAGGGTGGTTGGAGGTCCGGCGGGTATATGGGCGGCGGCTGGCCGGTGGCGGTGGTGACCGGCGGCTGGCTGGTGGCGGATGGTGGTGGTGGCCGGCGGCTGGCTGGTGTCAGTGGTGGAGGCTTTGGTTGGTTGTGGTGGCCGGCGTTTAGCTGGTGGTGGTGACTTTGACCGGTGGCGGATAGTGGTGGTGGCCGGCGGTGGGTGGCGGCGGTGGGCGGTGGTGGTCAAATGTAAAGGTGACAGTCAAAATGGTTAGAGGTGTGGGAGGATTTTATTTGGGCTGGGGGTATTTTTGCCATTTAAAAGGTGCGAAAAATTTATTGGTAAAATTGATTTGAACCTAGGGACCCTAAGGTAGAATTTGAAATGTTGTGTTTTTATTAGTAAATACCACATTCACCCAGGGACTAATTAGTAAAAATCTCCAATTTAAATACGGCTTAATTCCATAAGAACCCTATTCCCAGATAAAAAAGTTATAAAAACCCAACCCATATGCTTAAGCTCACCTACACCCTAAGCCCAGATCAAAATTCCATCAAAACCCAACATCCTTTGACCCAGTCAAAATTAATTTTTAAATTCCAATTCTACCCCTAGCAGCCTAGCCTCAAATGAAACCCTATATTTTATGTCTCTCTCCTCATTTTTATCTCTTCACTCTCTCTCTCTCTAAACACACACACTCAGCCACACAGACACTCCCTCCTTCTCTCTCTCTCTCCCTACATCTCCGGCGATCCTCCAGCGATCCTCCGACGATCTCTTTGTCGGTCCTCCGGACATCACCAAATCTAGAGCCATCCTCCAGACGCTAAGACCTCAGATCCGGCGCTACCGTTCGCCGGTTACAGACCTTCGTCTCTCTCTACACATACACAAACGCCGGTGACCTAAACTCCATCCAACTCCCTCGCCTCCAGCTATCAGATCTGCAGAGAATTAAAGCAAGGCGAACCGCTGTCCTCTATCTCTCTTTCTCTCTCTCCTCCCCACCCCTAAATCACCTCGATGGTCAGATCTGGCCGGAAAGCTACCGACCTCCATCTTTGCCGGCAAATAGCTTTCTCTCCTCTCCATTTCTCTAGATTTAGCATCTCAAAAACCAAATCTAGTCACATTATTTTTTTAGGTTATGCTTCAAGTTTTAATTCCTATTCTGTTCAGGAGGTGCTCGATGCATAGCAATCTACGAGTTTGCGTTCTTGCATCCAGAGCAATTTTCTTGGATTTTTCTTGATCTTTTGGACTAAA
Source organism: Campanula takesimana (assembly GCA_026119855.1). Lineage (NCBI taxonomy): Eukaryota > Viridiplantae > Streptophyta > Magnoliopsida > Asterales > Campanulaceae > Campanula > Campanula takesimana. The sequence continues at coordinate 347,178 of JAOWBW010000982.1, forward strand.
TGGGCTTTCTGGGGCTCTGATTCTTGTTCTTCTGGTTCAAATTTAGCTTGTTTGCCTGATGGGATAGTTTGGAACTGAGGGGTGAAATTGAAAAGGACTGAATTAGGAGACTCGGAATTGTTGCTGCTGCCATAGTTGAAGCTTGACATGGAGGTAATTTCATCACTTTTAGATCTTAAAATGATAGATCTGAGGCTAGAAAAACTTGGGTTGATCGGCTGATTGAGCTGGGTTTTTCATAAATTTGGATGAAATTGAGGAAAAAGATGGTTGGGATTTGAAGATTTCAAGATTGAACCAACAAGAATAAAAAAGGTTTAGGACTTCCTCTGGGTCGTCCATAAATGGCTGTTGCTAGTTGATGGGTGATTACAAATGTGTGATAATAACTATAGGGAAGAGTAAGTATGGTAAAACTCACTTTTGTTTTCTAATGTCGGAAATAATAATAATAATAATTGAGGAAAGTTGACTATTTTAGTCTTACACATAACTTAATGAACTGAATTGTATTTCATATTTCATAAGTTTTTCACAATTTTCGTTTTAAAGTTAAAAATAATCTTTAAAAAAATGACTCTTTACTTTATTTATAAGAGGTGCACAGGTCTTATACACCACTTTATTTTTATTAAAAGTTGAAAAAAGTGAAAAAATGACTCTTATACTCTAATTATAAGAGGAAAACAGGTTTTATACATTAGCTATAAAAGTTTGACTGGATTTGACCAAATAATATTAATTATTTTTTTATTAAAATTTAAAAAAAGTGAAAAAATTGACTCTCATACTCTAATTATAAGAGGAGAACTGGTCTTATACGTCGGTTATAAGAGTTTGACCAGATTTTGACAAAAAATATTGTTTATTTTTTTTATTAAAGGTTGGAAAAAATAAAAAAATGACTCTTATATTCTAATTATAAGAGTAGAGCAGGTCTTATACATTAGTGTTGGGTATGCTTTTTATAAACCACTCCTATTACCTAGATTTGATTGATCCCATAACCTAATTTTATTTTTTTGTGGACTTTAGGATATATTGTAAGAAGTGTTAAACTTCATTTTTAGAATAGTCCACTTTGATAGTATAGGCTTTAGATTGATAGGCTGAAAATTTTCTAAGTCTGGAATTTTAGTGGTCAAGACCTTGACCGTGAATTCACTTGACCGTGGTAGACCACCTGACCGTGGAAGACCACTTGACCGTGAATCACTTGACCGGAAGTCAGTGACCGTGATCTTTGTGGCATATCTTAACAGGTCACATCTGACCCCTCGACCGCAAGCCACTCGACCGTGAGGCCTTGACCGCAAATGATGAAGTTGTCCAAGAACCTAAGTTTGTTAAAACTTAACCATGGTCAAACTATGGTTAGTTTAGAACGTTGCAGAACTTGGATCTCAAGTTATTCAAATTTGAATTCATCTAAGTGGGACCACTTCTTAACTGCAAAGAGGACAAACTCAGATTGAGCACCAATCAGAATTCATCAGCTCATTGTCCTTCAACTTGGAGCCCAAGTAAATCCAACAGCTATTTTCACATTCAAGGCTATAAATAGCCCTTAAGTTCTTCATTGAACCAAGCTGAGATTCTAAGAGATAAATTGCTGTTAAAATACTTGGTGATTGAAGATCATACTCAAGATTTTCAGAATCCTTTGAATCTTCAAGATCTCACCTTCAAACCTTCAAAGATATCCAGCAACATTCACGTCATCTCAAGCCTTGTAACACATAAGATTCTTTAGGCTCTAAATCATATAGATTTCAAAGAGCTTCAGATTCTTACACACACACTCACCCCAATTGATCAATCACTTAGATTGAATCAAAAGGGATACACTGGTCTAAGTCTAGGATTTATTCTTCATAGAAAGTAGGTGTTGATTCAATACTTCATCTCTGTAATCTGTACACTCAAGAATCAATATATACCTCCATTCAAAATCCAAGACTGACCATCTTGGTAAAGGACGTAGATCTTTTAACAGATCGAACCTTTCCAAATACTTGTGTCATTTTACTTTATGCAAATTTACCTTCAAGTATTGTTCATCTTGTTCTTCACTTGTTCATATTAATTTTGTTTGTCGTTTAGTGTTTGATCTTACAGATATTCAAACGTATTGTGAATTGTGTTTGTTTGTTCTCCACATTGCCTAAGTTAAAAATCTGACTAACTTATATTTTGCCAAAACTTCTAAGACAACAACTTTCAATCTCTCAACCATCTGACCACAAATCTCTTGACCGCATTTCTATTGACCGCACTTACCTTGACCGGACTCACTTGACCGCAACTTGGTTGACCGTGAGTGCTGGTGTTCCTTAGAGATTTTGTCAAAAACAACTCTACCTTATTTCCATCGAAAACTTCCGCTGTGCATATTACACCTTGACCGCGCGGTTTATTACTTGATCGCAAAACTCAAGATTGTAAGCACTTGGTTGAATTTTGAAAAAGGGTTGAAATTTTAAGTAGGCTATTCACCCCCCCTCTAGCCTCCTTTCATACCCTTGTTGTGTCTTTGGGACCAACAATTAGTTATAAGAGTTTGACCACATTTGACCAAAAAATATTGTTTATTTTTTTTGGAAAAAGTGAAAAAAAAATTGACTCTTATACTCTAATTATAAGAGTAGGACTGATCTTATACGTTAGTTATAAGCGTTTGATCGGATTTGACAAAAAAATATTATTTATTTTTTTATTAAAAGTTAGAAAAAGTGAAAAAATGTCTCTAATACTCTAATTATAGGAGTGAAACTGGTCTTATACGTCACTTATGATAGTTTGACTGGATTTGACAAAAAAATATTATTTATTTTTTTATTAAAAGTTGGAAAAAGTGAAAAAAAAAATGACTCTTATACTCTAATTATAACAGTGGAACTGGTCTTATACGTCAGTTATGAGACATGTAAAAAGTCTCATATCAGACTTATGAGTCTCTCAAAGGTCTCATAAGTGTATTTTTTTAGGTCTTATAATTTGTATCAAAGTCTCATAGCAGAGACTCATGAGTCTCTCAAAGGTCTCATAAGTGCATTTTTTAGGTTTTATAATTTGTATCAAAGTCTTGTAAATTCTTTATGAGACATGTACAAAGTCTTATATCAGACTTATGAGGGTCTATTTACAAGGTTTCATAGCAGAGACTCATGAGGCTCTCAAAGGTCTCATAAGTGCATTTTTTTAGGTCTTATAATTTGTATCAAAGTCTTGTAAATTCTTTATGAGACATGTAAAAAAGTCTCATATCAGACTTATGAGGGTCTATTTACAAGGTTTCATAGCAGAGACTCATGAGTCTCTCAAATGTCTCATAAGTGCAAATAATGGCAATTTGGTAATAAGGATTTAAATAGTGTCATCATTTTATATAAATAATTTACTGGAGGGTGATAGCAAAAAAATTAAAAATTAATTTTTGATAATGCGCAATTATAATTTAATTTATCTTTTTGACTCTTATACTCTAATTATAAGAGTAGAACTGGTCTTATATGTTATTTATAAGAGTTTGACCATATTTGACCAAATAATATGATTATTTTTTATTAAAAGTTGAAAAAAGTAAAAAAATTGACATTTATACTCTAATTATAAGAGTAGAACTTGTCTTATACCATCAGTTATAAGACTTTGACCGGAGTTGACTAAAATTATAATTTAATAAAATATGTAGGTCCTTATATGTTTAAAAATCAATTTATTTTTATTTTTTATTTATTAACAAAGTTGATATTTTTGTGAATATTTTTGAGTCTCATTAATTAATTGTCAAACTCTCATTATTTTTCATTTGTTTTATTTAATAACTATTATAATCTTATTACAAAATAGGCCTTTGGATTAGTGGTTTAGACACCAATAATTTTTTTATTGGTCCCAGGTTCGATTCCTGGTCCTTTGTAATTAGCTAGATCTTTTCTTTACTGCTTGGGCTGACTAGGTAAATAGGCTGGAAGGGATTGGGCTGCAAGGGGTTATGTCGGGTGGATAGGGGTATATATGTCTTCTTGAGCTTTATTGGGTTTATATGGAATTTTGATCTCACCATGGGTTCTTATGGGTTTATGATCTCACTCAGGGGGCCTAGGGTCCAAAGCTCTTTAAATACTTTTAACCCAAAGCTCAAAAGATTAGTACAAAAGTTACAGGTATTTTGGACCAGAGGGAGTACATCACAAGTCACTATTTTATTACCTTACATTTTGATAATGATATACTCCTTCCGTCTCAAAAGTATAGTCTCGTTTACCATTTTTTATTTATCTCCAAAATTTGTCTCATTTCTAAAATTGATAGGTTAAAATAAATAAACTTCCACAATTGTCCAGCAAAGAAGAAGAGGGGGATAGAAAGAGAGTAGTATCCAATGAGAAGAATTGCTAGGAGAGTACTGGTGTAATAACTAAACTTCAACAAGAATAATGATGTAAATAAAATAAGTTGTTAAAATGTTTAATTAATTAAATGAGACTATCATTATGAGAAAGGGGAATATGAATTGCTTTAAGTGTGTATACAATAATAATCCATGATTAGTCGTGCACAAAATATTTTTTAATTTAAAACTTACATGTCATATACTTTTGTATTCTGGTTAAATGTTCGACATCCTTTCCCCATCGTAAAACCAAAACAAAATTTATATTCTTATTTTCAGAAAAGATAATCTTTAAACTTTTAAAAGTGTTAACAAGGAGAGAGAGAGAGAGAGAGAGAGAGAGAGAGAGAGAGAGGAGAGAGAGGGTTGTAAGAGCAAAGCAAGAAAAAAACGGAGAAATGAATTAGAGCAAGTAATAAACTAAGCTAGTAATGAAAATAGGTTGTTTTGCAAATAATCTTTACCTTTTCTCAAAGTGATCTCTTTAAAACGTTAACTACTATTCATTTCAATATTTTTCCATCAAATTTATAAGATTTCTTTTCACAACTAAACATTTGCTAACATAAGTCTTTTAAATATTACTCTCTTTTATCTTCAAATAAATATTTACTCCTATTTTCTAAAAAATATCATCCCAAGGTGATCAACTATTCTCCAGATTTTTTTTGTCAAAAATGAATGTTTATTTATATTAGAAGAACTTTGTAACTAAATAAATTTCTACTCATTATGTATATACTAGCAAAGCTAAGAGTTTAGAAAGTGGAAAGCAAAATAATCCGTACATCTTTATCATTATTTTTTATTAAAGTTAAAAAAAAAATTAAGATAGCAATTATAAAAATTAGACATTAATTTTGAAGTAGAGGGAGCAATAATAATAATATTATTATTATAATAATAATAATTTTAAATTTTAAATTGTAAAGTTCAAATTCTACCATGTATACATAATACATGCACAGTGTGCCACGGTTGTCAACTTCTCATGTGTACACACAACAACCTGTTAACGAGGTTGGAAGTAGACAAGAGGCAAAAACACCGGCAAGCAACCCGGATTAAGCCCATGCCCATTAAAATGTCCAATTTTATTTTAACATATTTAACCAGTTTTAGTGAGTACCAAGCTACTGACAACGATCCTGTTCTTATAGAGTAAATAATTTTTCGAAAAAAAAGAAGGAGCAAGTAATTAATGGATTTCAACTTGTTCTGTTTTTTAATCATTAATCGGTTATTTATCGGCCACTAATCCTCCATGATGCCGTCGGAGAACCGGAGTGTTTTTAATTAATTGGGCTGATGTCCGTGCTATCAAATACTCCATCCGTCTCATTTTAAACTTCAAAAATTTCCCTTTTGGGTGTCCCGTTTTAAAATTCAAAATCCAAAAAAAAAAAAAAGTTATTTATATTTTTTTATATCCAAAAAAAGAAAGTTATTTATATTTTTTTTATTTAGTGTGATCTACATGTCATACACACAACAACTATCCATTAACTATTCCCTACCCCACTTTCTCTCTCCTACCCACTTTCTATACTCACAACACTCTACCCCACTATCTATATTTTATAATATAAAGATTCGCATTTTAATTCTTGTGCACACTTTTTTTTTAAGTTTAAAATAAGACAGAGGGAGTACGTACTTTTCTTTTTCATATTCCTTTATTATTATTATTATTATTATTATTATTATTATTATTATTTGTATATTTTCAAAAGGTCACTCTTCCTCACCAATGACGTCCCCAGATAAGTTAAATGTAATATATACAGTACATTGAGAGGAAGGGGATATGTTTGCACTTTTACCATGATACGATACGATCATTGTACATATATAAGTAAAACAATTTTTTTTAAAACTATTGACAAGTTAAATGTAATATATACAGTACATTGAGAGGAAGGGGATATGTTTGATTACCCAAAAATGGTACACAGCGAATAATTCTCCAATTAAAAAGTAACGAAAATTTCAAAGGCTTAAGATTACTGCACAATGGAATAAAGTTGCATGATCAAAGATAACAAGTTATGATCTTATTATAGGCAAGTAAACGCTCACAAAGATAAATAAGTTACCTATTTCACAGGGCACGCTAACTATGAGTGGAGTTTTTCAGCTAAAAAAAATTGTAAGTATTCCATCCTTTTCAAAATATATGTCGGAGTTAATTTTGTTTCAAAATACTATACTTTTACTAATGAATGTCTACTCTTGTTTACCTATTATATTGTTAGTCATTAATTATGAACTCTTGTATAAACATTTAACTGCCTAAGAAATTAAATTCTGTTAAAGGCACATTAGTCTTTTTAATATGTATTAATTCTATTTCTTAATAATGTGTGTGTAGGATGCTTCAAAAAAAAATAATATGTCTGTAGGTAGATCGTTACGAAACACTTTGTCGAGCACAAAAAAAAAAAAAAAAACAGTTTGATTTTTAATGGTCAAACTTTTAGTGAACAACAACGAGTAAACTGCTTTTCTGCCCCCCATACTATGGCTCCAACATCAATTTGACATTCGTACTCCCGAAACAACAAATGTATGATGCGTACTATAGTTTTATTAGCAAAATTAACCAAAATACTATTCAGTCATCATTTTTTTCTAACAAACGTTATTTTTTTCTAACGGACATTAAATTATTTTAACGGATGTTAATAATTCAACGAAAAAATATAGATCTTTTCACATATCGGTCATCGACTCATTTTTATGTACGTTTTAGTCACTGACCTACCTATTTAATGTTCAATTTCACCCTTCCATCTATTTTTGTCAAATTTTATGTTAAAATGCCTATGGCATAATAACAACTCAACCACCATCCTCACCAGCATCATCTTAACCATCGCCGGGAAGCACCATGCCACCACCACAGCGCCGCCATTCAACTATATTTCACTAAAAAAATAGAACCAAAAGAAAATCACCTTCACACAGCCAAACACCATAGCACCAACACCAACCAAAAAGATTACCACAATCACACCGTCATTTCCGAAAACCCTTCAAACATATATCAGGTAAAAAAAACAAAAAAAAAAAACCCAGATCCAAATTACAAATCTTACCTGACCTTCAAAGAAGATAAAGTTGAAAAACCAAATGATATGGTAAATTTGGATGCAAATATTCTAAATAAGTAGGGGAAAACAGATTTGGATCCAAATATTCATCAATTTTTTGAACCAGACACAAATCTAAAATTTTGGATCTCGTCTCCAATTTCGTGAAATTTCAAACCAGAATCGGAGGGAGAGAGTAGGGGTTAGGGAAGAGGGGTGAGGGCGACCAAAGAGGAATAGGAAGAAGTCGACATGGCCGGATGGTTAATTCCAAGAACTGTGAAGGATTTTGACCGGAGAAGGATGTGGAGGAGATGACTTGGTCGGATGTTGACGGAGAAGGAACGGAAGGGGTAGTGTGGGGAGAAAACGGCAACAATGAGAACAGGCTACGACGATATTTAAGAGGAGAAGGGCGACCTGGAAGAATGGGGGTGGCGGCCGACGGTGGAGGGTGAGGATACGTAGATGGAAAAGTGAGGAGTGATTGAAATGGGGGAGGGAGATCGTGATTTAGGGATAGCTGTTTAGTAATTTACACTTTACCCCCTTATACTCTTAAATAAGAATTATCTTGTCAACTCAACATTTGTATATTTTAGTTCTAGTTTTGGTTAAATTATTAACATCCGTTAAAATAAATTAATGCTCGTTAGAAAAATTAGCGTCTGTTAAAAAAATTGACGATTGAATAGTATTTTGGTTAATTTTGCTAATAAAACTATAGTACACATCATACATTTGTTGTTTCGGGAGTACGTGTGTCAAATTGATGTTGGAGCCATAGTACGAGGGGCAGAAAAGCAGTTTACTCGAACAACAACGCTGCAGCAAAAAACTTATTAACTTAGCGTTAGTAACTTCTCTCTCTCTCAAAAACTTCAGCCCCAACCACCATCTTCTCCAAAACTCATCTTCTTCTTCTAAAATTTTCATCTGATTTTCCATCTTATTCCTTCAATTTCCATTCAAGTCTTCATCATTTCTTGTAGAAAACTTCATCTCCTTTTTCTGGTTATAATCCACAATAACACAATTGTTTGTAATTTCAATGTAGAAATTATAAACAATTGTGTTGTTGTTTTCTATTGTACATTATATATTATATAATAAAAATATCTCCTAAGTGAGAGTCGTTGTATTCTCTCCTAAGTGAGAACCTATGTTGGTTTTGTTTGTTTATTTGTTTGTTTGTTGTATTTTTCTTTTCATAATTGCGACGATTCTAGCATTTTCTCACAATGAAGTGAGTTATGATGTTCTAACTACACAAGGATTGTTCGAAAATTTTGAGATGCTTGGTAGGCGTTTTCCCACCAACCCGGATTCTGCATATCCCGTGCTCAGCGCAACATTTTACCCGAGGGAGGATTTCGTAAATGCCCGATTGAGGCAGTCTCCAAGTTTTGTTTGGAAAGGAATCCGTACGTCTCAAGGTTTAGATATCAAATATAATTCTTGTAAGTTACGAAATAGAACTCCTATTGTAATTCTGAGTGAGCCTCCAATCTTTGTGGTGTGCCATCTCTTTTTTCATTGTGAATGAATGAATTATCGTTTGCCTTAAAAAAAAAATGTTTAAAATATCATTAAGACAATTAGATTGGGACTAATGTTTGGTCAAAGTTCAATTTTGTTGAGTCAATTAAAAACCAAATGTGACTATCTTTTCGGGAGAAAGGAATTACCTCTATCTCAAAATGAATGACCAAAAACTTTTCAAACTTGCTTGGGGACAGAGGAAGTAGTATAGTAGATAGTGCCACAACTCTAAATAGGAAAATATAGATGAAGCAGAACACCCACAACAGAGCATATGCCGCGACTCTGAGTAAGAGCATACGCATGAACGGAGCACATCATTCATACATACCTGTGCCATTTGTAGTCGTCGCCCATGAAAAAGATAAACATGGTTAATTTATACTTACAAGCCAACGCTCGAATATCATGAATGGCATCAGCAGATCCTGTAGGGGCCATCTGCTGTAATCTGTATCATACAAATACTCATGCACACTCGAAATCAGTGGCGGACCTAGGATTTTTTGTATCGTACAAATACTCATGCACACTCGAAATCAGTGGCGGACCTAGGATTTTTTGTAAACGGGGGCAAAAATTGCATAAGGGGGCAAAAAAATGTTAGTGTATTTTTTACTTCACATTTAGGGGGGCAAAGTATACTAAATTGCACTAATACCTCCAACCTTTAAAAAAAATTGCACTTGTAAAAAAAGAAAAAAAAATCAAACGGGGGCCGCGGGCACCATGTAGGTCCGCCCCTGCGAAATGATTCAAAGAGAAGCCTATGAAATAGTAAAGACAATTCAAACAAACCATGTTTCTTACTCCCACAGTCCCAAAATGAATGTCGGAAATGCGGACACATTTTGGGACTGAGGTATTACTTACTCCCTCCGTCCCAAAAGGAATGTTTGAAATTGACAACATTCATTTTGGGATAGATGTAGTACCATTTATACACACATAGAAACAAGTAAACGAAACAATTTTTCAATCCTTGATACTGGAATCACCCTCCCTTTAATTTGCACTTCTAAACTTGTTTTGTCAATTAGAATCAAATCTTCTTTAGTACTCCATTGAATTGGTGTTCAAAATCATCAAAGTAGAGCCTTGAGATTGGAACCAGATATTTACTTGATAGGTCTGGGTTATTGCTACTCCCACCCTCCCAAGGAGTGTTCTCATTTTACATTCACAATATTAAAGATTATTGTTTTACTTGCTTGTGCATTCGTTAAATTCCAATAAAATGATACTCCCTCCATCCAAAAAAAAAAGTCTCATTTAACGAGTCAAACTTTCCAAGAACTTAATACTCCCTCCGTCCCAAAATGATATTCTCATTTGACATTTTTCATTGTCCCAAAAAATTCTTCACATTTCTACAACCTAGGCTTAAAAGTGCCCAAACAAAACATGACTAGTGAATCAAGTGTTCATATCCTTAAAAAGTTTGAATAGTCAAATGTGAAAATCATTTTGGGACGGAGGGAGTATTTCCTAAAATGCCCTGTCTTTTATCCTTCCCACATTACGCTGTTAAACATTTCTGTCAATATACCAAGTTAATAGATCCTTTTATTGGAGCATGACTAAAAAGTGGGAAATGTGACTTTCTATGGGATAAAAGGAGAACCATGTTATAGAGATGAGACTAAGGTGGCGTTTGGTTCGGCAGAAAAAAAATGAAGGAATGGAATGGTCAATAGAATGGGAATGGAATGGGAATGGAATGGGAATTGGAATGGAATGGAATGGAAAGTGGTCAAACCTTGTGTTTGGTTGACACATAATGGAATGGAATTGTCATTCCATTCTTTTGATAATTCATGTTTGGTTTCAAGACAACAATGTTGGAATGGAATTATTTTATGATAAAATGTCCAAAATACCCAACCCCCATCCCCATCTTCACCCCCAAAAAGGTTTAGGAAAATTGTGAAAGATTGGTCAGTCCCTCGATCTCCCTTTCTCTTCTTCTTCTACCTTCTTCTCCGGCCCTTTCTCTTCTTCTTCTACCTTCTTCTCTGGCCCTCTCTCACCCCCAAAATGGTCAGTCTCTCGATCTCCCTCACCACCGCCGTTCACATCTCCGATCTCCCCACCATATCCGACCGGTTACCCCCAAAATGGTCAGTCTCTCTATCTTCCTCTCTCTACCTTCTTCTCTGGCCTTCTCTCTCAGCGCCGGCAGATCCGCCATATCCGGCACTTCTCCCTCTCCACCGCCGGCACACCCCAACTCCGATCTCCAACCACACCCTCTTCTCCGGCCATCCACCCAAATCGAGAGAGAGGCTAGAGAAGAGACGAGAGAGCAGAGAGGAGAGAAGAGAGAGGAGAACTTACCGTGGCGGCGGCGGCGACGGGCCGGGAGAGCGAGCAAGAACAAGGTCGTGAAATTGAAATTAGGTTTATGCCTTTGTGAGATCTGAATGAGTATATGATTTGGATTGGGGGTACTTTGGTCATTAAAAAATGTTGATGAGGACATAATGGTAAATTTGGTTTAGCCATTGGAAAGGAATTGATCATTCCATCCATTTTGTGAAGGAATGGACAATTCCTTCATTTGAAGGAATTCATCATTGCAATGGAATGGAAGAATTTTACCAAACATGAATAGGGAATGAGTCAACCGGAATTGACCATTCCATTCCATTCCATTCCCCCCAATTCCCCCCCAACCAAACGCCACCTAACTTTTTGGAACAAATCAAAGATAAAAGTGACACCATCTTTACATAATGGAGGAAGGGAGCATATAACTAAGTAATACTCCCTCTGTCCCAGAAAGATAGTCTCATTTTGATTTCTGTTGGTCAACATAAATGAACTTTGACCGAACATTGATGTCTATCTAATCATTCTAGTGAAATTCTAAAAATTGTAATTGACAAATCATTAAGTGATTTAATCAATAAGAATTGTTAATATTTCATTGTTAGTGTTAGATTGACACCTGGTCAAAGTTCATTTATGTTGACCATAAAAAGTCAAAATGAGACTATCTTTCTAGGACAAAGAGAGTATATAAACCAAAAACTCCTCACATGAGAAAAGGTCAGCAGGAAATATGTTAACCTTAAACTAAATTAATAAGCCCAAAAATCTATCACTAACAAGCAACGCATCAAAACACGGGGACGGGGGAGTTAACCTACCTACTGCTGACTTCTGACTGCATGTTCAAAGCAACCCTCTACGCCTTTTGTAGTCACTAACTGAAAGGGTCAGCGCATGCCTCTTCCCATCATTCTCAGGGACCTGACGCCCAATCGTTGCTTCTATCCTCTGTTTCCGTGCCATGAACGCTGGCTGTACTCCTTGGGGCCCACTACCGAACTTCTGTATCCCGGCCAATGAAATCGGCAGCTCAAAGTTGTGCAGAAAATTGGACTCCGTCCCTTGATCCACAGGGGCACTTGTATCTACCAATTTCCCCGCATCAGCAGCTGCTTCCAATGCAGCTGCAGTCGCTACCATGCCCGCCTCATTTCCGATCCCACCACCATTAAGATTCCCCAATGCACCATTTTGCTCATCCTCATTCCCATTTTCTGTTCCACCCTCTTCTTTCGCGATATAATAATTCCTTGAACGGGTCCATCTCCTCGAAAACGGATCATAACCCGCTTCACCAGCCTTCAAGCCCGTGTTCTTGGGTTTTAGTTCTGACGCGTTTCTGAAATTCTCAACCCTGTTCTTTCTGTTCATCTCCGCCAGTCTGACAGCCTTTGAATCTTTCTCCTGAACTTGCCTCGATGCTTCTAGCTCCTGTAGTCTTGCCCTAATCCGCTCCACCTCCCCTTCATCATTCTTCATTTCAGCTACTTCCATCTCTCTCCTAAGCCGATCCTTTTCAGCTGCAACATTTAAGGGTCTACGTTTGGTTGAATTCTTCTCCTGCAACATCTGTTTTACAGTCTCTGCGGAGTACACGAATGAGTTGGTGTTTTCAATGGCCGCCTTCTTTTCCAATGCGTCCTGTTTGCTAGGCATCCTTCCACCACTACGCTCCATCTCCTTTATCAACTGGTCAAACTCCTCCTTTTCTGGTGGAGAGTCTGAAATCATAGCCATCTGCCACCTCGCAGCAGTGCTTTCGTTTCCCCAAACAACATTCAGATACTTGTGTGTCATTCTATTTTCTAACTTGTACTTTCGATCAGGGTTAGCTGCATCAACATTCCTAACTATGCAGAGCCTGTAAATTGGACCGGACCTTGACTTTCCTATTCCGACCCTCACAAAGCAACCTACAATCAACTCTTCAAAAAAAGGCTCCATAAACCATTTCGCCAATTTCGACCTCCGAATTGTGATTTCCTTCACATCTTCGAATGTTAGTATAGATGACTGCATCCTCTCATCGTCGCTGTCAATCATTCCACCATCTCCTGTTGACTCTTCATCTTCACTGCGCATTCCACTATCACTTCGATCAGAGGTGCTTAAAGCGGGCCCCATGAGATTTTTCCTTTTAACTGGAGAGTACCCCATCGATGCATCTCTTTGTTTCCAATTATTCTCTGAATCCATCTGCCTCTGTCGTTGTTTCTCTCGCAACTCATTCAGTGCACCACCCTTTGCAGCTGCCCGGTCAGCAGAGCGGGCAGAATAGCGCACTGCCCTAGAAACTGTAGGAGGCGGGCTATCTTTCTTGACATCGCCTTCTCTTTCCTTTTCTTGATACTGTTTTTCAAGTCCTTGTCATTTTTCTTATTTGCACGTTCTGTTAATATCATCTCTCTTTCAAGCTCCGTCATCTTTGCTAGCCTTTGCCTGTCTTCCTCACCTTTGTAAAGATCGCTTCCAACAGATTCATCGTCACTGTCACCTTGATCATGATCATAGCTATCCTCATCACTACCATCATCCCTACTGCTGCCATGTTCATCATCACATTCAGTGGGGTCCAATCTTTTCTTCAAAGGAACTTGAGATCCTGAGGGCTTCCTGCTAGCATAACCACGATCATCATCAGAGTCATCATCCCTTGAATCACTTCCATCATCAGAAAATGAACCATTGGGCCGCCTTCTTGATAGGGGAGGAGAATGCCGATTTCTTGCATTTTCGGCAGTTCTTCCGGCCGCTTCAAGGAGCATTTTTTCCATATCATCTTCCATGATACCAAATGAAATTTATGCACCAATAGTTTTTCTCCGTCCTGCATATTAGCAAACAGTCAGATTGACAATACGGACAAAAAGTTTCTTTCTATTTTCTAGGAGGAGGAAAAAGAAATGATGATTGTCACACCAATTATGTCACTCTCAAAATCTGTTTCGTATCCAGAACCAGAAAGTAATGACCACGGTAATATGCCTTCTGTCAACAGACATACTACCTCCGTCCCACCTCACTTGAGACTTATTTCCATTTTGGTCCGTCCCACTTCACTTGAGACTCCCAAAAATGGTAATCTTTTTATAATTTTATATTCAATCTACCCCACCCACTCATTCTCTCTCTTCATTTTCCACCACACAATCCATTCAACCAACCTACTATTAACCCCACTCATTCTGTCTTCATTTTCTACCACACATTTTCCTTATTTTATTCTTTTTCCTTAGTTAATGTGCCCACCTCTTAGCTCTCAAGTGAGGTGGGACGGAGGGAGTATCTTTCAACCCACAAACCACTTTAGAGTGATTCAAATATTTTAATAATAAAAATTGCAATTGCAAGTGAAACTACAAGTATCCTCGAATACGCTTGTTTGATTGTATATATGTTCCTCAATTCCCTGATACACCACTAAAAGCTCTTTTAACTATCCGGGCTCTTTTGGTACCTGGGAATTCAGGGGTGGGGACGGGTATGTTATTCCAAGGTAATAGATAACTTTATTTGGTATATTTACTATGCATAATAGGAGTTTGGGTATTTGTTTCATATGGAAATCAAGTACCGCATTCTGGGTTTTCTAATCCCATCATGAGGGGAGGGTTTCACTTAACCATTATCAGGGAATGAATAAGGTCATTCCTCAATGCCCAGTGCTCTGTGCACCAAAATAATCCTCAAGATGAATTATCAAAGATCTCATAGTTTCACTTATTTAATAAAATTGTGAAGCGATCGGCGACACCATTTAAACTGCTACTAACCTACAGCCACGTGAGATCAGTACAGCAAAAGACCACAGTATATGCAGGAGCATATACACGTCTCATTAATTTTAACTAATTCTTCCACGAAGCAATATCAGAACATAAATATACCTCAAGAAATTCTCATTCGTTCTTTTTAAGAGGCCTCAAAAAAAAATTAAGACCAACGCATGATAACCTCAAAGTCACGCAATCAACATTAAGTATAAAGGGAGGTACTGATCAACAGCCATGTAAGTAAATAAATTATAGACAAGCGAATAGGTCAAAATCTTGGATTTTCTCTCCCCCTCTCTTTCTATCTGTAAATACTTAAAATATGTCTTTCCCTTCCCCTATCTTGAATATTTCAAATAATCACAATTATCATCTCCAATTTTTATTACCCTCCCTCCTCTTGATTTTGAAAGTCGAGTGGAATCCTCAGTTAAGTACATCACAAAAAATCTCATCATCTTGCTTCAAAACAAATCCTCTTTAGCCTTCGGGAAAAACAAAATAAGATGCACTTAAAAAGTAACAACAGCTCTGTAAACACAAGGGACACCAAGCAACCCAATTTTCAATTACCCAACTCCAACACATTATTAATATGGAAGACAATTAAATAATTTAAGCAACATTTTTTGCCCCAACATTGGAAATTTAAAATAGAAAAAACGTGTCAGAATAACTTAGCCCTAAGCCTGATGCAAAGTAAAAAACACAATCCATCCATCCAATCTACAAGTAAGAACCCTAAAACGTCATACTCGGGGTAATCCCATAATCTTAATAAACCCTAATAATCAAAAACGTGATTTAAAAAGCACAAAATGCAGCAAATATTTACTAACAAACCCAAATATCAAACGTTAAATTCGAAAATTCCTGGTTTACGTACTAGCCTAGAATCGTACCTCGAACAAGGCCCTGGCTTCTTTCAGCTTCTTGCTCTGATTTTGTTTTGTCAGTATTTTTGGGTGCAGAATTGAGTCGAAATTATGTAGCGGTGCGCAATGGGGGAGAGAAGGAAAATTGGCATGTATTATGGGACAAGAGCTAAGCGTGAGACTCGCTCGGTGCTAAGGTTAAATTACATCTCTGACCCTGTTTATGTGATCGATTAAAATCTATACTTATACTTCCTCCGTCCCACCTCACTTGACACCCAAGAGGTGAACACAAAAAATATGTGGTAGAAAATGAAGAGAGAGAATTAGTGGGGTAAATAGTAGTGTTGGTTGAATAAATTGAGTGGTACAGAATGAAAAGAGAGAATGAGTGGTGGGGTAGAGTGAATATAAAATTATATAAAGTAGGCTATTTTGGGAAGTGTCAAGTGAGCTGGGACGAACCAAAATGGAAATAAGTGTTAAGTGAGCTGGGACGGAGGGAGTATATTAAAAGTCGACGCGGAGAACTACGGAATCGCCACGTGGACAAGTGTTGGCTAAATCTAGCTTTGGTGAAGCCACCTCATCACCTTACTAATTAATAAGTGACTTTTTTTTCGTATTAGCTAATAATATTAGTTACTATATAGGGTAACTATTATAGTTAACTATTATAATAATCAATACTTAAAACAGTAATAGTTACTATTATAGTTAACTATTACTTATAATATTATAATAGTAATAGTTACTATTAATATATTAATAGTTAACTACTCCCTCCGTCCCAGTACAAGTAGGACTAGAGGAGTGTGCACAATATTTAAGAAAAATTAGTATGTGTGGTAGAAAATGAAGAGAGAGAATGAGTGGGGTAAATAGTAGTGTTAGTTGAATAAAATGAGTGGTGGAAAATGAAGAGATAGAATGAGTGGGGTAAATAGTATTGTTGGTTGAATAAATTGAGTGGTGGAAAATGAAGAGGGGGAATAAGTGGGGTTGAAACATTTCCATTTTAGGCAGTCTCACTTTTGATGGGACGGACCAAAAGGGAAAGAAGTCTCACTTCTGCTGGGACAGAGGGAGTATTAGTTAACTACTACTTATAATAGTAATAGATACTATAATAGTTAACTATTATAGTTACCTTGTTGTTAACTATTATAGTTAACATTTGTATTTAGCTATTAATAGTTAACTATTATATTACTTATTAATTATCAACTATTATAATTAATAATTATATTTAAATATTTATGGTTAATTAATATAATTACCTATTATAATTAAATATATGCAACTATTATGATTTATGATTAACTAATACTATCAATAATATTAAGTAATTATAATAATTACTATATATGTGAATTATTACTATTAATAATATTATATAATCATAATAGTTACTATATAAGTTAATTACTAATATTATTATTACTTAACTATAATAGTTATAATATAATTTAACTATTACTATGAACAATATTAGTTAATTATAATAGATAATATATAGATTAACTATTACTATTAATAGTTTAAGTTAATTGTAATAGTTAACTATAAATGATAACAATTACTCTTAATAGTATTATTTAAGTTTAATAGTTATATATGATAACTATTACTATTAATAGCATTTGTTAGCTAACTATATAAGATAATTATAGTTACTATATAAATTATTATTTATTATTATTAATAATGTTAGCTAATCATAATAGTTACTCTATTCGTCGTAAATAATAAGTTAAAAGTAATAGTAATAGTTACTATAGTATAGTGGAGTAACTAATACTAATAATAGTAATTTATATAAAAACTAATAATAGTAATAGTTATAATATATTAAAACTATTGTAATTAATTAATATTATTTTTATTATTAGTATTAGTTACTTCACTTGGTCAAATTTTTATAAAATCTTACGTTTCATGAAGCCACGTCATCATGGGTCCTACGAATTTCGTGAGACTTTTCATATTTCTTCAAATAGCTAATAGTATTAGCATACTATATTAGTTACTACTATATTAGAATAATGTGCCTCTTAGTCAATAATATTCTATTATTGTAATAGATAATCACATTCTACTATTAGAGTACTATGTTAGTATGTATATAGTATATAAGATGTAAGATAGGTGAAGAGTCTACGTTAATTTAAAATTATTACATAAATTATTATGAGTTTATTAATTAATATTACATATTTGTTCAATATAAAATTTCTATCTACATTCAGTTGTGAAGAAAATAATTATATGCTTTCATTTAAGTGCAATGGTTACTCAAATATGAAAAGTCTCAATATAACTTAATACATTAATAATCATGATAAAATGACTTTAACATCTCCGTTATAAGAAATGAAAAGTCATAAAAATTTAATACAATATTTACTTTGAAATGTTAAGTCACAAAATAAATATTTGATTTATCTTTTGAAATATACAAAAAGTCTTTAAACAAATTAATTGGTTTAACTAAGTCATTAAAGAATTATGTTGAGCCAACTTATAATTAATCCGGTAAACAAATGAAAAGTCACAAAAAACTATCATCTTAGTTTTAAATCAAAAGTTAGAAATTAAATTTCTCTTTAATTTATCCCCTCGGTTTATCCAATTGAAATTATTTTACATGTTTTTTCTTTTGATTGTACTTTTATGATACTTAAACCTTCAATTTTTTTTTTATTATAGTAAAACTTTACTTATTATGATAAATTTTTCTTAACTATTTAACATAAAAAAATAATTATAAACAACTTTTCGTGCGTAGCACTGGTTTCCCCTAGTCCACTGAATAACTCCAAGTCTTCTTATTCTTTGATAGTCGTTGTTTTATTTTGATGTGGCATGATAATATAATATATCTATTCTACTGTATTTTGCTTTTCCTTAAATTCCACAATCAACTAATTAATTTCAAGGCTTTTTATTGTTTCCTCACTGTGGAATCAACATCTAGGCCCACTTATTAAATCCAAGTCTTTCTATGACTTGGCCTTCTTCTTTTTCTTTTTTTTTTTTTCCCAGGGTGCATTAGTTGTTTTTCTTGTTAGAGTAATGCTACTCACACCCCAAGTCCCTAAGTAAATACTCCCTCCGTCCCATTTAACATATTTAAGGTTTTTCCTTTCCTTTTTTAAGTCTATTTTAGAACAAGTTTTTTAGTTGATTTAATGTTTAAAATGGGCAATTGAACATATTTGTCATTCTCACAACAAAAGCTCTTTACCCACTTTTTCTCTCTTATTTTACTTTTTCATACTCACAACATGTACTAATTTTTATTCTCCGTACAAAATCAAACTAAAAAATTTAAAATAAGACAGAATACACAAAATGTTGGATTTGTACAACATCTCGATGAGTGGACTTAGAAATCAAAGTTGAAGGGAAAGAACTATCCAAATAATTAAGTGAAAATGTGATAAGATGGTTAGGGAACGGAAGACTTAAGAAATCAAATTTAAACTAAAATGTACAGTACTACTCCCTCCGTCTCAGAAAGATAATCCATTTTTTTTTCATTGTTACTACGAGGGAACGGAACTTTAAGCAGTAATAAATGCTACTTATAATTATGTTAATGTGAATTTAAAAATTGATATTAATAGTATTTATAATGGTGTATTAAGAACAATTTCAAAAATTTCATTAGAATAATTAAAAGTAGCCTTAATTATTACTCAAAGTTCCTTTGTAAAACTCATGAAAATAGGGGACAATCATTCTGGGCCAGAGGGAGTATATGTTAAGTTAAAGCTCCAGGTCTGTACATCAAGAGAGAGAAGAAATATTATCTCTTAAAATTTCCAGGAATAGAGGATTACATAAGTAGTAGAGAAGTTAAAATATTTGTGCCTATTCTCCCTCTGAGGTGACTCAAATTCCGGGCCTATGGCCTCAAGTGAGGCGTGCCTACCACTAAGCTCCAACCCTCTTGTCTACTTATATTTTGCTAAAGTTCAAGGAATACATAGGGCATTCATCATTTTGTACCGAAACTAATCTTCACTCTATTCATTTACAAATCACGAAAAACACGAAGGCGTACGTAAAAGTCGCAAACTTTCAAACGTGGACTCTTTACATAAAACAGAACAACAGAGACAGAACAATTTATATACAACACACACACACGTATATCAATCTCCACATGTACTCAATACTGCAATACTCTCAGCCAACAATAATTTCTCAACACTAACACTCTCCCCAAACCTGTAAGAAAACTTCAAAAGCCCCTGTGAATTAGCACAACCCCTTTGAACAGGATAAGTCACCATGGCACTCCCTCCATTAGAGTATGCAAAATCATAAAGCTCTTTCACAGATGTATGCACTTCACCAACATATCTGTCCCCGAGTTTACGCTTGCAGTAGAGCTTAATCACGATTCTAGCCCCGTGATGATCCACTGACGACTCCCCGATCGTGTACCTCATGGTAAAATTCCACGCGGGGTTTGTCATACCGTGCTTGTCTATACAAGTTCTTTTCTCAGTTTTCGGGTCACCGCCGATTGTCACCTTGGCATAGACCTTCATTTTGCCAAAATGGCGCACGTTTTCTAGGTCATATGCGGAGATGAAAGTCAACTCGAGTTTCTTGCACTCCATTTTTGTTTGTGGCTTGAAGTTTTCTTGGACATGAGAGAAAATGATAAGGGAGAGGAAATTTGTGAAGATAAGAGTTTTATTTCTATAATCATTGATTTATGGTGGTTAGGAAAATTAATAGTATGAATTTTTGTTGAAGCTTCCTACTGTTTGTATTTTATTTGATTTGGTTGACTGACTAAAAGCCAACTTGCGTATAGACTAAAATAGTGAGAAAGTGTTTGGTAGCTTCATAGTACTGAGTGACGCAATGGCCGAGTGTCGTAAAACGAAAATAACGGAAAACGAAATTATGTAGCTGCTCAGCTCATAGAGTGAGTCTTATAAAAAAAAAAAAACTTGTTTTACACATGTGTAAAAAGAGATTGTGTTTTACATTAGAGGTGTGGTCTCCCGTGAGAACAAGGGGATTCGTCTCATGCATGAGACGGGTCGACCCATGACCCACCACGTGGCAGCCTCCCAGAGGTTCTTTTTTTTTTTTTTAAATTATTTTTTCAGTTTTTTAGCCGTTCACCAAAAGTAATAGTTACCATAACTTAATGTAATGACTGTATGCATATAAAGTAACATTGTTCATAAGATAACATAACACCTGTTTTACAAAAACAAAAGCTCGTTTTACCCATTTTTTTCAAATGTAATACTAACTATAATTACATGTAACCCAAACAATATCTAAATGTAATTATCATTTATACTGAAATGTAATAATGCTTTTGCAAAAAATGTAAAATATTGTGTATTTTGATTTAATTTTTTGAAAGAAAGTAACATTTGAAAAGTAACAACTCATATATGAATGTAATTGTTTGTACAAGTAAATGTAACACTTTAATAAAAGAAATTATAACATATTTCTATAGATAATGTAATACTTTTACATGTAACACTAATCAAGTGTTTTTAGCTCTAAAAATGTAAATGGTTGAATTATTACTTTTTCTATACATATGTGTTACAATTATGTATAAACATTATTACATATAACTAACACGTTCGTTACATTTTAGTTGTAATAAGTATTACTTTTGGCAAAAGAAGAAAACATAGAAAAAAACACTGTTACTTTTCTGTATATATGTATTACTTTTATGTATACAAACTGTTACTTTATATGAATACAGTCATTACATTAAGTTATAGTAACTATTACTTTTGACAAACAAAAAAAAAAGCCAAAAAAAAAGCCCAATTTTTTTTTTTTTGGCCCTATGAGAGGCTGCCACGTGGCAGGTTCGACCCCTAGGTCCTGGAGCCGGTTCGTGGGGTCGGGCGGGCGGGTCAAAAACCGACCCGTCTCATGGATGAGACGGATTATGCATGTTTGCACACAAGTTTTTGTCTTTACATTAAGTGATGAAAACAAGTTTTACACTAAAATGAGTGTAAAACAAGTTTTTCTCGAGATTTTCATCATCTCAAAAATTCAACTCTACAATCTGCCTTTTGTTTTGAACAACAATACGGAACTAATAATTTATTTTTTTTCAAAAAAGAAAGAAAATTAAATTGAGAATTACGTACCTTTCAATCATATATAAAATGTTGTGATTATTTTTTAAATAAGATGAATGATAGTATTTGATGACGCCACGAAATTTGGGGTCACTGTGTATGGATGGATATCTGCGCTTTGATCTTGTTTACCTACGATCACAACACCACAAACAACATTGTTAAGACCAGAGTTGGATTTGATCCCAGCTTAGGCCATTGGGTGTGAGAGTAAGATTTCTGAGAGAGCTAAGAACCAGACGTGTAATGTATTTGGAGAGAATTAGGGTTCTCCGTGTGTTTTAGTGTGTGTATTAAGGATGTTAGTAAATCAGACCCAAGAGATAGCATATAATAATGAACGCAAATCAACAAGTAAGAGCACAGATTTTACGTGGTTCACCAACAACCTATTGGCTACGTCCACGGGCAAAGGGAAATAAATATTATTATGGCAGAGAAACAATTACAAGAAGATGATCACACTAATCTAGGTTTGCATGAACTTTGATCACAAAGTTCCTAGCTATGCAAATCCCTAGATCTAGAATTACTGATCTCTCTTTCTCTCTATGTCTTTGATCACGCAAGGAAAAAATACTACTTTATGGCTAGTATTTATTAGGATTAGAGACCTAAACCAGAAGATAGAAATAATCCTAAATCAATCCCCAGAGGACTTGATTTACTTTCCACGAAAGCCAGGAAATCACCGCAATCCGAAAATGGTCCGCCCGGGGCTTGGACATGGTTCGGCCGTGTCTTGACCTTGGTCCGACCGGATCCACCAAGGCACCCGACCAGATCTTCCAGTTTTCTGCTTGCGTTGTTTCTTTTTCTTCTTCTTCTTCTTCTCAATCTCTTGACTATTCAAAGTCTTCTCTAACAAAGGAGGTATTGTTTTTTTTGTTTTTTAGTGTGGTTAATCTCTTGACTATTCAAAGTCTTCTTTAACAAAGGAGGTATTGTTTTTTTTGTTTTTTAGTGTGGTTGTCCTGTCCTCCCTTTTTTCCATCTTATCATTCTCTTGGTATTGGGACAAGTTGAATAAAAATATTATTTAACTTTGATTGCTTATTGGATACTCTCACGTTTCATGTGAATTGAGACCAAAACTAAGGGCACAATAATTAAGAGAAAGTAGTAAATGTGTGGTGAAAAATGAAGAGAGAGAATGAGTGGGGTAAATAGTAGTGTTGATTGGATAAAATGAGTGGTGAAAAATGAAGAGAGAGAATTAGTGGGGTTAAATGGGTGGGGTTGGGTGAATATAAAACATTAAAAAGCTTGCTATTTTGGGCAGTCTCAATTGAGGTGAAACGGATGAAAAGAGCAATAAGTCTCAATTCACATGAAACGGAGGAAGTATCTGGATGGATGCCCAACACAATGGCTATTGGAGTTTTTTTTTTTTTTTTTGGAGGGGCGGGGTAGGGGTAGGGGGAAAAGTAATGGCTATTTATTAGGTTGACCAATTTCTAAAACACTAATCAAATATGCCTAAAAATGGATGATCTAATGAAATGGTCAGAGAATTTATCAAATTATTATACTCCCGCTATCCCAGAACAGAAAGATAGTCTCACTTTGACTTTTTATGGTCAACAGAAATGAACTTTGGTCAACCATTGGTGACGAGCTAATCATTCTAGTGAAATTCTAAAATTTGTAATTGATAAATCATTAAATAATTTATCAATAACATTTTTTGAGATTTCATTGTGATCATTAAACTTATACCAATATTTGGTCAAAATTTATTTATTTTTTTTACCTTAAAAAGTCAAAATGAGACTATCTTTCTGAGACAATATTTTTCAATTACGTTTGGATTTTTATTTTATTTTTTATTTTTCTCGTACGAATGAAATTTGTTCAAGTTTCCATCGAACGCCATTGACCAAGCCAATAATAATGTGTGTGTAACAACTAACAATATTCCCAAGCCAATAGATAAACTTGATTTGTTCAAGTTTCCATCGAACGCCATTGACCAAACAATCTGTCTCTATCTATCTGTTAAAAATAAACTAAATTATTTTAAAATAATTTTTTATATTTAGACATTGTCTTTATACACTTAAATAAAATTTGAAGTTAAAAGAAGGATATCAAAAATATCATTTAAATTTTATTAACATATATGAAAAGTTTCAATTTCTTTTTAACAATGAGAATAAAAAAAATGTTATTAAAATAAGTGTCGTAAGTGTGAAGGAAAGAGAGAGTGAGGTGGTATATATCACTGTAGTAAATGTATAGTTGTTGTGAGTATAACAATAAAGAGCTATCAAAGAACCCTCGATGTGGCTGCTCTTAATTTATTTTTAGGAAATTTATAATTTATGCCTCCATCCATAAAAAGTAGTATTTTTAAAATAAGAAATGGTTTTACTTTAGGTTTGTAAGATATATAAACGAATAAAAATTAAGAGCATTTTTCAAAAATTGGTATTTATCATGCACCGGTTTTTTTTTTTTAAGGTATTCATCATGCACAATAGGGATGGCCAAACCGAAACTGTCAAACCGGACCGGAACCAAAAATTCCGGAACCACCTTGAACCGTGACAAAAACCGGAACCGTGTGAACCAGAACCGTTTGTAACACGGGCCGGTTCTGGTTCATACCCTCTAAAAACCGTGAGCCGGCGGTTCCGAACCGCCATGAACCACCTAGTCCGAACCGGAAACGGAACCGTTAGCAAAACCGTCAAAATCGTTAGATTTCTAATGGTTTCATCAAAATTAACCGTTCCTAACAGAAAGTTGACAAGAAAAGTTGAGTTTTGACTAAATTTTTAGCCAAATTCAATGAATAAAAATAATAAAAATATATAAAAGAAAAGAGAGACGGACCTCTTCAATTTTTTAAACATTTTTCTATACCTTTTTGTGAAAAATGCGGCAATAAAATCTTATTATAGTTGTTTTTTCTGTTAAAAAAATAATATTTTTTTTTCAAAAGAGGAAAATGTGGACCGGCGGTTCCGAACTGTAACCGGAAGAGAAACGGTTCGGTTACGGTTCAAGCTTTTCCAGAACCGTAACCGGAACCGTGTTTGGTCATCCTTGCACAAGTGTTTATGATTTCATACTCCTTCCGTCTCAAAATAAATGTCTACTTTTATTCAAATTAGATTTTAAAAACTATCTTTTATAAAAGATTAACAGCAAAGATGAAAAATCCAAAAATTGCTAAATTTTTAGCTTCACGGGTATATAATGAGATGTGATATCATTTAAAGACAAAGGTATTTAAACAATGAATAGTTATTTCAAGACCATACTTCTTAGACCATGTACAATGGATTAAACGAAAAAACTCATTCAACACCCACTTTATCACTCCACATCATCTTCTCTCTCTTCCAACTAATTCATTCAACACTCATTCAACTTTACACCCTACAATGGTTTGTTTAATCTCTCATTCAACACTTTTCACACTCATCATCCTATACCCCGCCGCTTAATTTTTTTTTATTTTTTTTTATGATTAGTGGTGAAATGGTTATTATTGAGATCCATTTCAAGAAAAAGATGGGTTTTTTTGTGTCGGAATACAATGAAACTTACGTCAATTTAAAGAGATTTTTTAAAAGGAATTTTGGTGAAAAAAAAAACATTTTTTTGTGAAATAATTGAGCTCAAATAATTGGGATAAAAAAAAAAAAAAAACTCGTCAGCCAATCAGAATGTGACACATGTCCAGGCCAGGAAAAAAAACCCGACCTTCTCCGCATACGCGCCCTTGTCTGCGTGTGAAGTGCACGCGCCTCGCTGGCCCAATACCGTGGCGCCACGTGGCAAAACCGGGGAACATTTTCTCCATTCACACTTGTTGAACCCATTCAACAAAACCATTCACAACCCTCCCATTAAACAACCATTGCAAGCATTAAACCGTTTTTTCTTTTTGTGAATACCCATTCAACACCTTTTTTTCTTGCCATTGTATATGGTCTTACGAAATTAACATTTACTCCCTACCTTTCTCACTCCCACTCAGATTAGGATAAATTTTAATTTTAGATGTCTCATCCGAATTAGGACAACCCCAAAATAGAAATGTTTTATTTAATTTGACTCACATTCACACTCACAACAACTTTTCACTCATTATTCTCTATCTCACTTTCTCACTCCTACATCACTTTTTCCTTAATCCCCGTGTCAAATTCAAAAATCCTGATTCAGTGGGACGGAGGGAGTATATATTAGGAGGGGAGAACTCTAAAGAAATTATCACTTCATTTCCATAATTTTATTTTAATTTTAAAATCATCATATAAAAGGAGTCAAATCATGAAGACAAACCAACTGTCAACTGAGAGTGTGAAGAGAAACATGCTCTCCAAAATTCCCACATCGGCTACAAACAAAACAATTCAGTCGTACATAAACGCTACTCAAACGCTGTCGTACGCCGAGCCCGTTAGCGTGGGCTTGTAACTCAAGCGAGGGCATCAAGGCGATTGCAGGGTTGGGCCATTTTCAAAGGATGATTTCTTGATCCCAGGTGGTTGGGCAAGGCTGCATATGAGTCGGGCTCTATGGGCCCGTCCAACCAGAAAGGTTATTGGGTTCCAGAGATGGGCTTAGACGCTGATCCACGTTCATTCCAGGGCCCGAGAGTTGGACGTTGGGCCAAAGCGCGTGAAAGTAGTCATGCACTGCGGTAAATCAGATCCGCCTTCAAAAGTGAAGGTTGGCGTATGGGCTGGCTTATACAGAGCAGTAGTTAAGTCCCATCTCGTGGTGTGGCGGGCCGTTACTCTAATGTAGTTGTTCATCTGAAATTGTTCCAACCCTACAATCTGCCTTTTCTTTTTTATTGTGCTTCAACACAATCGCTTACTCCCTCCGTCCCTATTTACCTTACAAAAATGATTTGAGTGGGAGAGAGAAAGTGGGTAGAGAAAAGTAAGTGGATAGTTGTTGTGAGTATAACAAGTGGGTCCCACTATTTAAAAAATGTTTAAAAGTTTCATTTTTAGGATTTTGTAATGTAAATAGGGACACCCAAAATAGCAATTTTTGTAAGGTAAATAGGGACGGAGGGAGTACTTATTTAACTCCGATGAAGTCTCACTTTCTAAAATATTAAGTTATACCAGTGGCGGACCCATGAATATTTTTAAAGGGGGGCGAATTATTTTTATTAGTGTAAGGGGGCAAGAAAAAAAAATTAGTGTATTTTTTTCTTCATTGGAAGGGGGGCAAAGTTTAATTTATTGCACTAATTAATTTAAAATCTACAAAAATTGCATTAGTAAAAAAACAATTTTTTTTGACGAACGGGGGCCGCGGCCCCCATATCCTTAGGCTCCCTCCGTCCTTCTTTAATCTACAAAAATTACCTATTTAGTTGTCTCACTTTAACTTACAAAATCCTAAAATGGAAATGTTTTAATACTTTTAAAATGGTGGGACCCACTTGTCATACTCACAACAACTATCCACTAACTATTCTCCATCACACTTTCTCTTTCCCACTCATCCATCTATACTCACAACACATCACTTTTTTCACTTTTCCCTTAATTACTGTGCCCAACTCATTTTTTATAAGTTAAAGAGGGGCGGAGGGAGTTATATATATTTTTTTCACCTTATCCTAATTGTCACCACGATACACTTTAATTTGTATAACATATATGTATACTATATCTTTGATTATTTGTTATTTATATAGTACAATATTATAACAAGTTTAACTCCTTCCGTATCAAAATAGCTATAACTTTAATTTTAGATAAAATATTTAATCCAACATAATTGTCATTTTTTGAATACAAAACATTCAATTTTCGTTTACCCTTACGTTGAATGCTGATTTATTTAATTAATTTGTTTAGTGTGTAAAGTAAAAAAAAAAAGGAGAAAAGGGAAATAAATAAGAGTAAAACTTGTGATCACTTGAAAAAAAAAACTAGATTTTTTTTAAATAGCAGCTATTTTGAACAAAAAAGAGAGTATAAAGATATTAGTTAGTTCTCCCCTCAAGTAGAATACTCCATCCGTCTCATTTGAAGCTTCACCTTTTACCCAAATGGAGGTCCCGTTAAAAGTTTCATCATTTCCTAAAATAGTAAAAAATGTAGGCCTTACTTGTTGATGGATGTATTTTTACTCATCCAAATCATATACTTTTATGACTTATTAGATGCTCAACATTGGGTGTTTTGATGGTTTTTGGAGTGTATATGAGTATAGGGAAGGAGCGAAATAATGTATGGGTTCATGGGCGCTAAATGCGAAAAGGAAGGATAAGAACATAAAGATAAAGAGATGTGACCTCTGAGAAATCAATGCCATTGGATATTACTCGAAAATATCTTTCCAACGATAGTTTACACATCCAAATCGATGTTTGTATGAAGAAGTTATGGCCTCCGGAAGTTTACGCGTAAAAAGTACAAATCACACACTTGAGCTCCGAATTGCCAAGAGGGCTGATCAAGTGGGCGACTGCCCACTCCTATTCTGGGCGACTGCCCACATAAGGACCATAGGGGAATTATCCAGGTATACCTTTGAGGAATTATGCAAAATATGTTGGCCTTTTAAGTAATTTCCAAAATTTTAGGAGCTTTTTTGGAATTATTGGAGGACCTTTGGGGAATTTTTCAAGGACTTTTCTAAAAACTCAAAAATATCAAGGGCTCCTGGGGAATTTCGGCCACCAGCAATTTATTTATCTTTTTTCAACAAGGAATCCTAGGGTTTTTTATATTTTTACACCTCCTTAGCCGTAGTATAAATATAACACTCCGTCCAATTTATTTGATTCATACTTTAGACATGTTTTATTCAAGAATTCAAGGTTGTAACAAGGATTCATCAAATTAATCCAAGTTTTGATGTTCTTTAATTTATTTCTTGTTCTTGATTTTATGAGTAGCTAACTTCTTAGATTCATGAATTGGTAGTAACAATACATGATCTTTATGCTATAGTTCTTAATTCATAATTCAATATCATTCTAGAGTGGTAGAATATTCGTAATTCTTTCTAGGGTTTCAGATTTATGTTAAGATACTTTTGGCTTTAGAATTTGTGGGTATCAATTGAGCCATTAACGTGGGTGATTGATACATTGACCATTATTTTACCTCTTAGATCCAATTGAGGACGTAACTGAAATCAAACAGGTCTAGGTTCATATATTCTTTTGATCTTCATGAATTCTTTGATTATTATATATACGTAACTGGAAGTGTAATAAAAGGGGAATATTTGAGTTGCAAATCGCACACCAAACCGTCCCAACTCTTGATTTTGTGAATGGATCTTAGAGTGATATTGATGTCTTCATTAATAAAAATAGCATAAAGTGAATGTATTGTGAAACCCAATTCGTGAATCTATTCGTTAATCTTTATTAATTCTTGTTTTATTTATTTCTTTAGTTAAATCTTATTTCTTGCTTTAGTAGTTTAATAAACAATCAAAAACCAAAACCCCTTTATTTATTTTTCTGTTTTAATTGCATTCTTGTTTTCCAATCTAATCTCTGAGGATTCAACCCTTGCTTGTGCATACTACTACATCGGTAACTAGTACACTTGCTAGGTAATTTAATTAGAAGGAGATTTTCTCCATTACTTGTCATACTCACTTCTTCCTCTCACATACTTTAATTATGGAGCCCACTTGTCACACCACTAACTTTCCCTTCTCACATATTTAAATTGTAGGCCCCACTTGTCATACCCACTAAGTTCTTCACTCTCACAACCCTTCATACATTCATCCATTTCTTTAATTTGTGTGTCATCACCAAAATTGTGAAGCTCCAAATGGGACGGAGGGAGTATATGGTATATACGGTAACTCAAGGGTAGCTCCAAAAAAGTTAAAGACAAAAATTTGGGTGAGACGGTTTTACACATGAGACGAGTCTCATTTAGAGAGTAAATGGTTTACCGCCCTATGGGCGGGGCGAGGCAAGCTCATTTCCTCTACTCGTTTCATGTGTAAGACCGTCCTACATAAGACTTCTTCTAAGTAATGTTAATTAGCCAGCTAAAATGTAGGATAAAGCCTTTTCAAATACTCCCTCCGTCCGGTTCGAATTACGATTCTTACCAATAATTAAGAAAAATAATGATGCTAATAAAAATTTAAAAATTGTTATTGTATCACGATTAATAATAAAGTAAATAACTATTTTAAAAATTTCATTAAGTTAATTATATTTCTTCAAATTGTTGGTTAAAATATAAATTATTTGACCAAGAATCCTAATTCGAGCGGGACAGATGGAGTTTTCCAAACAAATTTTATTGTATTATAAAAAATTAATTATCATTTTGAGATGTAAGTTGACATACATTCTCTCCAAAATTCCCACATCGGCTGTATACTAAACATTTCACTTCTTTATGAACCTCGTTCAAATGCCATCGTATCGCTGGGCCTTGTAGCGTGGGCTGGCTTATACAGAGCATACAATCTGTCTTTTTTATTTGAGCAATAATTACGCTATTTTTAGTTATCTTATTTTCAATCTAAAAATTTAGTATTAATAGTATTTATAATGGTGCATCAATAATAATTTTTAAATTTTCATTAGAATAATTAAAGGGCAAATAACACATTAGTACCCCCAAAGTTTCATATGAGTTGCAATTTAGGTCCTAATGTTTCAATTTTGGCAATTTGGTGCCTAATGTTTACCTTTTGTTGCAAAATTGGTCTTTTTTGGATGGTCATGGATGGAAGCTAACGAAATTAACGGTAAATTTAACGAAGTTCATTAAAAATTGCATTTCTTACCCAGAAAGGCAAGTTGGCATTGTGGGAGTAAGAGAAAGCATGGGAGAAGAAGAGGTGAAGGTGGCTAGTTTGTGTGTAAC
Organism: Campanula takesimana; assembly: GCA_026119855.1. Taxonomy (NCBI): domain Eukaryota; kingdom Viridiplantae; phylum Streptophyta; class Magnoliopsida; order Asterales; family Campanulaceae; genus Campanula; species Campanula takesimana. The sequence continues at coordinate 378,188 of JAOWBW010000982.1, forward strand.
AACTTTTGATAACATTTAGTGTTTACTAAATGTTAGCGGATCCGTTTACTAAAGCGTTATCACCTTTAGTGTTTCACGAGCATATCGCTGGGCCTTGTAGCGTGGGCTTGTAACCTGAGCAGGGGCATCAAGCGATTGTTGGGCTGGCTTTTCAAATGTTGGGCCGCCCGTCCAACAGTTAGCTCCAGAGATGATGGATGCAAGTTGGACCAGTGGTTCTCTTGCCCGTGAAGGGGACTTACTGATCACACCCCTCCAGATGGAGAGGTGGGCTGGCTTATACAGAGCATACAATCTGTCTTTTTTATTTGAGCAATAATTACGCTATTTTTAGTTATCTTATTTTCAATCTAAAAATTTGGTATTAATAGTATTTATAATGGTGCATCAATAATGATTTTTTAATTTTCATTAGAATAATTAAAGGGAAAATAACACATTAGTACCCCCAAAGTTTCATATGAGTTGCAATTTAGGTCCTAATGTTTCAATTTTGGCAATTTGGTGCCTAATGTTCACCTTTTGTGGCAAAATTGGTCTTTTTTGGATGGTCATGGATGGAAGCTAACGAAATTAACGGTAAATTTAACGAAGTTCTTTAAAAATTGCATTTCTTACCCAGAAAGGCAAGTTGGCATTGTGGGAGTAAGAGAAAGCATGGGAGAAGAAGAGGTGAAGGTGGCTAGTGTGTGTGTAACAACTTTTGATAACATTTAGTGTTTACTAAATGTTAGCGGATCCGTTTACTAAAGCGTTATCACCTTTAGCGTTTCACGAGCATATTGCTCATATGGGTGTAGCAACTTTTGATAACATTTAATATAGTGGGAGTTTATGTTGTTCTTTCATTAATTGTTCTATTATTTAAAGTTTTGATCTCATTTGGTTAAGTTGGACTAGTTGGAAAAATATGTATATATTCATTATGTTCCATGCTACACATCTACACTTTTGATCTATGTCATTTTGTTGAATATGTATACGTGATTATTGTGGGTTTAGTTGCGAATCAATTACAAGGGCTGATGTAAGGCAGGGATGATCCGTCTCTTCACACAGCTGCTTAAGCATGAAGATTCTCATCAAGCTATGAAGATTTTCTGGAGATACACTGTATCATCCCGAAATTAAACACGATATTTTGGGACGGATCGAAAATTAAATGAAAATAATATAAAAAGAATTGCGGGGACGGATATACTAGTTAGTAGTAGTGAAAATTGTACTCCCTCCGGTCCAAAATATCTGTCGTTTTTGAGCAATTTTTTTGGTCCAAAATAACAGTCACTTTTGGATCAAAACAATTTAAATTCTTAATTTACCCTTACATTGGAAGTTGTTTTACTTTATTAATTGACTTAGTGAGTGTAATAATGTAAGAAAGATGGACAATAAATAAGGGTAAGCATGAAACTTTCACCATTAATATGCCGTAATAATTGCATTTCTTAATCTTTGTGAAAAGTCAAAAAACGATAGTTATTTTGGACCGGAGGGAGCATGAGTTTCGGTGAGGGCTACGTGTGAGTTATGGCCAGCAAGTGCAATTTCACCTTGAGGTGTATTAATTGGCTTTCTTTAGTGTTGACTCACCATTTTAACCATTTTAGTTCATATATTTAAACAAAAGTCCATTAAAGGTTTTATTCAGACAGTTCGAGAGAGAGAATGAAACCAAGTTTGAGGTGTGAATCTATTCAAATAAGCCTTCGTCAGTATGAGGTTTCATGTTGGTAAGGGAGGCTACGCAGTATTAATAATTGTTATTCATGTTTCTCTCTTTAGAGGCCCGAGTGTTAGCATGGGCTGGACTGGGCCGACAATGGACTATGTTAGAGGTTCCACCTTAAAACCAATTGGTGATAAGGGGAGTAACTCCTCAAGTCTATATACCGGTCCATGTTTCTCTCTTTAGAAGATGTGGGATAACTGTCTCTTACAGTCTCCAATAGTCACAAATGGTGTCTCCACAGGTTGACATCCGATCCAACCTAGTAGTAAGCGATCCGCCAAAAGCAACCAAAACATTCCTTGGTGAATCGGGCTTACTCCGTATCACTTTTGTTCATGGCAGGTAATGTCATTAGATTTTGAGATTATTAGGGGACTTGTCTGCTACTAAAATTGCTTTAAAATGTAAACTTTGTTAAATATCTCTCGAATTGAATAATTAAGGGACGGGTGCAAGTTGATTGACACAAGAAGAAGAAGAAGCGATGATCGGGTTTTGAGAGTTTATTGCAAAAGTGACATGCGTAATATATCAATTTGACTCGCGTACTTAATAAACATCAAATATAACATGCGTACTTATGATTGACAATATTTTCAGTCTAATTTTTAACCCCCGTTACAAAGTTAACGGGGATGATGATAACTTACCAAATCACACCCAGCTCTCTCTCTCTCTCTCTCTCTCTAAACTCCCTCTCTCCTTTCTCTTTCTAACTTACCAACTCCGGCGACCCCCTCCCTCAACTCCGACGATCCCCTCCCTCAACTCCGGCTACCACTCGCCTCCCCAACTCCGGTCATATCTCCTGCCCAACTCCGGCGACCATCACCCCTTCCCCCTTATCAATGAGCCACTAGTGCTGAGCCATAAATAAACTCAGATCCATTCTCAGTAACTTAGACCAACAACTTGCAACAAGAAGAAGAAGATGATGATAATGGTCAAATGGATCTCATTTCTCCTCCTCTTCATTTCCTTCTTCATCTCATCCCAATCAAGATCCATCACTACCACAATCCCTCTTCCACTCCAATCCTTCAAGATCAAACCAAGCCAGGTACAATTCTTTCAAGATCCATATTTTTCATCTTCTAATCTCTCCCTCTCTCTCTCTCTCTCTCTCTCTCACACACACACACAGAGTCTGTGTGTAATTTTATGTTTCAATGTTGATTGTAAATTACGGAGTATCTGTTTTTGATCAGACTGCAAATAGCTGTTCATCATCATTATACACCAGAGACAGAATCAGTCTTGCCTACGGTGATGCTTACGGCAACGAGGTAAAAATCCCCAATCACACCCTTTTCAAATACTTCACCAAATTGAAAATCTAAAATCAACCCGTTTCAGGAACCTGAATATTAAGTAAAGGGTACTTTCCAGTTTTGAATTTTGATTGCCATTTTCGGATTTTTGAAGGTATATGCACAGAGGCTGGACAACCCATCTTCAAGAATCTTTGAGAGGTGTTCGACGGTTACTTTTCAGATAAGGGGGCCGTGCACGTACGAGATCTGTTACGTTTACTTGTTGAGGGTTGGATCGGACGGATGGAAGCCGGAGTTTGTGAAGATCGCCGGCCAGAATTCGAGGGCGGTTACGTTTAAGTATGAAATGGAAGGGAGGAAGTTGATGATGATAAGGGGGGTTTATTTAAAACTTTGGTCAATTTTAAAAATGTTAATATAACTTTTCATCAAGTTATTAACAGACTTGTTAAGTTTTTAACGGGGTTAAAAAGTTAGTCTAAAAATATTGCCAATCATAAGTACGCATGTCACATTTGATGTTTATTAAGTACGCGAGTCAAATTGATATATTGCACAAAGTACGCATGTCACTTTTGCAATAAACTCGAGAGTGTAATGGCCAATGTACTTGCCTGTTATTGCTCCGTTAATTAGGTGACATGTCCAATCTGTGTAACATATTTCCACTAGCTTAACATTGGATTCCATTATTTTATAATCAAATTCCCTTAGCTGCCCATAAACCTCAAAAGAATGAACAAAAGTTTTAATATAAAATTCCTACACGTTTTGCTTTGACCTTGGAACACTCATTCAGTTTTGTTTCTTATTTTTCTCATCTTGTATGATCTTGTAATAGCCCAACTTTTTTGAGCAAACTAGTACAATTTTTCTCATAACAAAGTAATTGGTCATTCAAATTGATCTTTCCACTTGCAGGGAAGATGGGTGAGGAATTAGTGGCGGATATTGCAAAGGTCATCCTTCTTAAGGTGCTTTCGCTTGTAGCAGAAGAAGTCAGCCTTGCTAGGAGTTTCAGGTTTGACCTTGAACGTCTTCGTAACAGATTGGAAACGATTCAAGCTCTGCTGTCAGATGCAGAGGCCAAACAGATCACCATGATAGTTGTTCGAGTTTGGCTGAAGAAGCTTAAGGCTGTCGCATATGATGCTGACATCATTCTGGATGAGCTGGCATACGAAGTTGTTCGGTACAAGGTTGAAGTAAAAGGTCAGATGATGAATAAGGTACGTGGGTTTTTCACCTCTGTGTCAAACAATCCAGTTTCATTTCGTCAGAACATGGCTCACAAGATTAAGGATCTTAACCAACGTTTAGACGAAATATACAAGGAATCCACTCTTCTGAAGATTAATGCAGTTGAGCACATAGGTAGCAGCTCCTCCCTGCCTACTCCTCAATTCAGTGAAACACTTCCTTACATAGATGCTTCAAAGATCCTAGGAAGGGATACTGACGTGTCAAGAATTACTGAAATGTTGCTTGGCGTTCATGATACGAGAGATGTATCAATTGTTGCTATAGTGGGAATGGCGGGGCAGGGGAAGACGGCCCTTGCTCAATTAGTTTACAAAAATGATAAGTTGATTGGGCATTTTGATAATAGAATATGGGTATGTGTATCTCATCCTTTTGAGGTACGGAGGATTTTATGCAAGATGTTAGAATTTCTTACCGCCAGTAGTTTTCCAGAACTAGAACTGCAAGGACTCATCACGAAACTTCAAGAAAATCTGAATGGAAAAAGATATTTACTAGTACTAGATGATGTGTGGAATGAAATCCCGAAGAAGTGGGACGATCTAAGAGGAGCTTTGCAGGGCATAGATGGTTCTGTGGATAGCAAAATTTTGGTAACCACGAGGAGTGAGGAGGTTGTTTCAGCCATACATACACATCTTGCTCATCAACTAACTCAACTGTCGTTTGATAATAGTTGGTCCATCTTTACGCAAATAGCATTTGCTAAGGGTGGAGCAATAAGGACGAGGAACTTGGAGGCAATAGGCAGAAGGCTTGTGGAGAGGTGTAATGGTGTTCCGTTGGCGGTAAATGCTTTAGGAGGTTTAATGTACTCGAAAAGGTTTGAGACGGAGTGGGTTTCAATTAGAGATAGTCCAATTTGGGGTTCTGTCAAAGATACTACTGGAGTCTTAGACGTTCTGAGGTTAAGTTACAATCATCTTCCCTCACCTTCTTTGAAACAATGTTTTTCGTATTGTTCTATTTTCCCGAAAGACATTGACTTGGAGAAAGATAAGTTGATACAACTGTGGATGGCCCTCGGACTTCTCCAGCCTCCAGAAGGAAGTCGTTTGCTGATGGAAGATATAGGTAATGAGTTCTTTTATACTTTGGTGAGGAATTTCTTGCTTCACGATGCAGTGACGGATGATTATGGCACTATCATAAGTTGCAAAATGCATGATCTTGTGCATGACCTTGCCTTGGATACATCCAAGGAATACTGCTTACCTTTGAACAACGCTCTTGATTTGAACGATGTTACTGAAGTTCCTCACATATCATTGATTTCCCATGAACAAGGCATTGGTGACTTCTCAAAGCAAAGCTGTCTGAGACTTCAAACATTGATGTTAAGTAGTCCAACTCCAACCATTGATTTCAACGTTTTAATACGCTTTAAATGCTTACGTGTTCTGTCGTTGGATTGTATGATTGAAAACTTACCAAGTTGTATTGGGAATTTGATACATTTGAGATACCTTGACATTTCTAAGACTTGGATTAAGACATTGCCTGATAACATCACAAAGCTTTATTATCTGGAGACTTTGAGGCTTGGTCGGATTGGAGCTCTTCCCAAAAACTTTGCCAATCTGATTAACCTGAGGCACATTTATGTAGACAACCAAGCAAAGGAGTGGTTTACGGTTAGCTCCATAAGGAAGCTGACTAGTCTTCAGACATTACCTGCCCTTATCTTAAGCCGTGACAAGGGATGTCGGATTAAGGAGCTAGGAGGGTTGACAAACCTCAGAGGTGAATTGAATATCCGTGGGCTGGAGGAAGTGATAGACATGGAAGAAGCTAGAAGCGCAAATCTATGTAAAAAGACAAAGATTCTTGCTTTAGGATTTTATTGGAGACGCTGGCTGGTGTCTAATTCGCGGGGAAAGGACAAGGAAGTTTTAGAAGGCCTAGAGCCTCACCCAGACTTGAAATTTTTGACTATCCACTCGTTCGGTGGTGAAGATTTTCCGTTGTGGATGGTGGCCCCAAGTCGGTCTACCATAGTACTTGAGAATTTGGTGAGGATTGAGCTTCTGAATATCCATGGGTGCAAACATATCCCACCTCTCGGGCACCTTCCTTTACTGAAGTTTGTAATGATAGATGGGATGAACAATGTGACATATATCGGGGAAGAGTTTTATGGTGATATTAGCACGACTGGGGAAGAAGAAGAAGAAGCTATAGGGCTATTTCCGTCCCTGGAACAACTAACTCTACGGAAGATGGGTCATCTTCGAGAATGGTTGGGAACACGTATGCATCCATCAACCAAGGCATTCCCTTGTCTCAAAGAACTGGTGATTGATCAGTGTTGCAAGTTGATGAGACTTCCAGGTCATGATTTCCCTTCTCTTAAGGAAATGACTATTCAAAACATGGATGAAGGCAGGGCACTTTCCCGGATGAGCAGCAAATTAACCTCTCTTACTAGTCTTCAAATCATTGACACGGGAGGCTCGGAGATGAAGACTATAATAGAGGAATTTCTTGGACAAAATGAACTCACTTTCTTGGAAATTTCTGGCTGTCATGGGTTGTCAGACTTGGGAAAAGGCTTACACAACCTTGGTTGTCTGGAGTCCTTAAGGGTTGAAGATTGCTCCGGTCTAAAAACAATTGGAGATGAATTGGCTGCCCTTGTTTATGTCCAGAACTTGAGGATTTTGAAGTGCCCTTCTCTTGTCTCCCTAACCAACTTGACATATTTACCCCGACTTGTAAGTTTGGAAATCGGTCCTTTCTCAGATGACCTTAATCATTATCCAGGATTCGGTTCCTCATCTCCCTTCTCCACCTCCATTCCTACATCTGAAATTATTTCTCTTAGTACTAGCATTAAGAATCTCAGGCTAACTGGGTGGAAAAAGCTCAAGTGTCTGCCCGAGCAAATTCAGAACCTCTCTTGTTTGATATATTTGGAGTTGAGTGATTTTGATGGATTGGAGGCTCTCCCGGAGTGGCTTGGAAACCTCTCCTCTCTTGAGTATCTAAGGCTCTGGTCGTGCAAGGAACTCATGTATATGCCCAGTGGGGAAGCAATGCAACGCCTCACCAGATTGACAAAACTGGTGATTAAACGCTGTCCTATCCTTGAAAATAGATGCAGCAAGGGACTTGGTCCAGAGTGGTTTAAGATATCCCATATTCCCCATATCCAAACTGGGGAGGTCACAGCTCAAGCTCTGTCCGCATTTCTGACTCGAACAAGTACGTTATTCTCCTACCCTGATTCCAATTTATTACGTTTTCTTGATCTCTCTTATTATTGTATATTTTTCGTTTTTCTTACTCAATAATACTTCCTCCGTCCAAAAATGATCTTCCCACTTTTTTTGCCGTTACTATGAAAAGGTGCTTTGAGCAATAATTTTAGGTTGGTTTACTTATCCCAATGAAAGTTTAAAGACTTATTTTTTATAGTATTGTTGATTGTGTATCAATAACAAGTTTGAAATTTTCGTTAATGTAATTAAATCAATCTAAAATTATTGCTCAAAGTTATTTCGTAGTAAAGGTAAAAAAGTAGGTAGGATCACCACTAAGTTGATGGATAATTTGAAGCAGCAGCAGGCTTAACTCATAAGCCTTCCTTCTTGTTTTTCCATGCAATTTCAATATTTTCCATCCTTATTTGTAGTGGCTGGTCATCCTTTTTCTGCTCTGCCTTCAAATTTTTAACAAAAAGGATCTAATACATACTCACTCCGTCCCATAATAAATGTCAGACTTTCCTTTTTTGTCTATTCCAAAATAAATGTTGCTTTTTCAAATAAGGATGTCAGAATGTTCGAGTAACCTTGCCACTCTACTCTCTCCACTGCCCTTCAGCCTTCTCTTCAACATTAAGCTTTGGTTTCCTCGTCAGTTAGTTTTAAGAATTCAGTCGAGTTAATTTTGTTAGAGACGGAAACTGATATATTTGATTTGCTTTGATATGATGAAGATACTTTTTTCTTCCAAATCTCCCCTATAGTTAATAGTTAAAAGATAATGCATATCATTGAACTTTGATCCTATGTATGCTGTTATATTGTTGACTAGAAAAAATGCATGATTTTGAGTTTACGGCCCCAATTTATGGTTGTGCTCCTATCATATGTTCTTGCTTGTCGCTAATTGTGAAATCTTGTTATGTACTGGTTCCATCTAACATGGTTCTTGCTTGTAGCAAATCACTTGAAGAAAGATTATGGTCGTCGCGGGGTCCTGAGGCTGACACTCTGACAATGTTTGGTGAGTAAATTAAATTCAAATCCTTGTCTCCAACTCCAAACCTTTATGCGTTAAAGAATTTATATCACAACAATGCTAATAATTCAAATATATATGTTTGCTATCTGAATCACAAAAATGAGTCATTATTTGCCTGTTTGACTGTTGATCTGAATTTGTTAAAAGGTTGAAAGGTTTTTATTTACTGATTATCCTTGTTTGTGATAGTTCTGGGGGAAAAAAAAAAAACTCAAGTCAAGTCAAGGTAACAATTGGAGAGAATGAAGGATGGACTCAATCTCTTACGATACTGAGCCAACAAGACTCAAGTAGATTGCCTTCTCACAGCAGTCAAGGTAAATCTATTTGCTTCAAATTTGCGTGACAAGACTTCCTTTTTTATAAAGTGGGTCTACATCATTGATTTTGTGCAATAAGATAAATGGGAATGCATGACTGTCTGTTTGATTTATCTAAACTGCTCCCTCCGTCCCAAAATGAATGTCCAAAAAAATTGCAATTTGAAATGGTCGTTTGAACTTCCGTTGGCAGGTGCAATTATGAACGCAACAAATAACAAACCCTTTAGGTTCGCAAAATATCCATATTGTGTGCAACATTGTTGTTAAAATAACAAACCCTTTAACTAACAGTAAGAGCATACGTAATGCCATTGCTGAATGCTTTCCGCACAAGCTGGCGATTCTGGTACCCGTCTTGGAGAGATTTTTAGCATGATTTTCTAAAAAAAAATAGAAAATAAAAAATTGTTTAAACATATGCTAATTTGTCCCAATCATAGCTGGAAATACCTAATTTGTCACTGAACATGATATCCACCGAGACGCATACGACAGTGCTGGAAGTAATTGAATCATATAGAATGTCTTGAAGACTTATTTTGTACAGCTTCAACCGAGCTTGTTTCAAATCCACCATTTGTGGTACCGTTAAAATGATGTCCATTGTAGCAGCACATTATCAACATCTTAGTAACATAGACTTTGTTACGGCTTTTATTGATTTCATTTAATTCATCATATAAAAGGAGCCAATTTAAGAGATTAATAGACAACCAACTCAGAAAGTGAAGAAAACACTCTGTCCAAACATCCCACATCGGCTATACACAAGTACTATTAATTTTAATGGTAATAGTTAACTTATATATTATGGTTAACTAATATTATTAGCTATTACAAAGAATATAAAAAGTCACTTAGAGTTTAAGGTGGTGATGACATGGCTTCACCAAAAGCAACCAGCAAAAAATGCCCACATGACGAATCTACATCACTCCGCCTCAGCTTTTAATATATATAGATTTTATTTTTATTTTTTGTAGGGAGCACAATACTTTCTTAGTTCCTAAACGAATACCAAAGTTCCAAAAATTGTCTCTATGTTAAAAAAAAAAAAAAAAAAAAAAAAAAAACTGTTTTCAAATGAATGTTCATTTTAAAGAAAAATGGTTCCAAAATATTTTATTTTTAATCTTAACGACACAGTATATCAATGTCTATAATCAAAAGATTTAGATAAAAATTTGTATGAGACGGTTTCACACGTGAGACGGTTCTCGTTGAGAGAGTAAATGGTTTGCCCCGACAAGCCTATTTTATCTCATAACTATACCCGTCTTACGTGTGAGACATATTAACACGATACTCCCTCAAAAATCAAAAATTTATAGGTTACTTGACTACATTTGTCAAATCTGAAGAAGACAGTGATAGGAGGGTGAATCTGCTTTGTGGGCTATAGGGCGGAGAATTTAAGGGGAAGATGAGGGAGTGGCGATGGCCTGGGAAAGAGGCGGCATGAAAGTGAGTGACGGTTGGGATGAAGAGATGTATACTCCCTCCCTCCTTCTTTAACTTAACAAATTTTGGGTTAGGCACATTATTTAAGGAAAAAATGAAAAAGTTGATGTGTTGTAAGTGTAGATAGTTGAGTGGGAGAAAAAAAAATGGGGCAAAGAATAGTAAGTAGATAGTTGTTGTGAGTATAACAAGTGGGTCCTGTTATTTTAAAAGTATTAAAACATTTCCTTTTTGTGACTTTGTAGATTAAAATGAGACAACCAAAATGACAAATTTTAAAACTAACTATTAAGGGTGTTTTATAACATATCTAAAAACTGAGGGGAGGGTTAAAAAAACACTCAATATTTATAAACCTTCCCTTCCCGCTTCCTTGTTCCAATATTCCCCCATATTCCTAACAACGCCGCCTCCACATTCGTTGCCTCGCCGTCTCCGTCTCCGTCGCCGTCTCCTGTCATCGTCTTCCACCACTCATCTACTCCGCCACCATTCACAATTATGCAGAAGTTTACTCTCCACCATTCACGAACAGGACTTGGATTTCACGAGTTCTTGATTTTCTAGGTTTTCGGATTTGAGGATAAAGGATTGATTAAGGTTTGTGATTTGAGAGGTGTGATTGACGAGAATAGAGACTGGGAGGTTGATATTGGAGGGGGGGGGGGATGAAAAGAAGGCTCTGAAGGTAAATTGATGTTTATTGTTTTCAAGATGCAAATTTTCCAAACTTTGATTTTGAAATTGTTGAGTTTGTGAAAGTTGTCGGAGCTTTCATTTGTGAAATCTGGGTTAGGTGATTTATGTAATTTTGTGAATTTCAAGCGAATTTGTTTAAGAAATTGGATAGGGGTTTGGCCGGATTTGTTGAAGAAAGGGGTGGGGGTTTGGCCGGGTTGGTTGAAGGGGTTGGGGGTTTGGTCGAACTTGTTGAAGAAGGGTAGTGATATCAATAATGGCTGTGAAGGTAATGGTGGGTAGAAGCTGGAAGGATGGTGGGAAAGGGGTGGTCACCGGAGGAAGGGGAAGGTGGTGGTTATGGAGGATGAACTGACTAGAAGTAGGAAGGATGAATATTTATTTAATTTTGGACAAAATACCTTTAGCCCCCTAAAGTATCCACCCATTCTCACTTTGCCACCCAAACCAAATTTTGTCCCGAAGTGACCCTCTAATTTGTCATTTGTCCCAGTTTGACCTATGACCCCCTATGACCCCTAAAGACGTTAGAAAGTTAACGAAAAATGGTCATGTGCATAACATGTGAGGGGTATTTTGGGGGTTTTAATTTGGGGGTTTTAATACCCAGTTAAGAAAACAGGGGAATTCAAGAAATCAAGATTTATCAATGCCCAGTTAAGAATTTGGGGTTTTTTTTAGTTTTTCAAATTGGGTGTTGGCCAAAATGGATAACACGGCAGCACCGACGCCTCTGCCACCGGCAGAGGAGCTATTGAAGAAGATCCAGGAGTTAGAAGCCGAGCATGCTCATCTTAAACAAGGGATATCCAAGCTATTGATCTCCGGCGAGCATAAATCGGACCGGGAAAGGTCTAATTCGGTGTCTCCCCTTCGGTCTGGTGGGAGGCCACGGCAGAGAGCTACTGGCATCCTTCCTAACCTCTGATCGACCTCCCGTTTTCGTACATTAAAACCCAAATATGGGTTTGACTTCAATTTATTTTTCACTTTGAAAACAAATCTGGGTTTTGATTTGTGATTTCGATTTTCGATCTCTGGTTTTCGAGACCTGGTTTTTGATTATCGATTTTTGATCTTTGAGGTTGAACGATTTTCGACTTGGTTATCAGGTTATGATTTGGTTTTTCAATTTGATTTTTGAGAGAATTGTTAGTGGTGGTGGTCGGATTCTTGAAAAATGGCGGCGGTGGTCACCGGATTATGGAAAATTGGTGGTGGTGGTGGCGGTGAATGAAGGTTGATGGTGGTGGTGGTGGAGAAAGGGTATAAATGGACCTTTATACCCTTCCATTTTCAAGAAAAATGATAAAAAAAAATACCCCACATGACATGCACATGACCATTTCTCGTTAATTTTCTAACGCCGTTAGGGGTCATAGGGGGTCATAGGTCAAACTGGGACAAATGGCAAATTAGAGGTCACTTTGGGACAAAATTGGGTTTGGGTGGCAAAGTGGGAATGGGTGGATACTTTGGGGGGCTAAACATATTTTGGCCTTTAATTTTCCATTAATAATTAATAAAGAAAGTTTAAGAATTTTTTGTTAAAGATGATGGTGGCTGCCTTTGTCTAAAATTGAATTGCTATTTTAAGATTTTTTTTTTCTAAAATAAATGATTGTAAATTATTTTAATTTCCTATTACAAAATATAAAATGTTGCATATTTATTTAATCAAAGATACTCAGACTCTTTTGTTTATCTCGCCGGACTCGTCTCGACAAGACTAAAATACGTGTGTCCGACACGGGTACGGCAGAGTAAATCAAAGAGTCCGAGCGTCAGAGTATTTAATGGTAATTTTCTTTGGTAAATGTAAAAAAAGATTTGGATAAGGCATTTGCTAAAAATATACTCCCTCTGTCCCGCCCGACTTAGGATTCTTGGTCAAGCAATTTATATTTTGACCAACAATTTGAACAAAAATAATTATCTTAATGAAAATCTAAAAATAGTTATTTAGTTTATTATTAATCGTGATACAATAACAAGTTTTAAATTTTTATTAGCATCATTATATTTCTTCAAATATTTGGTCAAAGTATAAATTGTTTGACCAAGAATCCTAAGTCGGGTGGGACGGAGAGAGTATTACATATACTCAATTGTCTAAAAAATTAATAAATTAATATAACTATTGATAAAAAAATGGAAATAAGAATTACATATATTCCTCAAATAGTTAAGTTCTTATGTTTTTAATTAATTTTTTTGTTTCATTTTTATAATTATTATAATTTTTCTAATAAAAAAATTAATTCTATTATTTAGAATAAAAATTACTTTTTTCTACCATTTTTAATAGGTGCACAAATATTGGTGATTTTTTTTTTTTTTTTTGAAAAAATGATAATTGTTTTGATTTTCAACCCTACTAAATTTGAAATTTTCATTAAGCCCCTCAACAGAAATATCAACTTCAAACTACCCAATTCCGTTAGTCACGTGTATGGCACATGCTTTTTAACTGAGTTTTTAACGAATTCCGTCAAAAAGGCCCTAACTGGCGAAAATAAATTACCCCAAGGCCTGATCTGGCTAAAAAAGACAGCCAGGGTTCGCTTGGAAGGGTGATATGGTACTTCAGGGTCTAAATTGCAATTAACCCATTAATTATTAATTGTTAAATTGTGTGAGGTAGTGAATTTGATAGTACTTTCATTATTAATGAATAGCAATAATTATCGTTTTTTATTTATTGTTAGAATTTTTTTTTTTTTTTTTTTTTTTTTAATTATATATCAAACTACCATTTTCATTAAATTAAAAGCAAGAGGATATAGGATGACTCTCCATAACTATTAGAGGCTCAACCCAAACATTATCAATCATTACATTAGCAGCTCGAAATACAAGAAAAATGACAAAAGAGGGATGACCGTTCCGAACCTTCCATCTTGTATCTCTAACAATGTTTTGGGACACACAAATGCATCTCCAAGCATAGCTTGGACACTGCCTCAAAATGACATTCACGAATTTCCCTTTCAGAAAATATTTTGCTTTTAAAACACAACAATAAAAGGCCTCTGGATTAGTTTCAAACCACCAACCGAAACTCCCAATCAATGCTAGATGGAACATCTGAATATCACGAAAACTCAATCCACCCACTTTTTTATGTAAACATAAATCTTGTTATTGCATCCAAATGATATCAAGTGTACCAACTCGTTGATTACCTCACCAAGACAAAAACCAAACGAAAAAACACAAAGCTCTCACTAAGGAGAGAATACGTGGCGATGATGATGTCAGACGGTTTTTGTTTTCGTAAGACCATCTACAATGGATTCGACACCAATTTTCATTCGACACCCACTTTATCACTCCACATCATCTTCTCTCTCTTCCAACTCATCCATTCAACACTCATTCAACTTTTAACCCTACAATGGTTTGTTTAATCCCACATTCAACACATTTCCCACTCATCATCCTATACTGCACCACTTAAAATTTATTTTATACTCCCTCCGTCCCAGCTCACTTGACACTTATTTCCATTTTGGTCTGTCCCAGCTCACTTGACACTTTCCAAAATAGCATACTTTTTATAATTTTAAATTCACTCTACCCACCACTCATTCACGCTCTTCATTTTTCATCACTCAATTTATTGAACCAACACTACTATTTACCTCACTCATTCTCTCTCTCTTCATTTTTCACCACACATTTTTCTTATTTTATTCTTTTTCCTTAGTTATTATGCCCACCACATGGGTGTCAAGTGAGGTGGGACAGAGGGAGTATTCTTTATTTTTATGATTAGTAAAATAATAATAATAATAATAATTTAAAAAAAAAATACTTCACACTTAATTACTTTTTTGTAATTGTAATTAAATAAATATGAGGGTTTTTTGAGTGTTGAAATGGTTATTATTGGGATCAATTTCACTAAAAAGAGGTTTTTTTTTGTATCCAAATTAAATGAAACTTGCATCTATGTATAGAGAAAAAAATAATATGAATTTTGGTGTAAAAATAAAAAAAAAAAAATATATTTACTGTAAAATAATTGAGCTCAAATAATTAGGATGAGAAATTAAATCGGAAATTCCATGAACCAATGGGGAGTTTCCAAGTGTCACAACTAGGAAAAAAAAGCCAGCGCTGGGCGTTGACGCGCCTTATCGTGCGCGTGTTCTACACGCGCCATTTCGGCCCTATCAGGAGGCGACGCGTGGCAAGTGGCTGGCCCCTTTTTCCATTCAACCGGTGTTGAATCCATTCAACTCCTCCCCCCATTCAACACACATTCAACACACCATTGTAGCCATTCAATACCCACATTCATCATCCATTGTACATGGTCTAATAGTAGAGCCGTCAATTCGAGATAACGGGACGGGATGAGACAAAACTATGTTGTCCCGCAAGCTCTACGGGATGGGACGTCCCGAATTTAACGCGGGACTGAAATTCCCCGTCCCATCCCAAATCACATCGGGACGCGAGACAAATACGGGATTAGTTAACGCGATCACCCGATCACAAAAAATGCCAATTTTTCAAGTTTAAGTGAGCATTAAGCCACCACTCAAAATAACATAATTCAATGTTTATAACAAAAAACCCAAATCCAACTACTTAGACATTACATAAGCATCATAAAAATACTAGAAAATGTCAAATACTAATTGTGGCAGCAAGTTTGTTCAACAAAAAAAAAAAAAAAAAAAATTCCACAAATGATGTTGCCAGGACATGTTTGAATGGAATGACTAGAAAACGACCTAGAAGAGGTCAAGAATTAGTGCTTGCCAGAAGAGGAGAAGTAGACACTAGACACGCTGGCGCCGCAGAGACGAGGAGAAGAAGTGGTGGTTGCCGGTTGGTCGTCTCGTCGCCGTCGGTGTGGGAGAGGAGCGATCGGTTATTGCGGAATGCGGAGCGGTGTGCATAACAGAGTGAGTACAGAGTAGTCTAGTCGTCGACTCGTCGCCGTCGCCGCGGCTAGGGTTAATCGTCGGCCAGGGTTAATCGTTGCAATTTGGGAATTTGGGATTTGCGATTTGGTAATGGTATGCGTCTTCGGCTGCCTAGGGTATAACCGTATAAGTGGAATTTGGGCCCTTGGCCACTTGGGCCTGAGGACCTAAAGCTAGAAATTGGGATGGGCCTGAAGTCCATAAAAATGCGGGGCGTCCCGTCCCGTCCCGCGTTTTGTCCAGTCCCAAACGGGATTTCCCGAATAATCCCGCATTTTTTCGGGATTAAAATATATTGTCCCGTCCCGTCCCATGTATATAGTGAGACGGGACGGTCCCGAATTGACGGCTCTATCAAATGGTTATAGATTTTATTAT
Source organism: Campanula takesimana (assembly GCA_026119855.1). NCBI lineage: Eukaryota > Viridiplantae > Streptophyta > Magnoliopsida > Asterales > Campanulaceae > Campanula > Campanula takesimana. Next base: position 394,506 of record JAOWBW010000982.1, read on the forward strand.
TTTCACCTTATCCTAATTGTCACCATGATACACTTTGATTTGTATAACATATATGTATATCTTTGATTATTTGTTATTTATATAGTACAATATTATAACAAGTTTAACTCCTTCCGTTTCAAAATAGCTATAACTTTAATTTTTAATTTTAGATAAAATCTTTAATCCAACATAATTGTCATTTTTAGAATACAAAACATTCAATTTTCATTTACCCTTACGTTGAATGCTGATTTATTTAATTAATTTGTTTATTGTGTAAAGTTAAAAAAAGGAGAAAAGGGCAATAAATAAGAGTAAAACTTGTGATCAGTTGAAAATAAAATAGATTTTTTTAAATAGCAGCTATTTTGAACAAAAAAGAGAGTATAAAGATATTAGTTAGTTCTCCTCATGTAGAATATATGGTATATACGGTAACTCAAGGGTAACTCCAAAAAAGTTAAACGATAAAACTTTGGGTGAGACGGTCTTACATATACATGAGACGAGTCTCATTTAAAGAGTAAATGGTTTACCGCCCTATGGGCGGGGCGAGGCAATCTCATTTCCTCTACTCGTTTCATGTGTAAGACTGTCCTACACAAGACTTCTTCTAAGTAATGTTAATTCGCCAGCTAAAATGTAGGATAAAGCCTTTTCAAATACTCACTCCGTCCGGCTCTAATTAGGATTCTTGGTCAAGTAATTTATACTTTGACTAATAATTTGAAGAAAAGTAATGATGCTAATAAAAAATAAAAAATTGTTATTGTATCACGATTAATAATAAACTAAATAACTATTTTAAAAATTTCATTAAGTTAATTATTTTTCTTCAAATTGTTAGTCAAAGTATAAATTATTTGACCAAGAATCCTAATTCAAGCGGGGGTAATTAGAAAAAATATGTTTTCCAAACAAATTTTATTGTATTATAAAAAAATAATTATCATTTTGAGATGTGAGGAGGGAGGAGCATTTATAAAACTAGTGAAAATTAAAGGCAAGTAATCAACATGCGAAGCGAACATTCTCTCCAAAATTCCCACATCGGCTGTATACTAAACATTTCACTTCTTTATGAACCTCGTTCAAATGCCATCGTATCGCTGGGCCTTGTAGCGTGGGCTTATAACCTGAGCAGGTGCATCAAGCGATTGTTGGGCTGGCTTTTCAAATGTTGGGCCGCCCGTCCAACAGTAAGCTCTAGAGATGATGGATGCAAGTTGGACCAGTGGTTCTCTTGCCCGTGAAGGGGACTTACTGATCACACCCCCTCCAGATGGAGAGGTGGGCTGGCTTGTACAAAGCAGTAGCTTCAGCCTCATCTCGCGGAGCGGCTCCTCATTTGAAGTCTTTCAACCCTACAATATGTCTTTTTTATTTGAGCAATAATTATATGCTACTTTTAGTTATTTTATTTTCAATCTAAAATTACTCCCTCTGTTCCTATATGAGTGTCCATTTGTCGCGACCCCGACCCCGCGGGCCCGGAACTCGCGAGCTGGACGTCGACTTAAAACAATAACACCAAAATACTGAAGATAAAAATTCAATTTTATACTAAAAGATTTAACACGAGGTTTTAGAAATCCAAGTTTAACCACAACTTAATACAACTGGTATACGCTCCACAAGCTTACACCAAAAACAAAATATTACAAACTTAATGACGTCATTGCTAATAATACTAGTCCCAAAAGGTTTTACATTTAGGTAATGTAAACCAAATAACCACCTGCCCAAAAGTCACAAACCCTCTCGACGTCCTCCTCGTGATCAGCGAGTCCTATTCCTTTCCTCCTGGGGGGGGGTTAAGGAAAAACAAAGATAAAAGAAAGGGGGTGAGATAAATCTCAATAAGTTACTAATGCAACTACATGCTATAATGCAAGAAGCAATAAACAATAATAAATCTCACATAGCACGTAGTAATTAGCAGTTAACAGATAGCAGTGGAAATAAACAAGTAACAAAGGATATTGAGCCAAGGTTTCCCAAACTGGTAGAACACAATAAGGATCGCTACGCAGCTTCAACCAATCAACCAATCAAACCATCTTCATAGAAGCATAATAGCTGAAGAGAAAACCCCGGTACCGGAACCATAACCAAGTAACAAGGGAAAATGACACAAAGTCATAACCCAAAACCAACTAGCTAGAATACTCACAAAGGGAGCTAGCTCATCTCAACCAAGGCCAATCTGGAAGAGGAAAATAAGGGCAAAACAATGGACAACACTATAATGGACTCGGCTCGCTGCCATCATAATATTCCCCATCGCCCGACACAACCACAAAGGACTTTCAATGAATGCTAAGAAATAAACACTAGCTCAAATAAACAACTAATGATTCCAAAGTAGGGAACCATTCCAAATAAATCACCAAAAAGGATGAATCGATCCAAACAACACATCAAAGATGTCCAACAATCCCAAACCATACTTAATCAATTTCCGTAACGCAATTGTTCACAAAGGAACCATTCCCACATTTGAGTATTTCACAATGGCCATTTCAATCTATTAGAATCGTACTCCGAGCCTAGACTAAGCTTGATTTCGAAAACAATTAAAATCAAAGATACTCAGATCAGCTGCTATGGGCGGTCGCCCATAACCAGCCCGGGCGGTCGCCCAAAACCACTAATCCACAACCCATCAGACTGACCCCATGGGCGGTCGCCCAACCCATCAATGGGCGGTCGCCCAAAACCACTAACTCCAACACTCCGGGTGAACTGACCTCATGGGCGGTCGCCCAAATCCATCATGGGCGGTCGCCCACGAGCCCTGACTGCCGGAATTCGGCAAGTTTACCTGGGTTTCATCCAAAATTCAACCCAAACCAAAACCAAACCAAAATCCAACACATCTAACAAGTATAAGAAGGTACTAGAACAACTTATGAGTCTAAAATAACTCATATAACATCTATTAGTCAACCCAAACCAAGGGATGATTCAAACACCCAAATTTCACAAAAATCGATAAATTACAAATAAATTCCAAATCAACCAAAGAAGCCATATATATCAACTAGAGCATCAATGGAGTTAAAGATGAACATTTTTAGCATAAATGGGGGGAAAGCAACTTACTTGGAATTTATGAAAGATGACGGAATTCGAAATTTCTTAGCTCTACACGATCCTATCGACGATCTAAACATTTTTCATAAAATGAGCAATAAGAAATAGAGGGAGGAATATGATTAAAATGAAGAGAGAGGGAGAGGGAGTTTACCTTCAACAGTGGAGAGGAGAGGTTGAGTGTGTGTGTGTGTGTGCAGGAGAGTGAGGGAGAAGGTGAGGGAGAAGGAGGGAGTAAGTAGAATTATTTCAAAATGTTACACCTAGGCCCCCTGTACTACTACTACTACCCTTAATATCATCTTCTCTAATAATTCCCTTACTTCATACTAGCACAAATGATCAATTAAAATGCTAGGCATAAAAATATTATGAGATATAAATGCACACATAAATATTTAACTAGATAAATAAATAAGCAAATAAATAGATAAATAAATATTTACTACTAAGAAAATAGAGACGGGTTTTCGGGTCGTGACATTCACTCCTCCTTAAAGAAAATTCGACCCGAATTTTTAAAGATACTTACCCGAAACAAAAAGCCACGGATACTTCCTCTCTATCTCTTCTCGAAGCTCCCACGTTGATTCTTCAACATTGTGATTCCTCCATAGCACTCTAACCAACGCAATGCTTTTATTCCTTAACTCTTGCACTTTGGTATCAAGAATCTGAACCGGTCGTTCCTCATATGACATGTCAGGCTTTATATCCTCAGGTACCCTCGGTAACACGTGAGATGGATCATGCAAATACTTCCGAAGCATAGAAACATGGAAGACGTTATGCAACCGGTCTAAAGAAGATGGTAACGCAAGTCGATATGCAAGAAGCCCCACTTTTCCCAAAATCTCAAACGGTCCAATAAACCTCGGAGCCAATTTACCCTTCTTTCCGAACCTTCGAATACCCACCTTCGGAGATACCTTCAGGAATACAAAGTCTCTGGTCTGAAAATTAAGGTCTCGTCTTCTATGATCAGCATAGCTCTTCTGTCTACTCTGGGCCGTCTTCAATCGATCCCGAATAATTCTGACTTTCTCAACGGAATCCTGAATCAAATCAATACCCCATATCTTCGCTTCCCCGATCTCATCCCAACAGATAGGTGATCTACACTTTCTCCCATCAGAAAAGTCTATCGAACAAGCTCGCAACATGTTTTCTAAAATCTGAATAGTTCTCTCGGATTGACCGTCGGTCTGAGGGTGAAAAGCTGTACTGAATCTCAAATCTGTACCCAAAGCTGCCTGTAACGCTTTCCAGAATCTAGAAGTAAATCTCGGATCACGATCTGATACAATGCTAACCGGAACCCCATGTAATTTCACAATCTCATTAATATAAAGGGTCGCAAGGTATGCTTATTATTAACCACTCCTATTACTTAGATTTGATTGATCCCATAACCTAATTTTATCTTTTGTGGACTTTAGGATATATTGTAAGAAGTGTTAAAACTTCATTTTTAGAATAGTCCATTTTGATAGTATAGGCTTTAGATTGATAGGCTGAAAATTTTCTAAGTCTGGAATTTTAGTGGTCAAGACCTTGACCGTGAATTCACTTGACCGTGGTAGACCACCTGACCGTGGAAGACCACTTGACCGTGAATCACTTGATCGAAAGTCAGTAACCGTGAGCTTTGTGCCATACCTTGACAAGTCACATTTGACCCCTCGACCGCAAGCCACTCGACCGTGAGTCCTTGACCGCAAATGATGAAGTTGTCCAAGAACCCAAGTTTGCTCAAACTTAACCATGGTCAAACTATGGTTAGTTTAGAACGTTGCAGAACTTGGATCCCAAGTAATTCAAATTTGAATTCATCTAAGTGGGACCACCTCTTATCTGCAAAAAGGACAAACTCAGATTGAGCTCCAATCAGAATTCAACAGCTCATTGTCCTTCAACTTGGAGCCCAAGTAAATCCAACAATTATTTTCTCATTCAAGGCTATAAATAGCCCTTAAGTTCTTCATTGAAACTAGCTGAGATTTAAAAAGAGAGAAATTGCTGTTGAAATACTTGATGATTGAAGATCATACTCAAGATTTCCAGAATCCTTTGAATCTTCAAAGAACTCACCTTCAAGCCTTCAAAGATCTCCAGCAACATTCAAGTCATCTTCAAGCCTTGTAACACTAAGATTCATTAGGCTCTACAATCACTTAGATTTTAAAGAACTTCTGATTCTTACACCCACACTCACCCCAATTGATCAATCACATAGATTGCATCAAAAGGGATACACTGGTCTAAGTCTAGGATTTGAACTTCATAAAAAATAGGTGTTGATTCAAAGCTTCATCTCTGTAATCTGTACACTCAAGAATCAATATATACCTCCATTCAAAATCCAAGACTGACCATCTTGGTAAATGACGTAGATCTTTTAACAGATCGAACATTTCCAAATACTTGTGTCATTTTACTTTCTGCAAATTTATTTTCAAGTATTGTTCATCTTGTTCTTCATTGTTCATATTAACTTTGTTTGTCGCTTAGTGTTTGATCTTTCAGATATTCAAACGTGTTGTGAATTGTGTTTGTTTTCCACATTGCCTAAGTTAAAATCTGACTAACTTATCTTTTGCCAAAACTTCTAAGACAACAACTTTCAATCTCTCAACCATCTGACCACAAATCTCTTGACCGCATTTCTATTGACCGCACTTACCTCGACCGGACTCACTTGACTGCAACTTGGTTGACCGTGAGTGCTGGTGTTCCTTAGAGATTTTGTCAAAAACAACTCTACCTTATTTTCATCGAAAACTTCCGCTGTGTATATTACACCTTGACCGCGCGGTTTATTACTTGACCGCAAAACTCAAGATTGTAAGCACTTGGTTGAATTTTGAAAAAGGGTTGAAATTTTAAGTAGGCTATTCACCCCCCCTCTAGCCTCCTTTCATACCCTTGTTGTGTCTTTGGGACCAACAAGTGGTATCAGAGCAAACACCTTTATAAAACTTCTGTTTTTCAAGCTTAACAGCTTGGGTGCCGATTCAAAATGGCAAGTCAGAAAACTATGGCAACGGTTAACTTCACTCACGTTCCAGCGTTCGACGAAGATAATTTTGACGTATGGAAGCACAGCATTCTAACTCAGTTCTACTCCATGGACGAGTAACTTGGTGATTGTCTTACCATTGGACCATACTTCCCAATGAAAGCTAATCCGGATCCAGAAACCAATGGTGCAAATCCGACTATCAAGAAACCAAAAGCTGAATGGACCGATGAAGAGAAAAGACTAGTTAGTTGAATGGATGTGAAAGCAAAAAGCATACTCCTGAGTACCTTAAGTACGTCACAGCGTTGACAGATCATGGAATGTTCTACTGCAAAAGAACTTTGGGATGCAATTGAAGATTACATCGAAGGAGATCAAGCTTGCAAGGAAAGCAAAAGGTTTGCAATTCAAAGAAGATTCAACAACTTTGCTAAGATCCCCGGTGAATCACTTAGAGCCACTTATGATCGTTATTGTGAGATCGTGAGTACTTATACAGCACTCGGAAAGAAGCTTACGAAGAAAGAAATCAATGTTAATTTTCTTGCCGCTCTTGGTTCGCAATATCTTCACAAAGGAAACACTCTTGAAGATACCAAGCTACTAGATGATATGTCTCTCAGAAGCCTATATGCCAACCTCAAGGTCTTTGATATCAAGCTTAACAACATCGCTGAAATGGAAGGAAAAACAAAGAGCTTATCGTTGGTCGCTCAAAAGGAAGAAGCGATCGAGGAAGAAGATCAAAAATCTCCACATCTGATTTATTAGATATGGACGATGATGACTTTGCTATGTTCGTGAAAAGATTTCAAAAGTTCAGAAAATCAGCAAGGCCCGGATCATCCAGCAAAGCTCCAGCAAGGTTCTCAAGGAGCAGCTCGACAAGTAAGAAAGAGTACTCCAACTTCTCAAAGAAGAAAGAGGATCTCGTTTGTTTTAATTGCAGGAAACCCGGTCATTTCGCATCAGAATGTCCAATTCCCAAGTATGAGTATATGAAGAAGAAAAGTAACTTTACTCCAAGGTATTCAAAATGCAAAAGGGAATGAAAAGAAGTTACTCTACTCAAAGAGTTATACTTGGATAGAATCAGACTCTGATGAAAGCGATGAGGATTCTGAAGAAGGTCACATCTGTTTGGTCGTTCAGACCGATGATGAGGATGATAATAAAAGTCGTCGCTCACCAAATGCAAAACCTAAACGAATAAGCTATACAGATGATGAACTTGCTGAAAAGGGATTCCTAACCCCAGTTCAAAGGAATGGTGATCTTCTATTTTCAAGATGTGATGTAAGTTCAGCAAAGAAGGCTCTATTAAACCCCAAAGTGAAGGAAGTTCTGTCTACCACACCTCAAGTCAAATTTGACATTTCCCCCGATGAACAAGAAAAGATGTTTGCAAAAGCTGAACAGGTAATTAGTAAATTCTCTGGCATGAAGGAAGCTTTAGCACTTTCAACTGAAGAAATTTCCCAGCTTAAGACGGAGAAATCTCTATTAAGATCTGAACTCACCCTCTTTAAGGAGCAGATCAGAGTATGACTCCTCTTACTGATCGAAACTGTTTCTTAGAAGAACAAAATGCTATATTTAAAGTTAAAACGAAGAATTGGTTGCTGAGATAAATGACCTGAAAAGGATCACAAATAAGTGGACCAATTCTCGTGTCACTATGGAACAAATCTTAGAATCCCAAAAGTCTAGTGGTGATAAGGGAGGCTTGGGATTCCAAACTAGTGACAACTTTAAATGTGCATCTTGTTGTGAAAGAGATGAGAAATTTACCCAGCAAACTTTGGAAGGGTCAAAAGCTAAACATCAAGAATCTAAGGGTAAAAGACAAGAACCAAAGAAGAAACTAGAGTTCCACTATGTCTACCCTAAGTATCAAACTGGCAAGGCTTCAAAGTTGAAAGAAAAAGTCATGGAAGATTCTACCGCAGAGGAATACTCTTGTAAGGTACCTGGACACGACCGCGCATCAAGCTCAAGACCCGGTCGAGTATCCTTCCGCGGCATGTCGACCGCAGACAAGGGTCATGCGGTCAAGTTCAAGAAATTGAACTTTGTTCAGGAGAGATCTTCCATACCAGTTAACAATGTTGTGCTTAAGACCTCAACGAAGTTTGTTAACCCTCAGTTGGGTGGCTTCCACCATTGTTCTGTGTGTGATGGTTATGGTCACAAGGCTGCTGAATGTCTTTTTGAGATTCACACCCAATCCCAGAAAGAGTAACCCTCTTTCTGTGAGGCAAGTGTGGGTTGTCAAAAGTTGCTAACCCTTTGGACCCAAAAGAATAAAAAGGGGACCTTGTTCTTAAATGTCTATTTTGTAGGTCCTCTGCTTAATGGCTGGACACTCCAAGGATAAATCAAGCTTATGGTATCTCGATAGTGGCTGCTCAAGGCACATGACCGGAGATATCAATTTATTGGAAGATGTCCGTGAAGAAAAAGGGCCATCAGTAACCTTCGGAGATAATAACAAAGGAAAGACTGTAGGATATGGAGTCATCCGAAAAGGAAAAATCACAATCCAATAAGTCTCTCTAGTTATTGGTCTACAACACAATTTACTCTCAATATCTCAATTCTGTGACAAAGGATTGCAATGCCACTTCACTTCAAATTTCTGTCTCATCAAAGATGGCACATCCGGCGTCACCTTGCTTAAAGGGATTCGTAATAAAAATGTTTATATTGTTGATTTTACTTCATCTTGCATTTCTTCTAATCTCTGTTTTGTAGCAAAGAATGTTAGCGAAAATAGTTGGCTGTGGCACAAAAGACTAAGCCACTTAAACTTCAAGTATCTATCCAAGATTGGAAGAGAAAATCTAGTTCGTGGTCTACCCAAAGTATCTGATCACCACGATGAGAAGTGCACAGCATGTCAACTAGGCAAACAACCAAAGGCGTCTTTCTCCAGCAAGACGACACCTTCAACTTCAAGATGTTTGCAGCTGCTACATATGGATTTGTTTGGACCTGTTACTACCGCAAGTATTGGAGGAAATAGATATACCTTAGTTGTGTTAGATGACTACTCAAGATATACGTGGGTCGAGATGATGAGCTCCAAAGATGATTGTTATGACATTTTGTGACACGCCCCAAGTCCCGGGATCCCCTAATAGAACCTCGAACCTGGTGCGCGTACTAACAAGAAACAAGAAACTAACGGGAAACAGGAACAATACCTGTTAGAAACAAACTGACATGCTATATCTACTCAAGAATAAGGAGCTAAGATAGCTCACAACGAGTTCTAGACCAAGAAAATTAAAGCCAAACAAGGTTACATACAGCGGAAGACATGCCTAGCAAATAAGCTAGAAACAAGAACTGTCTAGGGACAACAAATACTACCCCAATACAAGCCCAGAGTTTATTAACTCATACAAGATCGTCCTTACCAAAATATAAAAGGACACTAACTTCAAACAAGAATATCCTGCTGAGTAAGTTCCCAGCTAAGTCGAGCCTCACTGCGTACTATCCCCTGTTTTCCTGGGGGGGAAACAATTAAACAAATAAAGGGTGAGATAAATCTCAGTAAGCTATTAACATGCAACTATATGTCATGTTATCATGCAATACAAGTAGATACTCAACTAAACATATATCAAGTATCATCAAGTAACAAGTATAGGAGAGGCTAAGCCAACTCAACAAGTAATCAAGCTCAAGATATGATCAGGTAACAAGTAGTCAAGTAATGCGAGAGGCTAAACCAGCTCACAAGATGCACATAGGCCTATCACGCATTGTACCTGAATCCTTCCCTATTTCTCCCAAGAATACCATTTGTTGTCGATGCTTTTCTAGCTGAGGACAACCAAGAACAGGAACAAGAGACTGCTGTGCAGTATATAAGAAGACCTGATAACCAGTGTCATCCACAATAACAAGATCCACGTGGTGAACAGGACAGGAGAACAGTATATAAGGAGACCTGGTATTCAGTGTCATCCACAATAACAAAATCCACGTGGTGTTCGGGACGGGAGTTAGCATTCACTTAGGTCAGGCTTATTGCTCCAACCAAGAAGCTATGCCCTTACTATGGCCAGTAGTAAGGGGTCGGGCGGAAATACATAGGGACCCGATTGTCACTTAAACCCCAGCTCTCGCGACAAGCGTGAACCTATATATTTTCGAACAAGCAAGGAGAACCAGCTGGACTCACCAAAATGCACAAGTAGATATTTACTTGAACTACGAGAACAGAACTCAGTCCCTTATTAGTGGACTATTCTTTATGCACCATGTAATTATGTATCATGTGCTCACAAGAATATGCACCATGTAATTATGTATCATGTGCTCACAAGAATATGCACCATGTAATTATGTATCATGTGCTCAATATAAGTACACGTACGCAATTATTGCGAATACAAACCAAGATAACAATGGCACATAAGGTGTCCATGTAACACGATCAATCCAAGTAAGAGTCCATTTATAACAGACTTCAGTCAAGTAGTAGGGTATTTCACTTTGTCACATGCCAAGTTTGCACGTACATATTCATAACACGTTTAACACATTAAAGTGTTTATCACGATACCCTTACTATCAGTAGAGCCCAATACCTTAGACTGTAAACACGTAGAAGAATAGGTCACATCATACCTAGTCACAGTCATATCTCACATATATGTATCGCTAATAATCGAATACATTTTCTAACACATATTGTGTTCTATAACCATTCTTATTAGTTTAAATCGTAGTATTCACGATTATATGAATTATCTTCATATTACACTAGTCCCTATTTTCTTTAGGAACCCAATTCAAGACAAGATATCTTCTTTATTCTTTATATACTTCATTGAGTATATACACGATTAAAACCAATCACTAGCACTTTAGTGTTTGTTCATAACACTTACAATACACCCGTATCAAATTCAAGTATGTAATAGAGTTAATCATTCTCTATCTAGTTCCATAACCCAATTCTTTGGTTATTCATACCATGTACCAATCAATCAAGAAGCCACATTCTATCAAGTAAATATATGCAAGATTGCATATACACATCGAGACTCTTTCAAGTTTATTACCATACACCTATATTGGTGTCAAGGCACGTACAAGATTTTATAATCTTATATTCAAGTCTTAATCCAATTATTTGGATGTTCAAGTCATGTACAAGATTTATTTGTCTTATACTTCAAGTTACTGTCTCATCTTAAGACATTCAAGACATTCAGGACATTCAAGACATTCAGGACATTCAATACATATACAAGATTTTATCATCTTATATCCAAGTCTCAATCCATTTCTTTGGATGATTAAACATGTACAAGAGTTAATTATCTTATACTTCAAGTTCAACCTAGGTAGATGAATTATACATCTTTTACGAATTATTTTCAAATCCTTTTCTTAGGACATTCAAGCTCAAAACATTAGTTGGTGCCTTTAAAGTACACTAACATTGACTTCAAGACACATAAAAGAGTTACTACTCTTATACTCAAGTTATCATTTAATTATGATTCAAGTTCACATTTCATTCGTTCACAAAGGGACTATTTTTCAGTACTAGAGTGTTCTATAACACTCATCTAGGCTATCTAGGGTAGTACCCTAAACCTAGATCAAGAATACTTCAAGTTCAATTTAAGTAAATGAGCTATACAACTCATACTTACAAGTTCTTAATCCCCTACATAGGATATTCAATCTCAAGTCATTGTTTTAATGCCCCTAAGGTGCACAATCATAGGCTTCAAGACAAGCATAACACATAAGCGCTTGTTCATAGCACTTTCAAGACATATAAAAGAGTTGTTACTCTTATACTTGAGTTCTCATTTGAGTTCTATAAGTGTCCATGTACAAGACTAAGTTCTCATTTTAATTCAATGAGTATACACGTTTAAAACCAAGTTCTGATGCCCCTAAGGTGTCACAACACTTGCTAGGACATCTTGTACTAAGGTTATATACCTTAACTAGAGTTATTTCCAACTTATACAATCATTAAACAAGTTTTACAATTTTCAGGACATATGGGCGGCCGCACAAAATGGTGTGGGCGGTCTCCCAAAATCAGGCTTTCCAAGAACAAAATACTTCAGATAGATGGGCGGTCGCCCAGCCCAAAATGGGCGGTCGCCCAAGGCCCAAAATGCCAAAATCCGAATTCTTTCCCAGGTTAAATAATTTTCCGTCCCAAGCGTAGGAGTAACATTTAACTAACACTCCTAACATTTAGAGTGCATTTTAACATGCCTAGAACACTTCTATAGGGACACTTTATTAATTTATCCTCGTCCCATAAGTAATAGAATAATCTTCTTTTATTCCCAATTAAATATTTCACCGTCCCAAAAAGTATAAGTACAATTTTATTTTATACTAATATACCCATCTAGGGATACTTCCATTCATTTCCCCGTACCACAAATAATGGTACAATTTTCCTAATAATATTTAAATCGAGTTACTATTTTACCGTTTCACGAATAGGAGTAACTTTTCTATACTTTTCTTTTAACAAACCCAGTAGCCTATTTTTTCCAAGTTTCCTTCATATGTATGCATACGCAGTATATTTATACTCCCTTCGTCCCAAATTACAAGTATCACAAAAATTGCTCAAACACAATTTAACAAGAACAAGTAGCGGGAATAACATATATGCATGTTATTACAAGTAAGGGGAAGCTAATAGCTTACCTAGTCAAAAATCAAGTTGACCCAAATTAATTTATGATCGGTCTGGAACGCTCTATTCAACGCCACGAATATTTATCCGGGACCGAAATCACGAACAGAGGGATAATTAAGCTCGAGGAGTCGAGAATAGGAAGAATCCTAAACCTAGCTTTTAGAACAGAGGAAGCAACGAGAAGAATTTAAGGAAAAATGCTTCTCTGAGAAGAAGCAACACCTTATATACATTCAAGTTTCAAAAATTGCCCTTTGGCCCCTCAGGTTCTAACTTTGACAAAAAGGCCCCTAAACTTTCAACTTTGACATTTAACCACCTTAATTTTCTAAAGTAGTTAAATAATTAACTCAAATAAAATAGCATATAAATATGCTAGTCAAGAATTTAACAAGTAAGTCAACAATTTAACAAATAAGTCAAATATTTAACGAGATTAAGGATGTGCGTTACATTTTGACCGCACTCTTTAGACAGCTCCAAACACAAAAAGAAGATGACATCGTTAGTATTCGATCCGACAACGGTACAGAATTCAAGAACAACGGTGTAGCTCAGTACTGTGATGACCATAGTATTGACCACAACTTTTCTGCTGCTGGAGTTCCTCAACAAAATGGTGTTGTGGAAAGGAAGAACAGAACGTTGATAGAGGCTGGAAAGACTATGATTGCTGAAGCAAAGCTACCTCAATACTTTTGGGCTGAAGCCGTCAACACAGCATGCTTCACTCAAAATAGATCCCTCATCAACAAGACCTACAACAAAACTCCTTATGAACTTTAGAGAGGAAGAACCCCCAACATAGCATACTTCAAGATATTTGGATGCAAATGCTTCATACTCTACAACGGTAAAGAACATCGAGGTAAATTTGCCCCTAAGGCCGATGAAGGTATATTTATTGGGTATGCTAAACACTCAAAAGCTTTCGTGTATTTAATAAAACCACTCTTAAGATAGTTGAATCTGTCCATGTTACTTTTGATGAACATTCTCTCCTTGAGCCACATATGGCTCCAAATGTTGCTGATGATTTTGTTGAGCTTAATGAGACAGGTACAAATCAACCACAAAATCAATCAACTCAAAGAAATCCATCTACCTCAACTGCACCTCCATCTACCTCTCATGAAGCACCAGAAGCTACCACATCTGTTGCTACCTCAAATGGAGTTGAAGTTGAAACACCCATCAATGTGGAAGAACCTATCCCTCAAATTACTTATGATTGGGAAGGCACAAATGATGTGCCACTAGAAGATTTACAACCACCATCAACTCAACCAGATATACCTCAAGAAGTTCGTGAGGTTAGAGATCACCCAATTCAGAACATCATTGGTGATTTGCATTCTGGTGTTCGAACAAGAAGATCAAACTATGATGCACTTACCGCATTCATATCTCAAGTTGAACCCAAGAAAGTTGATGAAGCACTCCAGGACTCAAGTTGGGTTGTTGCTATGCAAGAAGAGCTCAACCAATTTGAAAGATGCAAAGTTTGGACCTTAGTTCCAAGGCCACAAGATCAAGGAGTGATTGGTACAAAGTGGGTGTTACGAAACAAGATGGATGAGAATGGAAGCATCACAAGAAACAAAGCTAGGTTGGTTGCACAAGGCTATAGACAAGAAGAAGGCATTGATTATGATGAAACTTTTGCCCCCGTTGCAAGACTTGAAGCTCTAAGGATATTTTTAGCTTATGCCTCTTTCAAAAGATTCAAGTTATATCAAATGGATGTGAAGAGTGCATTCCTCAACGGTGAACTTCAAGAAACAGTCTTTGTTGCTCAACCGCCCGGATTTGAAGACCCCAAATTTCCAAATCATGTCTACAAACTCCATAAAGCTTTATATGGACTCAAACAAGCTCCACGTGCATGGTATGACACTCTATCTAAATTTCTCTTAGAGAAAGGCTTCAAGCGTGGTAAGATAGACACAACTCTATTCATTGCTAAATATCATGATCATACTTTATTAGTTCAAATATATGTAGATGATTTTATTTTTGGTTCTACTAATGAATTGCTGTGTAAGCGATTTGAGAAACTAATGAAAAGCAAATTTGAGATGAGCATGATGGGAGAATTAACATTCTTCCTTGGGCTTCAAATTAAACAATGTGCTGAAGGCATCTTCCTCAATCAAGCAAAGTACACAAAGGACCTTATCAATAAATTTGGACTTGAAAATGCAAAGGCATATGACACTCCTATGGCTGCTGGCAACAAGTTAGATAAAGACTTGAAAGGTAAGAAGGTTGATCAAACCTTATACCGAGGTATGATTGATTCTCTTCTTTATTTAACTGCTAGTAGGCCAGATATCATGTTTAGTGTTTGCGTTTGTGCTCGTTATCAAGCAGATCCTAGAGAAGCACATCTTATTGCTGTTAAACGTATTATTCGATATCTATCTGGGACTATTAACCTTGGACTTTGGTACTCCAAAGATTCAAATTTTGATCTTATAGGTTACTCAGATGCAGATTATGCAGCATGTACAATAGACAGGAAAAGCACAAGTGGAACTTTTCATTTCCTTGGAAATCGAATCGTTTCATGGGCAAGCAAGAAACAAGCCTCAGTTTCTGTATCTACCACAGAAGCTGAATATATAGCTGCTGGAAGCTGCTGCTGCCAAGTGCTCTGGATGAAGCAACAATTGGTTGACTACGGAATCAATGAAGAAAATTGTCCAATCTATTGTGACAATACATCTACCATTGCTGTCTCCAACAACCCTGTCATGCATTCAAAAACCAAACACATTGATATCAAATACCACTTTCTCAAGGATCATGTGGAAAAAGGTAATATCCATCTCGAGTATGTGAGTACTGACAATCAAATTGCAGATATTCTCACCAAGGCTCTTGATTCGAAGAGATTTAGGTATCTTAGAGGAGAAATGGGCATGCTAGAACTTTAATTAGTTGTCCATATATTTTGATTGTGCTAATGTCTTATGTTTTATCCAAGTTCAAAACCAAGTAGGTCACGGTCAACACCCTTACCGGTAAAGCAATTACGGTCAATGCATTAAAATACAGCAGGTATACCGACCGCATCCATGTTGACCGCAAAATGCTCCGACCGCATGAAAGAATGAAATTTGTTCAAAGGCTTTGGAGAAGCCTACCGCATGAAAATGATGACATTGGTTCACTGCGTTATAGAAGCTTTTCTTGGCCAAGGTAACTCACTTGACCGCAAAACCCACGGTCAAGCACCTGACCGCAAAAAGCTAGGTGACCAGGTAAGTGTTTCTAACTTAGCAAATTTTAGGATCATCTTAGTCATCCAAAGGGGTAATTCCGTAATTTCCTCTTTTCCCTTGTTTTCATTTAATTCAAATCATTTGCAATTAATTTTATTCCCTTATTTATGTCCGCCGTCACTATCCATGTATTTATGGCGAAAGGACATCATTGGTCAAATCCCTGAATTTGCAGAGTTAACCTCCCACTTCTCTGAACAAATGGTTCCACTACCTCCTTAACCTCCACCTCTCTGCATAATACTCTTCAGAAACCTCCTTCCACTTTCTCTCTCTACTCTTTGTCTCTCTCTATTTCTCTCTCTACACTTCCAGTTCCATATCTCTCTCATTCTATTCCAAAAAATTCTATCTATAAAATGGCTCCCAAACCCTCTCAACCAACTAAATCCTCTAAAAAATCACAAGAACTACTCTCTGAAGACACAATGGTATGATTTCTTGACCCAAAACTCTTCTATTTTCAGTTTTCACTTTCGTTTTTGGCGGGTTTTTACAACCCTTCTTATTCTAATGTCATGATTCAATTTCTGGGTTGTTATATGCTTTGATAATGCACATTCTAGTTATTTTCATGATTTCGAGTTCAATATAGTGTTTAGATTCAAATTCTAGTTGATAAATCTCTTTGTGCCATGTAAATTTTTCAAAGCTTTTGTTAATGTTCTTCATTTTGCCCTTTCATATTCTGGTGATTATTGTGTTCTTGATAATGAAATTGATGATATTTTCATGTTTAATCGGTTTCTGTGTTCATTTTGGTTTAATTTTTATGGATTTTCGTGCCCTCAATCGTTTTCTGGGTTTTCGCTATGAACAGTGTTCTTCGTGTTCTTATGGTGTTCTTCGTGTTCTTGAGTGCATCACTTTTTGATCCTTAAATTCATTTACACATAGTAACATGGTGTTTGTGCGTGTTTTTAGAATTTTCATTGAAATATTTCCAAGTGTTTTCGCCTACCGCCATTTCTGTCCACCGTATGCAAGTCGACCGCATCCTCTCGGTCATTCGACCGCATACTGGTTGACCGCACCAGTGTTACTAACTTCTAAATTTTTTAGGAGGAGCAATCATTTATTCCTGGATGCGTTATTGATTATGAAGACCTCCAGAAAGATTCTATTGGGAGGCACTTGATCAAAAGAATGAAGAAATCAGACATACTTCATTATTTCACTATGAATCAAACCAGTCACTACCTTGCCGCAGTTGGAGAATTTTATTCTACCGCGAAGGAAATCAAAGGAAGAGATGAGCAGAACAATTCTCTTAACTGGATTGCTGCAGAAGTGTACGGTCACAAGATAGAGATTGACTACACTGATATTGCCTCCACCCTTGGTCTCGACATTGACAATGAGGCTCCAATCTCTCTATCTGATGATGAGTATGATGGATTGGCTATGAGATTGATTGGATCTACTGACGTGTGCAAGCCCTACCGCAAAACCTTTCCTGAGGTGATGTATTACATTGGTCACTTGGTTGGCCACAGTCTTCTCTGCAAGAGTGGTAACCATGGCAATTTCAATACCACTCAATGGAGGCTGTCTACTGCAATCTATCTGGGCAGGAAGATGATCTGGCCCAAGATTCTATATGATCTCCTGTTAGATCACATTTCTGATTATAAGAAGCTGTTGTCTGAAAAGGCCGCCACCAAATACAAGAAAAACTCAAGGTTCCTTTCTCTATTGTTTGAATTCATTCCTGAACTCAGAAGGGATATCAACAGAGATAAAGATGCCAAAGTTCCAATCTCTCTATCCAAGGTCTTTGATATCAAGACCATGAGATCTACCTACCGCAACCGTTTTGGTGATGATCAATATCAGGAATACAGAAATCGTGAACCTGAGCACAAAAGAGAAAAATACATCCCTCCTGCCTACACCAAGGCTGCCAGAATAGCTTTAGGACTTGACGCACCAAGGAAGTCCTCATCTGTCCATGATGATGATGATGAAGAAGCTGAGGACGAGGAAGAATCTAGAAGAAAGGTTAAAGGCAAATGAATTGCCAGTGCATCGACCGCTCCTCCCAAACCAAGACCATTGACTGGAGTTGTCATCAAGGAACCTTCAACCGTTAAGTCTCCTTCCAAAATTCCTCCTGCCGCACCATTGAAAACCAAGTCTACCGCTCCCATCTCTACATCAACGGTCTCCAAACCAACCGTGTCCTCTCCGACCGTTCCATCCAAATCCTTCAAGACTAAGTCTTCTGCACTCCCCGCTTCGTCTCAGGGGGAGAAATCAAAGAAAAGAGATTTGTCTCTAAGTCCTCAGCAGGTTTCCAAGAAGACAAAGGTTTCCAGACCTCCTCCTTCGACCGCATCTCCAGTATTCACTCCATCCGGTTCACCTATGCAGAGTGACCGTGATGATGATGTTGAAATTGCTCCTACTCAACCGCAACGTCAAAGGGTCAAGCATACTCTTGAGTTAGTTGATGAACCAGATGATGTGGAATTGGTAGAATCAAGTAGCGAATCTGGTAATCAAGATGTTGAAGCTGGTGTGGAAATTGAAGCTCGTGTTGGTAAAAATGCTGAGAAAACTGTTGATGTTGATAGTCCTGATTTCAGTGATGAGAAGGTTGATGACCAAACTGTTGATAAGGCTGAGTTTCAGGGTCACGGTCAAGATGTCGACCGTGTACCCAGTGATCATGATGATAATGTGTTAGTTAAATCTCCTGCTCTCTCTCCTCCTAGAACTACTCAAGCCACGACCGCATCTGATAGCTCGGTCGATCCTTTGGCTCATCTACTGACCGCAGTTGAAACTTTAACGCAGATCAATCTTGATACTCAGAGTGAGGTTGCAAAGCTTGCTGCAAACCAAGTTAAGTTACAAAATGAGGTTGATCTGCTCAAGGCTTCAGTTGTTGAGACCATTAAGGGGGAGAGTCAGAATATTACAAAGGCTATTCTTGAAAGCCTAGCTACCGCGAACCCCAACATTGCCTCGACCGCATCCTCCTCAACCGCTCCTCTTACCCATGCTGACCTAAAAGAAGAGCTCAAGTCACAATCTTCCGCTTTTGACCGTTATGTGGTCAAGATTATTGAAGGAGTTGGGTTGGAGCTAACCAAGGCAATGACCCATGATAAGAATTTTTTGTTTGAGAAAATGGATAAGGTAAAATCCTCTCTCAAGGCAGAGATCAACGCCAGTATTTCTGTAGGATTGCTATCGGTCTCCGACAAGTTTGTACCAAAGATAGAAGCTATGAGGCAAGCCATGCAAGTCCACACTCAGAGGCTGGAAGGTCAAACCTCTAAAATTGATAGGTTTTATGAAATCTCAAACACTAATGTGCAGGATGTGATCAGCAAGATTTCTACCCTACAATTGACCGTGGACAACCTTGCTAGCTCTCAAGCCTCCTCCTCTCAAAATCAGGCGACCGGGCATGGAAGCAGGATTGCTAGAGAAGAAGAAGATGAAGGTGAAGATAGTTTTGAATTTCCAACCGCGAACAACTCAGACTTCCTGGAAGTCAATGACCTCAAGGACCCCATCATCATACCTGGAGTTGGCCTCTCAACGAAGTTTTGCTACTTTAAAGGAGATCCATACCTTGGTTAACCGTACCATTTGAACTGACCGTGTGTGGTCATGTTAAAACAATTTGTTGATGTTTGTCTCAAAACAATTTTTATTTCTGCTCGTCTTTTAATTGGGTCTGTAAAACTTTAATCTATCTTTTGTCTGCACTCCCATCACTTTAATGGTTATATTTTTGTGGAGTGCCTTTTGAATGTTTGTTTGATGCATTTGCTTACTTATTGTTATTTTTCCTAAAAATGCATTCAAACCTTATATATCTATCTTGCTAGGATTAGTATTTTTTTTATCCTTTTAGGCTGATAGAAATCTATGACTTTGGCTTAGAGTGTGTATTGACTTGGGGCATGAAATTAATAAAATATTATTTTCTTGAAAACATGTTATTACCAAGTACAATGAATTAGCGTTTGTTATAGTAGGTAATGGTCTCAATCAAATAGGGGGAGATTGTTGGGTATGCTTATTATTAACCACTCCTATTACCTAGATTTGATTGATCCCATAACCTAATTTTATCTTTTATGGACTTTAGGATATATTGTAAGAAGTGTTAAAACTTCATTTTTAGAATAGTCCATTTTGATAGTATAGGCTTTAGATTGATAGGCTGAAAATTTTCTAAGTCTGGAATTTTAGTGGTCAAGACCTTGACCGTGAATTCACTTGACCGTGGTAAACCACCTGACCGTGGAAGACCACTTGACCGTGAATCACTTGACCGAAAGTCAGTAACCGTGAGCTTTGTGGCATACCTTGCAAGTCACATTTGACCCCTCGACCGCAAGCCACTCGACCGTGAGTCCTTGACCGCAAATGATGAAGTTGTCCAAAAACCCAAGTTTGCTCAAACTTAACCATGGTCAAACTATGGTTAGTTTAGAACGTTGCAGAACTTGGATCCCAAGTAATTCAAATTTGAATTCATCTAAGTGGGACCACCTCTTATCTGCAAAAAGGACAAACTCAGATTGAGCTCCAATCAGAATTCAACAGCTCATTGTCCTTAAACTTGGAGCCCAAGTAAATCCAACAATTATTTTCTCATTCAAGGCTATAAATAGCCCTTAAGTTCTTCATTGAAACTAGCTGAGATTTAAAAAGAGAGAAATTGCTGTTGAAATACTTGGTGATTGAAGATCATACTCAAGATTTCCAGAATCCTTTGAATCTTCAAAGAACTCACCTTCAAGCCTTCAAAGATCTCCAGCAACATTCAAGTCATCTCAAGCCTTGTAACACTTAAGATTCATTAGGCTCTACAATCACTTAGATTTTAAAGAGCTTCTGATTCTTACACACACACTCACCCCAATTGATCAATCACATAGATTGCATCAAAAGGGATACACTGGTCTAAGTCTAGGATTTGAACTTCATAGAAAATAGGTGTTGATTCAAAGCTTCATCTCTGTAATCTGTACACTCAAGAATCAATATATACCTCCATTCAAAATTCAAGACTGACCATCTTGGTAAAGGACGTAGATCTTTTAACAGATCGAACCTTTCCAAATACTTGTGTCATTTTACTTTCTGCAAATTTATTTTAAAGTATTGTTCATCTTGTTCTTCATTGTTCATATTAACTTTGTTTGTCGCTTAGTGTTTGATCTTTCAGATATTCAAACGTGTTGTGAATTGTGTTTGTTTGTTTTCCACATTGCCTAAGTTAAAATCTGACTAACTTATCTTTTGCCAAAACTTCTAAGACAACAACTTTCAATCTCTCAACCATCTGACCACAAATCTCTTGACCGCATTTCTATTGACCGCACTTACCTCGACCGGACTCACTTGACCGCAACTTGGTTGACCGTGAGTGCTGGTGTTCCTTAGAGATTTTGTCAAAAAAAACTCTACCTTATTTCCATCGAAAACTTCCGCTGTGTATATTACACCTTGACCGCGCGGTTTATTACTTGACCGCAAAACTCAAGATTGTAAGCACTTGGTTGAATTTTGAAAAAGGTTGAAATTTTAAGTAGGCTATTCACCCCCCCCCTCTAGCCTCCTTTCATACCCTTGTTGTGTCTTTGGGACCAACACTTTTCCAACGAGTATCTAATATCAATCGGTAAGAAATGAGCAGACTTAGTCAGTCTATCCACGATCACCCAAACACTGTCATACTTCCTACGGGTACGAGGTAGTCCCGTAACAAAATCCATAGTCACATGTTCCCATTTCCACTCCGGAATCTCTAATGGCTGAAGTAGTCCTGCGGGTCTCTGATGCTCAGCTTTGACCTGCTGACAAGTTAAACACTTCGATACATACTCAGCTATTTCCCTCTTCATGTTGTTCCACCAGAAATGTTCTTTCAGATTTTGGTACATCTTCATACTACCGGGATGAATAGTGTATCTCGATTTATGACCCTCATCTAAAACTTGCCTCTTTATTCCATCAACGACGGGTACACACAAACAACCACGAAATGTCAACACTCCAACCGGACTGATAGAAAAATCCTCGAAGTTCTTCTCTTTTATTTTACCTATTATTTTCACTAACTCTGGATCTTCTTTCTGAGCTTCCTTTTCTCTGAATTAGGGTTGGAGATACCCTAATGTTCGCAAAAATAGCCCCATGTCTCGATTCACAAGGACACCAGTCTCGAACATCCTCAAGCATTTTCCACTCTCGAACCATCATCGAAGCCACATAAGATTTTCTACTAATCGCATCGGCTACAACATTCGCCTTCCCAAATGATAAGATATTTTACAATCATAATCCTTCAAAAGTTCCATCCATCTACGCTGTCGGTTATTCAGTTCCTTCTGGGAGAAGAGGTACTTCAAACTCTTGTGATCCGTGAAAATCTCAAATTTTGCCCCGTAAAGGTAATGCTTCCACTTATGAAGAGCAAAAACAATAGCTGCCAATTCCATGTCGTGAGTAGGATAATTCTGTTCACTCGGACTCAATTTCCTCGAAGCATACGCGATCACTTTCCCATTCTGCATTAAGACACAACCCAAGCCTTCCTTCGATGCATCACTATAAATCACCAAGTCGTCGTTCCCATTAGTCAATGTCAAAATTGGTGCGGTAGTCAACCTCTTCTTCAACTCCTCAAAACTGTTGTTACATTTTTCGGTCCACTCAAACGGAACATTCTTTCGGGTCAACTGAGTCATCGGTGTAGCAATCCGCGAAAACCCTTTTATAAACCTCCTGTAGTATCCGGCTAACCCCAGAAAACTCCTGATCTCAGTTACTGTCTCGGGTCTCTTCCACTCAACAATAACTTCTATCTTCGAAGGATCCACAGTAATCCCATCTTTCGAAATAACATGACCCAGAAATGAAACTTTCTCGAGCCAAAATTCACACTTACTAAACTTCGCGAATAACTGTTCCTTTGCGAGTACTGATAAAACTGTCCTCAAATGTTGCTCGTGCTCTTCTCGAAATTTGGAATAAACAAGTATATCATCAATGAAGATCACCACAAACGTATCAAGATAAGGATGGAAAATCCTGTTCATCAAGTCCATAAATACGGCAGGCGCGTTAGTCAACCCAAACGGCATAACTAAGAACTCATAGTGACCATATCGGGTGCGAAAAGCAGTCTTCGGAATATCCTCCGATCGAATTCTCAACTGATGGTACCCACTCCTCAAATCAAGTTTAGAAAATACCACTGACCCTTGAAGTTGATCGAATAAATCATCAATATGCGGTAGGGGATATTTGTTCTTCACCGTTACCTGATTCAACTTTCTGTAATCGATACACAACCTCAACGAACCGTCTTTCTTCCTTACAAACAAAACCGGTGCTCCCCACGGTGAAACACTAGGTCGAATAAATCGCCTATCAAGCAACTCCTGTAACTGAACCTTCAGTTCTTTCAACTCTGCTGGAGCCATCCTATAAGGTGCTTTCGAAATCGGAGCTGTACCTGGTAATAGATCTATACAGAGCTCTATCTCTCTATCGGGTGGCATACTGTACTCTGAAGAGAAAACATCAGGAAATTCTCTAACTACCCGAACACTCTCTAACCCAGGTGATTCTTTCTTGGTATCTAGCACACTAGCCAAATAACCCTCACAACCCCGATGCAACAACCTCCTCGCTTTCACATAAGAAATTATACGAATATTTTTACTCAAAGGGATAGCCTCAAAAACAAACTTAGGCACATCAGGGATAGAAAAATTAACGACCTTCCTACGACAATCAACTGAAGCATGATATTTGCTCAGCCAATCCATACCCAAAATAATGTTAAAGTCTTGTATCGGAAGGACTACCAAATCCGCACACAAAACATGACCACTAATAAGCACATCACAAGCACGAAATACTTTATCAGTCACCAGACACTCTCCCATATGAGTTGACACCTCTAACACATAAGGTAAGGACTCAGATGAAGCATTTAGAAAAGAAGCAAAGTGCGCAGATATATATGAATGCGATGATCCTGGATCTACGAATGCACGGGCTCTCACACTAGACACATAAATAATACCTCTTATCACTGAAGGATCATCATTAGCCTGCTGCTGGTTCATAGCAAAAACTCTTCCTTGAACCTTAGGATTCCCTGCTGCATCTCTCTTCTGACCCTGTGGAGCACCAGCTCCTACCCCCGATGGTTGACCTCTGTTTCTCGGACAATCTCTAGCAAAGTGTCCCAACTGACCACAATTGGTACATTGTCCTTGCTTCTTCCAACACATATCCTCCGAATGACCTTCCTTCTGACAATATGCACAGAGCCTCCTGTTCTAATTCCCTTGATTCCCCGGAGTAGTGCCCGGATTACTTGAGATTGGTTGCCCTCTGAACTGAGACTGTCCCCCAGAATTACCTCGGTTATCCGAACGCTGTTGTGGTTGCGACTTGCTCTGACCCCCTTGTTTACCCGTGTTAGCTACCTCCGTCTTTCTCTTGTGCTCTCCGATATCTTGAGTTCTGATGGCCGTCCTCAAGCCCCTGATAAACCTCATTGCCTTCTGTTCTTCGGTTCTTACAAGATAGTCACAATACCTAGCTAATTCTGTGAACTTAGCCGAGTATTGAGCTACCTTCAACAAGCCCTGCTCCAAGTTTAGGAACTCAATCTCCTTCCTATTCTGATCAACCAAAGGAATGAAGTGTTCCTTGAATTTCCTCACAAACAATTCCCAGGCATAAGGTACAAGAGTCGCATCCCAACTGGCCTTAAGTGCCTTCCACCAATGTTCATCAGCCCCAACTAGCTTATAAGCCGCAAACCGAACCCTATCCTCGTCCGTGCAACCAAAGACATCATAGATCTTCTCCATTGACTCAATCCACATTTCATCCTTTTTCACATCAGGCTCACCATCGTACTCAATCGGTTTCAACTTCAAGAACTGCTCCAACCCATATCGTGGAGGTGCTACATGTTCCTCTCTCGGCCCTTGATCATGAATTGCTTTCATAGCCGCTTCAAACATACCCTGAAACATCGCACGATTTTCTTCCCGTAGATGGTTATGATTCGGGGTCCCACTGGGACCTTCGCCAGCTCTTCTTATAGCCATTTTGAACAAATACCTGCATAAAAAATCAACCGCTACTCACTCCGAACACAAATACCCTCCTAGGTCATTCTAGTCCACCTATACTTAAACTTAGAGCTAAACCATAGCTCTGATACCAACTGTTGCGACCCCGACCCCGCGGGACCGGAACTCGCGAGCTGGACGTCGACTTAAAACAATAACACCAAAATACTGAAGATAAAAATTCCATTTTATACTAAAAGATTTAACACAAGATTTTAGAAATCCAAGTTTAACCACAACTTAATACAACTGGTATACGCTCCACAAGCTTACACCAAAAACAAAATATTACAAACTTAATGACGTCATTGTTGATAATACTATTCCCAAAAGGTTTTACATTTAGGTAATGTAAACCAAATAACCACCTGCCCAAAAGTCACAAACCCTCTCGACGTCCTCCTCGTGATCAGCGAGTCCTATTCCTTTCCTCCTGGGGGGGGTTAAGGAAAAACAAAGATAAAAGAAAGGGGGTGAGATAAATCTCAATAAGTTACTAATGCAACTACATGACATGCTATAATGCAAGAAGCAATAAACAATAATAAATCTCACATAGCACGTAGTAATTAGCAGTTAACAGATAGCAGCGGAAATAAACAAGTAACAAAGGATATTGAGCCAAGGTTTCCCAAACTGGTAGAACACAATAAGGATCGCTGCGCAGCTTCAACCAATCAACCAATCAAACCATCTTCATAGTAGCATAATAGCTTAAGAGAAAACCTCGGTACCGGAACCATAACCAAGTAACAAGGGAAAATGACACAAAGTCATAACCCAAAACCAACTAGCTAGAATACTCACAAAGGGAGCTAGCTCATCTCAACCAAGGCCAATCTGGAAGAGGAAAATAAGGGCAAAACAATGGACAACACTATAATGGACTCGGCTCGCTGCCATCATAATATTCCCCATCGCCCGACACAACCACAAAGGACTTTCAATGAATGCTAAGAAATAAACACTAGCTCAAATAAACAACTAATGATTCCAAAGTAGGGAACCATTCCAAATAAATCACCAAAAAGGATGAATCGATCCAAACAACACATCAAAGATGTCCAACAATCCCAAACCATACTTAGTCAATTTCCGTAACGCAATTGTTCACAAAGGAACCATTTCCACATTTGAGTATTTCACAATGGCCATTTCAATCTATTAGAATCGTACTCCGAGCCTAGACTAAGCTTGATTTCGAAAACAATTAAAAACAAAGATACTCAGATCAGCTGCTATGGGCGGTCGCCCATAACCAGCCCGGGCGGTCGCCTAAAACCACTAATCCACAACCCATCAGACTGACCCCATGGGCGGTTGCCCAACCCATCAATGGGCGGTCGCCCAAAACCACTAACTCCAACACTCCGGGTGAACTGACCTCATGGGCGGTCGCCCAAACCCATCATGGGCGGTCGCCCACGAGCCCCGACTGCCGGAATTCGGCAAGTTTACCTGGGTTTCATCCAAAATTCAACTCAAACCAAAACCAAACCAAAATCCAACACATCTAACAAGTATAATAAGGTACTAGAACAACTTATGAGTCTAAAATAACTCATATAACATCTATTAGTCAACCCAAACCAAGGGATGATTCAAACACCCAAATTTCACAAAATGGATAAATTACAAATAAATTCCAAATCAACCAAAGAAGCCATATATATCAACTAGAGCATCAATGGAGTTAAAGATGGACATTTTTAGCATAAAGGGGGGGGGGGAAAGCAACTTACTTGGAATTTATGAAAGATGACGGAATTCGAAATTTCTTAGCTCTACACGATCCTATCGACGATCTAAACATTTTTCATAAAATGAGCAATAAAAAATAGAGGGAGGAAGATGATTAAAATGAAGAGAGAGGGAGAGGGAGTTTACCTTCAACAATGGATATGAGAGGTTGAGTGTGTGTGTGTGTGCGTGTGTGTGTGTGTGCAGGAGAGTGAGGGAGAAGGTGAGGGAGAAGGAGGGAGTAAGTAGAATTATTTCAAAATGTTACACCTAGGCCCCCTCTACTACTACTACTACCACTACTACCCTTAATATCCTCTTCTCTATTAATTTCCTTACTTCATACTAGCACAAGTGATCAATTAAAATGCTAGGCATAAAAATATTATGAGATATAAATGCACACATAAATATTTAACTAGATAAATAAAGAAGCAAATAAATAGATAAATAAATATTACTACTAAGAAAATAGAGACGTGTTTTCGGGTCGTGACACCATTTTCAAGAAATCTTTGTCCTAAAATGAGTATCTTTTTTTAAAATAACTTTGTCCCTAAATGTTTTTTTTCGAAAAAAAATTCACCGGTTTCTTTATACGTGCAAAACTAAATGTTTGGAAAGGAGATTACAAGATTATATATGAATCTTTGCTAGCAAATTGTACATAAAGTTGAGATTTTCAGTGTCTCTTAAAATGAAATTTGGACACTCATTTAGGAACAGAGGTAGTAGTATCTATAATGAATGGTGCATCAATAATAATTTTTGAATTTTCATTAGAATAATTAAAGGGCAAATAACACATTAGTACCCCAAAGTTTTCACCCTTTTGTGGCAAAATTGGTCTTTTTTGGATTGTCATGGATGGAAGCTAACGAAATTAACAAAAAATTTAACGAGGTTCTTTAAAAATTGCATTTCTTACCCCAGAAAGGTAAGTTGGCGTTGTGGGAGTTAGAGAAAGCATGTGAGAAGAAGAGATGTGAAAGTGGCTAGTGTGTGTGGGGTGGGGGGTGGGGCGGAAAGAGACAAAGAAGGTAGAAGTTTAGGTTTGATTTTTTTATTTTTCCTTTTCAAGTAAATTTAGGTTAAAAGAAGTTTTTTAAGGCTATTATCTATGGACTAATATCTAAATTTAGCCTTTTACTTAAAAAAAAAAAAAAAAAAAAAAAAACTCCCTCCGTTCCGGGAAAGTTGCAATAATTTGCCATTTTGGGTATTCCAATTAAGTTGCAACAAGTCCAAATAAGAAAACTATTTATTACTTTTATAATCCTCCACTCATTCTCTCTCTTCCTCCCAACCACTCATTATTCTCCACTCATTCTTTTTTCACCCCCACTAATTCTTTCTCTTCCTCTCAACCTTTCATTTTTAATATAATACTATTTTCTTAATTTTTGTGCTTCCCCTTCCATGTTGCAACTTTCCCTGAACGAAGGGAGTATATATAATTTTAGCCTTTTACGTAAGGAATTGGAATTATAAATGACTATAGTGTAAGGTATTTTTATTTTTATAATTTTTACTACTATACAAAAAAATTATTATTTTAAATGATAAACAATATTTTTACTTTGATATTTATTATGTGATTTTTTTTAGGTTAATTAAAATATACATTATTTTATTAATATATATATATATATATATATATATATATAATTTTAAGAGTTATACATTTTTTAACAAAATTGGGTCAACATAAATAATTATTGAACTTTATGGGTAAGAAATGCAAGTTTCAAATAAGCTCGTTAGATTTTTCGTTAATTCTGTTAGCTTCCATCCATTATCATCCAAAAAAGACTTATTTCGCCACAAAATGTGAACATTAGGACCTAAATTGCAACACATATGAAACCTTGGGGCACTAATGTGCTATTTGCCCACAATTAAAAGTAGCTTTAATAATTGCTCAATTTTTTTAAGGATATAAGCACTTGCTTCATTAGTCATGTTTTGTTTATACACTTTTAAGCCTAAATTGTAGAAATGAGAAGAACTTTTTGGGACAATGAAAGATGGCAAATGAGAAGATCATTTTGGGACGGAGGTAGTAAAATGTAATAAATCTAATTAAGATATACCAAAAATATGATGATATAATAGTGTAATATTTGAAATTAATGAGCTTAAATAGTTTTTCACTTAAATAAAGTGTTTAAATATAAATTATTAACAATTTCTAAACGATACTCACCTTTTTCATCTTTCACAAACCAGCTTTCAAAGTCACCAGCCGACTTTCCCCAACCCACATCTCCCTATATCTTGAATAAAATGTCTCCTCCATAACTAATATTTTTGAGTGTGTTTTGGAGGAAACTAGTTCCTCCATAAGTTATAAAAAGTCATGTTTTTAACCTTTGAACCCCAAACCTAAAACCCTAAACCCTAAAACTTAAACCCTAAACCCTATAAAAACAGGACTTTTATAACTTATGGAAAAACTAGTTCCCCCAAAATTTTCTCATAGTTAACCTCAATATACAAAAATAAATAAATAAATAAAAAGACACTCATCTTCTACTATCAGCCACTTGCAGAAAATGAATAAATAAAAGGGTAAATATAAGTCACAAAAAAGTTTCACAAAATGTGGCTTACAAAATAATGTGTCAAAATTCTATTGGTGTTTTTTATTAGAGTGTGTCGGGTCTACAATCGATGCAACCAATAAAATATCGTCACCTCACTTTGTATCCATCATTTTGTAAACTTCTTTTGTGCTCCTATCATTGCCCTAAATAAAAAAGCAGAAATTTCACTAAAAGTAAATGTTGGGATTTGAGCCAAAACCAAGGAGAAGATCAAAACCGAAGAAAGGAGAAGGAGCAACAAATCCGGCATGGGACTGACCAAATGGGCGACCGCCCACTTAGACAGAAGTCGGGGCCGGAATAGGAGTTGGCGTGGAAGAGGAGTTGACTTGGAAAAGGAATGTGTTTCTTTTTTTGAAGTAACTTCACGTGGCTTGGATTCCTTGGAGAGAAATAAAAGGAATTGGTTTCCTTTTATCAATAAGGAAATATACTCCTTCTGTCTCGAGGACTCGGGTAAATTAGGTTTTGATCAGGATTATGTTTTGTATCCCTATAAATATATTGTGACTACCACCATAATATTTTGTACTTTACTTTGTGTGGGAGAAAGTTAGGATATCAAAAAGAGAGAACACAAAATAGTGTGTAGGAGGGGGCTGGGGGCCTACGAGAGCCATGAGGGGCGATCCTACAACCCGGTCATAGTCATATTGTTTGTGTGTTCTTGGGGGAGATGAGATAATATATATGAGAGATTATACATGGAGAATAGCCATGCTAGATCTAGGTGAGTGCATGTACTATGTTGTAATAATCTTTACATATTATAATGATATCCGGCTTGGTGCCTCCAGATGTAGCCACAAGGGGTGGTGAACCGGATTAACAAATCATGGTGTCTATGTTCTTTCATATTACTTTATTCATGTGTTGATTATTTTCTCCATATTATTGACTGCTAGTATGGGCTAGTGGATGCGAAGTTCCCACCCAATTACCCAACAGTAAAGGTGCAGATACAAAGAGAAAATTTGAGGAAAACTAGTTTCTTCATAAGTTATAAAAAGTCCTGTTTTTGAAGGGGTTAAGGTTTAGGGTTTAATGTTTAAGGTTTAGGGTTTAGGATTTAGGGTGTAGGGTTTAAGGGTTAAAAAATGGACTTTTTATAACTTATGGAGGAACTAGTTTCCCCCAAAACCAACTCGTTAACTATTGCATAACATATTTTGTTAAAGAACAATGTTGGGTGCACAAAAAAAATATACCAACTTTTTATCAATTTTGTTAAAGAAAATAGATATGTTATTAGAATTAGGAAATCTCTTAGAATACTTATGGAATTAGGACTCATATGTTGTGGGTATAAATATAAGTCCCCTAGCATTGTAAACTTTTAGACGGAATAACACAAAATATTATCTTACTCCTCTCCATATTTTATCAATTTTATACATCAAAATAAACAAATAGTAATTAATTAATGAAGTGTTAATGTGTATAGGTATGTTATACTCCATTTGTCCTTAAATGAGTGTCCATTTTCAAGAAATATTTGTCCTAAATTGAGTGTCTTTTTTTAACATAACTTTCTCCCTAATTTTTTTTTTCGAAAATTTTTTCACCGGTTTCTTTATATGTGCAAAACTAAATGTTTGGAAAAGAGATTACAAGATTATATATAAATCTTTGCTACCAAATTGTACAAGAAGTTGAGATTTTCAGTCTCTCTTAAAATGAGATTTGGACACTCATTTAGGGACAGAAGTAGTACTACTACAAAATACTTTCAAAATCACGCTGTGCATCACGGGTTTTGCTCCGAAAAAATAAAATAGGATGCTTGTTACTCCGTCCGGTTCAAAATAGTTTTCATTTTTTAACAACATTTTGATCTAAAATAACTGTGCTTTTGGGTAAAAAAACAAAAGACACTTTTTATGACAAAATAACTTGCTTGCACTATTTTCTTTTGTCTCATTAGTTGGTAAATCACATTTTTATTAAATACTCCATCCGTCCCACCATAAGTGAGACTAATTTCCTTTTCAGTCCGTCTCACTACAAGTGAGACAGACCAAAATAGAAATGTTTTAATATATTTATATTCAACCAACTCCACTATTTAACCCCACTCATTCTATCTCTTCATTTTCCACCACTCATTTTATTCAACAAACACTACTATTTACCCAATTCATTCTCTCTTAATTTTCTACCATACATATACTACATTTTTCTTAGAGGAAGTCTCTGGTGCGGCGGCCGCATGGGTGTGGCGCCGACCAAGACCCTTTTTTTTTTTTTTTTTTTTTTTTTGCCCCCACAACCTTTTTTCCTCCCACCAAAAGTAACACTTCTTATAACGAAATGTAACACTTTTGTTTTTCAAATGTAACATTTTTTTTTCAAAAATATACCACAATTTTGATGCAATAGATTAAAGATAACATAAAAATTAACGACTAAATTGATGTAACACTTTTTATAAAGCAATGTAACATTCTTTTTTCAAATGTAACACTTTTTTTTCAAATGTACCACCCATACTTTTTTTTCTCCCAACAAAAGTAACACTTATTATAACAAAATGTAACACTTTTTTTTCAAAATGTAACACTTTTTTTTTTTTCAAAAGTAACACTTCTTATAACGAAATGTAACATTATATATGAAATGTAACAATTATTTATTGAGAAAGTAACAATTGAAATGCAAAACCATTTTTTTTTTGTAAAAAACTGCTGTTACTTTTAACAGTAGAAAGTGTTACTTTTTGAAGACGAAATTGTTACTTTTATTAGAACAGAGTGTTACTTCTTAGCTGGTGAGTAGTTCAAACTTTTTTTTTTGTAAAAAAAATTATTTTTTTAAAAAAAAATCAAACCATATCATGACCTATGTAGTTTTTTTCGTCTCGTTGAGACGAACAAAACGGTATTTTTTAATATTTTTTTCGACTTATAAATCTCAAGATATAGCATTTTAAAGTTTTTTTTTTAAAGTCGACACGTGGCAAGATCTGGGAAGAGGGAGGGTTGGATCTGACCGCCGGTTGTAGCGCACCAGCCAGCCTCGCGAAGCATTGGAACAAAACAAGCTGCCGCACGCCATGCGGCCGTCCTACCCAAGAATTTGTCTTTTTCTTAATTATTGTGCCCCACAAGTTGGTCTCACTTGTGGTGGGATGGATGGAGTACTCCTCAATTTTTATTCTTTCTTTATTCACTTTATCCACTTATCATATTCACACACTTTAAATATTGGTTTCATTCTCAAGACATCAAATTCATAACTATTTTCTCCATCACAATAGTATTATTGAATATTTATAATTTCTCTATTATTATTTTTTGTGAAAAAAAAATGTCACTTTATTTTGGGACGGAGGGAGGAACTATTTTAATTAGTGGAGTAAAATAAGTATGAGCGGCACTCACTATTGAATAATACTAGGGGCACAAAAGAATTATAAAACTTTGTTCGCAAAATCTTAGGTACAATGATTTTATTGGTATTTTTAATTAGAATGTGGTAGGTCCAATATCGATGCAAACAATAAATTATCGTCTTTTCATTTTGTTTGTGAGGAAGATTTTATGATCTTATTTGTCCACAGCGCATTGCTCCTCACTATTACACGACTGGAACTGACTGCTGCTGATGTTTCTGAGACTAAAGTATTTCTTGTGTACAACCAAAAACACTTGAAATTATTCCCACAGCAAAAATGGACCAAATTAAGCACGATTTCATACAAGTGAACAACGAAATAAAGCTTCACGTGGCTGAGATCGGCACCGGTTCCTCCGTTGTTGTTTTCCTTCACGGCTTCCCGGAGATATGGTACTCTTGGCGCCACCAGATGATTGCCCTTGCCGACGCCGGTTACCGAGCAATCGCACCCGATTACAGAGGCTACGGACTATCCGATCCACCTCTCAAACCCGAATCCACTACTTTCGCTGATTTCGTCAACGACATTTTCGCCCTCCTCGATTCTCTCGCCATTTCTAAGGTAATTCAATTCCATTTCCGCTCCCCGATTAGGTTTTTTTTTTTTTTTTTTTTTTTTTTGACAATTTCATATGTTTGGTTACTGAGAAAACGGAGGAGATGTCGGATTCCGTCCATAATGAATGTCACTCTTTTACATCGCAAATAAATGTCGCATTTCTAAATTAGGAAACAATCTTGGTGAATTTTACGGTGGTACAAGCGATAAACAAACATATAAAGCACATTCTTGAAGAACATATATTGAAAGTCATATGCAACATTTATTTTGAGATGGAGGGACCGTCCCAAAATGATATTCGTGTTTGACTATTCAAACTTTTTAAGGATACGAAGGTTTGTTTCTGTTTTGCTTATGCCATTTTAAGCCTAAGTTTTAGAAAGGAGAAGAACTTTGTAGGACAATGAGAAATGCCAAATGACAAGATCATTTTGGGATGGAGGGAGTATTAATTTTCACTTGCAATTGTATAGACTATAGAGTAATCAATAATGATATCATATGGATAGCCTTCTGTGGTATCAGATACCGTAAAATACTCAACATTTTTAAATCTGCTTTATCATACTCCCTCTGTCCCGCCGGAAAGATAGTCTCATTTTGACTTTTTATAGTCAACAAAAATGAACTTTGACCAACCATTGGTGACAATCTAATCATTCTAGTGAAATTCTAAAATTTGTAATTGATAAATCATTAAGTGATTTATTAATAACAATTTCTATATTTCATTGTGATCATATTTTTGTTGACTATAAAAGTCAAAATGAGACTATCTTTCTGGGACAGAGGGAGCATTAAATTTCACTTGAATAATATGATACACTCCTTCCAACCCAGAAATACATTCTCATTTGATTTTTGATGGTTAGCACAAGTGAATCTTGACCAAACACAAATGACATCTAAATAACATTTTGGAATTTCATTGGGATGATTAGAGAGACACTAATGTTTGGTCAAAGTTCACTTGTGTTGCCAATCAAAAACCAAATGGAACTATCATTCGGGACGAAGGTAGTATTTTGAAATAATCAAAGATGTCAGGTCTGAGCTGGTTTTATGGTAAAATCTATGAAGGCGATGCTTGTGTAAATCACATGACCGAAGAAACATTAAATGGCTTGGATGATGCGATCAATGTGTGGAAATAACTATAAGTTGAACTTTAATACTGTAACTCTCTTATTAAGTGTTCATCTCTTGCCCTCTCATTATCCACAGGTATATGTCATTGGTAAAGATTTCGGAGCATTTGTTGCTTACGATATGACCCTTGTTCATCCTGAGAGGGTCTTAGGAGTTGTTACTCTTGGTGTACCGTTCATGCCCCCAAGTCCTCCTGTTGCTCGTGATAGCCGCCTCCCTGAAGGCTTTTACATTTCTAGATGGCGGGTAATTAGTAGTTTCCTTTGCTTCTTTGTTTGTTTATTTTCCTTTTTTACTATATTTTTGCTTCTTTTTTTCAAGAACATGTATTCGTTTGTTCTTAGTAATTTTACTGTCCTGTTTTGTCCTGGTTCTCATTCAAGGAACCTGGAAGAGCTGAAGCTGATTTCAGTCGTCTAGATGCTAAAACAGTAGTGCGGAACGTCTACATCTTATTCTCAAAAAGTGAAGTACCCGTAGCTGCTGAAAACCAGGAGATTATGGATTTGGTTGAGTCATCTACTCCTCTACCCCCTTGGTTCACCGAGGAGGATCTTGCAGCCTACGGGGCTTTGTATGAGAAATCTGGATTCCAAACTGCACTTCAAGTCCCATACAGGTAACTAAATGTAGGCCCTACTCTTATTTGAAAGAACCATTGCAGTTTCACTTCCATTGATGCTTCAATTCTTCTGAATATTTATCTAATTATTCATAAAATATTACTCCCTCGGTCACGTAATAAATGTTCGGCTTTCCATTTCCGTTTGTCCCAAAATAAATGTCGTCTTACTAAAAATATGGTATGAAGGTTGGTGATCTTCCTATACGACCCATTTTAATAGGCATGAGCATTGCAATGCCATAGGAGGTGTCTCTCTACCCATATGAATAGATTGGGACACTCAAAGAAACACAACTAAAAGCTTAAAAACATTGACTTGTCAACTATGACATTTACTCCGGAACAGAGGGAGTACTACATTGATTTCTGAATTCTATGTGTTCCTTGATGATGGTAATATAACTAACTGCATTGATTTGGTAAGATGATAACTGCAACACACCTTGCCAACTCTTTTAAGTCTTTTTTTGGTGGGGATGGGGGTGTGGAATTCTTAAAAGCATCCAAAAGATGATTCTACTCTATTAAGCAAAAAAAAAAAAAAATAATAATAATAATAAGGGACATTTTCTTAAAAGCCCTTCATTTTAACTTTTATTTCTAAAGAAGACACAATATTTTTCTAATTGCTCAAAAACTCAAGGGACAAAAATAGCCAAGAATACCCCTAACTACCCCTTATAAGGTGCTCCCCCTTTCCAGGCCATATTTTCAGGTCATATTTTCATCCCGCTCTGAGATTCATGTCTCAGACTCTTAGAAACACTGAGAATCGTGTCTCAAACCTATAAAAACACTAAAAGTCATATCATAAACATATAAAAACACTGAGAAACACGTCGCATGCCTATAAAAACATTGAAAGTCATGTCACATACATATAAAAACACTTAGAACCATGTCACACACCAATAAAAATACTTAACCATATCACATACATATAAAAACACTTGGAACCATGTCACATGCCAATTAAAACACTTAGAACCACGTCACATACCTATAAAAACACTGAGAGACATGTCACATACACATAAAAACACTTAGAAACATATCACATACCTCTAAAAACATTGAGAGCCATGTCACAAACCTATAAAGCACTGAGAGCCATGTCGTAGACCGATAAAAACATTGATATCCATGTCTCAAACCTATAAAAACATTGAGATTCATGTCTCCGACTTATAAAAACACTGGGATACATGTCACATACATATAAAAACATTGAGAGCTATGTACAGATCTATAAAAATACTGAGACAAGTGTCTCAGACCTATCAAAACACTGAGAGACGTGTCTCAGACCTATCAAAACACTGAGAGACGTGTCTCAGACCTATCAAAACACTGAGAGACATATCTCAGACCTATAAAAACACTGAGAGACGTGTCGCAGACATATAAAAACACTGAGAGACATGTCACCTACGTATAAAAACACTTAGAACAATATCGCAATCTTTTAAAATACTGAGAAACGTGTCGCAGACCTATAGCAATACTGACAGACATGTCACATACTTATAAAAACACTGAGAGACATGTCGCAGACCTATAAAAATAGTGAGAGACAAGTCACATACCTATAAAAACACTGACAACCATGTCGCATATCTATAAAAACACTAAGAGACATGTCGCAGACCTATAGCCATGTTTTACACCTGTTAAAACACTGAGAGCCATGTCGTAGACCGATAAAAACATTGATATCCATATGGCAAACCTATAAAAATATTGAGAGTCATGTCTCCGACTTATAAAAACACTGGGATACATGTCACATACATATAAAAACATTGAGAGCTATGTCACATATCTATAAAAATACTAAGACAAGTGTCTCAAACCTATAAAAACACTGAGAGACGTGTCTCAGACCTATCAAAACACTGAGAGACGTGTCTCAGACCTATCAATACACTGAGAGACGTGTCTTAGACCTATCGAAACACTGAGGGATGTGTCGCAGACCTATGAAAACACTGAGAGACATGTCACATACCTATAAAAACACTTAGAACTATGTCGCAAACCTATAAAAACACTGAGAAACGTGTCGCAGGCCTATAACAATACTGAGAGACATGTCACATACCTATAAAAACACTTAGAACTATGTCGCAGAAATAAAAAAATAGTGAGAGACAAGTCACATACCTATAAAAATACTAAGAGCCATGTCACATATCTATAAAAACACTAAGAGACATGTCACAGACCTATAGCCATGTCTTACACCTGTTAAAACACTGAGAGCCATGTCGTAGACCAATAAAAATATTGATATCCATGTCTCAGACCTATAAAAACATTGAGACACAAGTCACATATTTATAAAAACACTGAGAGCCAAGTCGCAGACCAATAAAACAATGAGAGTCATGTCTCAGACCTACAAAAACACTAAGACACAAGTCACATGCCTATTAAAAGACTGAGAGACGTGTCGCAGACCTTTAAAAACACTGAGAGACGTGTCATAGACCTATAAAAAATACTGAGAGATATGTCACATACCAATAAAAAAAAACTGAGATTCATGTCACAAACTTATAAAAACATTGAGACTTAACTCTCAAAGTAAAAATGATGTCTCTTAGGAAAAAAAAAGATGAAGAAATTGAAGAAAATATTCAAGTCTTAGTTGAAAATAATTATCTGAGACACAAGTCTCAAATAGGAGTGGCCAATGACACAAATTCAAACCAGCCAACCATATACGCACCGTACTAAGTGTACTTGGTATACCAAAAGTTGGTGCATGGTACAAATATCTTATTTTGGTTGGTATACCGTACCAATTTTTTAAATATATGAGTCTCTGAATATCCCTGTGTAATTTTAAAGCTAATACATTTTTACTATAAGAAATACTATCAATAACAGTTTTTAGAATTATATAGATATATCTAAATATTCATGAAATGATGATCAAATAGGAAAAAGAAAAAAAAAAGGGTCAAACTGTGAACCTTTTAATAGAACGCAGGGTGCATGTATGTCCCAACAATTGTGTCTATCTATTTAAGGGTAATGCTAGGGGCAAAAAAGAAGTTTATAAAATCATGGATACAAAGCAAGGTGCCAATATTTTATTGGTTGCATCAATTGTGGACCCCTAACACACTCTAACTAAAAACACCAACAAAATTTAGACACATCATTTTGTAAACAACATTTGTGACTTTATATTTACCCATCTATTAATAGAACACAGGGTGTATGTCCCTACAATTGTGTCTATCTATGTCTGAAGAACAGAATTCAAGAACCACGAGCTAAATACACTAGTATAATGCGAGTATTTTTCAAGAAACCACAAGGAAGATAATCCTTGCTTTCTACTCCCTCCTGTCCAAAATAACTGTCACTTTTGGACCAAAATTTTGGTCCAAAATAATTATCACTTTTGAGCTAAATGTCTTTGAAACTTATTCTCTTTTATTAATTATCTTAGTGTGAGACATTAATGTAAGAAAGTTGCACACTTAATGGGGGTAAAGTTGGAACTATTGGGGGAAAAAAGGAATTCTGCAAACAAATGCCAGAATTAAAAAAAAAAAAAAAAAAAAAAAAGGAATTCTGCTAACAAACACCCAAGATAATTCGTCTCTTCCCAACAAAATTCCCCCAATCTTTCTTCAACCATTCATCCCCACTCTTCAAAACCCTAACTTTATCTCCTCCAATTCCCCCCACAAACCTCACCTTCTTCAGACCAATCACAATTCAATCCATACCCACAAAACCCTACCCAATTCATTCCATAAACCCTTACTCTGTTTCTCTCCAACCCATTGAAGACCTCCCTCCAAAACTCCAAGAAATCATCAACCTTTTTTAATCTGTCCAAGACCAAAGTCAAGTACCAACAATTGTTGTTCTACGCCCAGAAATTGCACCCGCTTGATCGCCAGTTCAAGACCACCGAAAACAAGGTTCAGGGTTGCGTTTCTCAGGTCTGGGTCAGGGCCTACCTCGATTCCGACAAGAAAAAATGTCTTCTTTGAAGCTGATTCTGATGGTGCCGGTGATGCTTGTCGGAAACAACTCCGGTTACAGAGAGGGTTGCAGATCGAAGATGTGTGAGTGCCGGTGGGGTCGCTGGATGAAGGAGGATGCCGAATGAGAAAGAGAACGCGGTGGAGAAGGAGGACGTCGGAGGAGAAGGAGTTCGGCGGAGGAGTAGAGAGAGAGAGAGAGTGGGTGACGGCAGAGAGAAGGAGAGAAACAAATGACGCAGATGTAGGAGGGTTTACGTATTAGGGTTGGGTGGGAGGGGTAGTTTTGGGATTACTGTATTTCATTAAAACAAATCATGGACCTAATAGAAATAAATATTCCACCAAGTGGACCTGAGAGAAATAAACTAAAATGCCTGTCCTTTTTAAATAAATTGTTTTAATTAGAGGACTTTTGAGAAATTTTTCCTAATAATAATAATCTTCGTTGAAAAGAATTATTCTTTAGTTTAAGATTTATTTTTACGGAACATACCAAAAAGAAAGACATGATCATGTTTTTCAAGGTGGATTACTAGTTTGCATTATGCAATACAGTATTTATAATTAGAAAGCACATGCATATGTTGTTAATCAACAATCATTTGATTTTATTTTTTATTTTTTTTAGGACGCTGCATGAAAGGCCATGGATTACAGAAGATCCAAAAGTAGAAGTTCCAGCATTGTTCATCATGGGTGAGAAAGATTATGTGTTCAAATTCCCGGGAATGGAGGATTACATTAGGAGTGGCAAGGTGAAGCACTTTGTTCATAATCTGGAGATTATATACTTGCCTGAAGGAACCCATTTTGTTCAAGAACAATCTCCCGACCAGGTGAATCACCTTATCCTCACCTTCCTCAGTAATAATACAAGCTCTTAACCGTAACGCTAAATTAGAGTGTGTGTGTGTGTGTGTGTGTGTGTGTCGATCTATATACATCAGAAGTGTTGGATGAATAATTGGCTACAACAAGTACTATACAAGACAGAGTGACAATAGTATGTTGTAGCTAAAGCGTCTACCAAGTACGATTTGAAAACTGTTGTTATGAAGAAACTGGTACTGATATTTGATGTGTTATATACATATGACTTGGTTCTGCTGATTGTTACAAGTTCTTAATATTCCCTCCGTCTAGGGAAGTTAGTCCTATTTTCTTTTTCCCGATCTTACTTGAATTAACCTTGAGCAATAAATTAGGTTAGTCTTAACTATCGTAATTTAGGTTAGCTTAGCAATAATTTAAAACTTTTAACTATAAATTTTAAATTTACATTAGGATTTAGGATAGTTAAAGCTAACCTAAACTTTTAATTGGCAATATTTACAATGGGATCAAGCTCGAACTGTAAATTTTAAATTTACATTAGGATTTAGAAAAACAATCGACCTAAACTAATCTCCAGTCTAAAAATATAGTAACTGATTGACTAGACCGTACCGTTAAACCTATCTATTGAGCGCAAACAAACATGCTTCCGAGGAAATTTAACAGCTTTTCAAGAAGAGATCGATTGATCGCAGTAGTTTTTCTCATCTTTGCCTTCAGCTCCGCCTCCAAGTTAATCTGAGCCCGCGATCATAAACTAAACACTTGTTCTAGGGTTTCCACAATACGATCTGTTTCCAACATAGGATAATCAGCAACATGATAAAGAAACCCGGCAACCATGTCCATTAACAGACTATCCACGTCATGATCATTAGTCCTGATCTCCTCCTCCTCCTTGGGGAGCTCGTGTCGACACAACGGACACGTATTCTTCCTCCTAAGCCATGGGAGAATGCAATCCCGATGAAACCAGTGGGAGCATGGCAGCTGGTTGACTTCTTGGTCGACATCAAAGCCGTCCGTACAGATTGCACAAGGCCTAGTTGCCATTGTCTTCAAGTTGTCCTTTGTAGTTTTGACTTTCTCCAGCGACCTAATTGTAGCACTAGAAGTAGCGGTGTGGTGGTGGTGGTAGTAGCAGCGAAAGTATTACGTATATTCTGAATCGCCTCGTCCAAGTCAAACTCCATTGACCTCGCCATTCTTACCTCTACCTCCCTCTTCTTGTTCTTGTTTTTTTGAAATTAGTACTGCTTGTTTTTTCTTTTCTTTTCTTTTCTTTTCTTTTATTCTCTCTCTCTCTTTTTTTTTTTTTTTTGAAGGATTTTATTCTCTTTTCTAAACACAGATGTGTGTGTGTATAACTGTATATATAGATGTAGGAGCAGATGAGATGATTTTTATTAAGGTTTTCTAGTTCTATTAGCGTGTGAATTGCGGTTAACGTGTGAAACTACTGTGTGTCCATTTAATCCGAGGCTCTTTTGGATTCCGAAATTCTCCTCTCGGAATTTTAAAGCACTTTAAAATAAAAGTTTTTTTTTTCTGTGAAAGATCTTGAAAAAAACTTGTTTTACACTCGTTTTAGTGTAAAACATGTTTTTTATCTCTTAATGTAAAACAAAATCTCTTAATGTAAATCAGGTTTTACACATCTCTTAGTGTAAAACAGATTTTTCATAAGACTGCCTTTTTTTTTTCTTGTTTCAAAATTAATCAGACAAGATATACCATAGTCATATTCTTGTTCTGCTTACGATTAATCAGTCTAAGTGTAAACAATCCAAGTATTACTTAAATATACAAAATGTTTCTCACAAAACTTTAGGACGTTAATTATCAATTACTCCATCTGTCCTTGATAAATGTCTTACTTTTCATTTTTGTTTGTACCAAAGTAAATAACGTTTTACTAAAAATAGGGTATGAAGTTTGGTGATCTTCTTATACTACCAATTCTAATGGGCAAAAGCAATGGAATGCCATAGGAGGTGTCACTAGGGATGGCAATTTGTCCGAACCCGATACGTATCCGGGACAGTCCGCTCCGCAACAGGGTGGGTTTGGTAACCGTTTTTCAAAATCCGACGGGTTACGGGGTGGGTTTGGTAACACACCCCGCCCCGCCCCGTATACTAAAGCATGGTTCTATTTACTGTAATGTCCAATACACTCCTTCATATTTTGCGTGGTTATTGTTGATTTTAGTTTCATCTCTACTTGCAGCATATATAATACGTCTTTCTCATTTTCTAATGTTAATTTATGATGTTAATTTCATCCATAAAATTGTGTTTTTATGGAATGCGGGGCGGGTACGGGTTCAACACCATACGGAAGGATCTGGATGGAACTGATGGACCTGTCAACAACGAGTTTATTGCAAAACTGACATGCGTACTTTCATTTATTTTCAATTTGACTCGCAAACTTTGGAAACATCAAATGTGGGTTGCGTACTTTAATTTTCAAAATTTTGAGACAGCTTTTTTAACACCGGTTAAAAACATAACG
Source organism: Campanula takesimana (assembly GCA_026119855.1). Taxonomy (NCBI): domain Eukaryota; kingdom Viridiplantae; phylum Streptophyta; class Magnoliopsida; order Asterales; family Campanulaceae; genus Campanula; species Campanula takesimana. The sequence goes on from JAOWBW010000982.1 coordinate 437,166, forward strand.
AGACACTCTGTATAGGGGGTAAAGTGTAAGAAATAAATTTCGAAGTCCTAAAAAAAATGTACCAGATTTTGCGTTACACAAAGAACAGATTTTTGAGCTTAGAGAGAGAAAGAGGTAGAGACAGAAAGCAGAGCAAACATGGCGGCAACTGTGAGTGCGTGGTCCAAACCTGGCACCTGGGCTAAAGATTCCGAAGAACACGAGGACGAACTCATCCAAGAAGCCGCCGCCGCGTCTAGCAAAAATCTTTCCAACGGCGGCGACACGGCTGATTTCCCTTCCCTTTCGTCTGCTGCCTCCACCAAGACCAAGAAAAAGAAAGGCCAGACCTTGTCTTTGGGCGATTTTCATTCCGCGGATCAGAAAAAATTTCAGGCCGGTGGAGCCAGCAATAGGGGTTTAACCATCGGTGGAGGGTTCAGATCGTACGGGTCGAATGACCGGAGTGATTCTTCTAGGTGGGGTTCCGACCGGGGCGAGGAGGGTGGTAGGCAACGAGGGTTTGGACGGGATAGGGATTCGAGCAGGTATAAAGTGTAAGAAATAAATTTCGAAATTTATTTCTTACACTTTACCCCCTATACAGAGTGTCCCGTTATGTTTTTAACCGGGTGTTAAAAAAGCTGTCTCAAAATTTTGAAAATTAAAGTACACAACCCACATTTGATGTTTCCAAAGTTTGCGAGTCAAATTGAAAATAAATGAAAGTACGCATGTCAGTTTTGCAATAAACTCGTCAACAACGGTTAATGAAGAGAAAAAAAATCAAACTGAAAGAAGCACATATCTTGTTAAAGGAGATATAGAACTAATTTAAGTTCATTCTTAGCAAGATTATGTAAGTAATGCAGTAGTTTTTTCTCATCTTAATTTGCCTTCAGCTCCGCTAATACTTCTTAATTACTACTCCTAGATAACTATATCTTGAGGAAAAAAAATTGATCAAAATATCTTTGAGAAAATTGATTTGATTAGTATCCCCCGCGTGAATCTGGACCCTCGATCATTAATTAAACAGTTGTTCTAGGGTTTCGTCAATACGATCCGTTTCCATTAACATTAACATAGGATAGTCATCAACATGATCATAAAGAATCCCAGCAAGTATATATGTCCATTATTAACGTCAGACTATCATCATCAGTCCTACTCCTCCTCCGGCCGTCTTCTTGTTCTTGTTCTTGTTTTTGTGAAATTAGTACTGCTTGTTTTTCTTTTCTTTTCTAAACACACAAGTGTAATGTTTAATGTTTATATATAGATGTAGAAAGTAGTACGTACGGATATGATAGAATGATTTTTGCTTTTTATTAGAACTGTGAATTATGGAGGGTAGAGGGGCAATGCTAGGTGGCACAAAATAATGGACACAAAATAATGGATACAAAATGAGGTGGCGATATTTAATTGGTTGCATCGATTATGGACCCGGCACACTCTAATAAAAGCACCCATAAAATCTTGACACATCATTTTGTGAGCCAAGTTTTGTGAGATTTTTTTGTGACTTTATATTTACCGAGTCCAGATCTCCTGTGCCCCTCCCTGTGCACCTCTAATCTGGATCGTTTACATGCTTGGATAATATCAACATAAACGGTTGAGATTAGAGGGGCACAGGGAGGGGCACATGAGATCTGGACTCATATTTACCCATTATGGAGTAATGTGTGTCCATTTAAATTCTTGGCTCTTTAGGATTCCTAATTTTTCTCCTTTATATCGGCAGTTCAAGTCCGAATTTTTTCTCAAATAATTCCATTATTTATAAGTATTTACCAGAGTACCACCTTTTTCAAAGTATGTACCAAAATGACCTACTTTGAGCTAATTCGCCACTGGGTATAGCGAATTATTGTAATTCGCTTTTGTGATAAGCGAATTGTGGTTTGACCAGATTAGGCGCGCTTTGCATTAGGGCGTTAATTAATCCTTAAGTAATTCGCTTTCTATAGTAGCGAATTGTTATAATTCGCTACTTGAAGAAGCGAATTACATTAAACCCACACAATAAGATAAGGTTTCAGTATGTGCAGCTCATTATATCTCCATCTTGTCTGAAAATAGAGAGAGAAAGAAGAAGGGACGCAAAGAGGAGAGGATTTTTCAAATCCATTTCTTGAAATACTCAGATCAAGCAAAAAGATACACCACGATCTCTATCTATATGTCATTTTTGTGTTTGATGTGATTTATTTTAGGTTTTTGAGTGAATTTGTAGAGAGAAATGATAAATTTAAGATTTTGACTGTTATTATCATTTTCTAGGGTTCTAGGGTATTGATGAGTGGGTTACCGCTTATTTTCATGTGCTACTGGGGAGGGGATGATGAAGATCCATTTAATGGTCCTATTTTTGAAAAAGGACCAAAATTTGGTCTTAGAGCGATACATAGATGGACTTACACTGAGTTGATTGATCAGTTGTATGAACATATTGGGGTAGATCGAACAAGATTTCAGCTGGAAGTTATTTGTAGGTTTCCTCATTCCTTTGACCATGGAATTGCAAATTACATTCCATTTCATATCCAAAACGATAATGGTGTGGCGTTAATGTTTGATGTTAATGCTCAATTTGGTGGGTTGAGTAACTTGCAGTTGTATATTATCATGAAGGCTATTGAGGTGTTTGATATCCGTGGGGGTGGGACTGACATTGGTTATAATCAAGAGACGAATGAACGTTATGCAGAGGCAGAGACACTTTATGTGAATTCGCAGAGTTACAACCGAGAGCCTGACGAGGGTCCAAGTACAGAGACATTCTATGATAATTCGCAGAGTTACAACCGAGAGCCTGACGAGGGTCCAAGTAACCAGAGACCGCGTCGTAGACGAGTGCCACGTGAGGATGTTCCGGCTGATGATGATGTTTTAGATGAAGATGATGAAGATGATGAAGACTATGATGCACAAATAGATAGTTTGTTGTTTCCTGATGATGATGATGATGATGAAGAAGAAAACAGCACCGGTAGTGAGATTAGCGAGGGTGACGATGGGCCGAATGATGGGATTGAATCAGATTTAGTAGCGTACGAAAGGAGAGAGAATCGAATGCATGAGAGAGCAGACTATCCTCTTTATCATGATATTGGAGAAGAAGTTGATGTGATTGCTGTTAATAATCAATGTAGTTTTCCGATATGGGATGGAGAGAAGGGTGAATTGGCTAAAGGGATACGATTTTCTAAGAAGATTGAGGTGCAATATGAGATAAAGAAGTATCACATACATTCCAATCGACGTTTTAAGGTAAGAAAGAGCACACTCCGAACGTGGGCCATTGAGTGTTTGTTGAAAGACTATCCATGCCCTTTTTATGCTCGTGAGTCAGAAGAAGATAGGATATTGGGAAGTGACCAAGTATAGAGGCCCTCATTGTTGTTTGTATTCTGGACTTAGTCTTGATCACCCCAACTTGGATGCTAAGTTTATTGGTCGGCATATTCTCATAAGGTCAAGGCTGATTCTGATTTGAATGTTCAAGTTATTATTGCAGATATAAATGAGAAATACGGTAGGACAATTTCTTACAAGAAGGCATGGTGTGGGAAACAAAAGGCCATTGGCTCAGTGTTTGGAGACTGGAAGGAATCTTATGCTCGGTTACCTCGTGTCCTAGGTGCTATTCAGAAATACAATCCTGGAACTATTGTTGAGTATTATAATCCTCCTCCACCTGGTGTATATAAAAAGCTTGATCGTGTTTTCTGGGCATTCGGGCCTTGTATTCAAGCTTTCACTCATTGTAGGCCTGTCGTGTCTGTTGATGGAACGTTCTTACATGGACGTTATAAAGGGGTGATACTCATTGCTATGGGTGTTGACGCCAACGACAGCATCGTTCCTCTTGCTTTTGCTATTGTTGAAAAAGAGGACCATGTTCTCTGGAGTTGGTTTTTACGCCTTGTTTGTCAACATATTATCAAGGGTCGTGAGGTATGCTTACTTTCTGATCGTCATAATGGCATTCTTGCTACAGTTGCAGAAGATACTTGGTGGCCAAATGTGCATCATCGATATTGCTTGAGGCATATGAGAGCAAATTTTCTAAGAAGCATCATGGTAGTGATTTGAAGCGTCTGTTCTGGGTTGCTGGTTGTGCTCACCAAGATAGAAAATTGAAAAATACTTTAGAGTTGATGCGTTTAGTTGACCCAGAAGCCATCAAGTGGTTTGAGCATATAGATAAGAAGAAGTGGACACTGGCGCATGATGGTGGTTATAGATATGGTATTATGACTACGAACTTATCTGAGGTCTTTAATGGGGTCATGAAAGGATCACGTGGTATGCCAATAACAGCTATTGTTGAGACTTCTTTCTACTGTTGTGTGGAATACTTTCACAGCAGACTGGGGTTTGCAATGAATGCATTAGGGGGTGTTACTAATAACCCTAATGCACTATACAAATTTAGCCAAAGGATCCATCGTCGATACAACTACAACACCAAAAAGGCTGGGTCACACCATGTTCGACCGTTCAACGTAAATAACAGGGGAGTGTTTCAAGTGACAACGGACGTCGTGGTGAAAAAGGTGGAAATACTCAAATTGTGAGATTTGATGAGCGTACATGCACATGTGGAAAATGGGTCGCATATCACTTGCCGTGTTCCCATGCAATTGCATGTTGCACATTCATGAATGTCGATGGTCGTAGTTACGTTGATCAATTTTACACTCTCGGGTCATACTACAAAACATGGTCAGGGACTTTTGAACCATTGCAGCATGAGGACTATTGGAATGTGGATGGTCGGGTGCCAATAATTGAACCAAATGATATGCTTCGACGCGATGCAAAGCAGGGACGACCACAATCAAGACGGCTTCGAAATAGTATGGACTGGCAATCTGGAAAACGAATAATCCATTGTTCAACTTGTAAGAATGAAGGACACACGTGCCGGAGGTGTCCAACTAACAGGGAATATATTTGAATTGGGTCAAATTCCACGTCATTTCAATGGGATTATGTTGTAAGATATTTATCTTGTGTCTGTCTTTCATTTGTAGTGCTAATAAACTTGTATTGTTGTAAGATATTTGAATTGTGTTTGTTCTATCATTTGTAGTGCTAATGACTTTGTATTGTTGTAAGATATTTGAATTGTGTTTGTTCTATCATTTGTAGTGCTAATGAAATATAACATAAATAAAATAATTCAGTGACCACATCCCGGTCACATAGGAAATATAACATAAATCCAAAATTCAGTGACCACATCTCGGTCACATAGGAAATATAACATAAATCCAAATATTACATGTCCAACAAATTAACTTAACAATCGTTAGGGAATACCTTAAAAACATTGGAAAGTGTAATGTTAAGTACTTTTTTTTAGCGTGCGAGGGCGAAGAGAACAACCTAATATCATCAACAAAACAAAACATTTAGAACAAAATGTTAAGGAAAATATCCTTAGGGAGTGTAATGTTAAGGAAAATATTTCATACCTGCTTAAGAATCAGAACAGCACCAACATCTATGTCACTTCCATACTCACTTCCGTTAAGCACTTTGGGGCCAATGATTGATTCAATTGTATCAGTAGGATCCTTTAAAGTCACCTTAAGAGAGCCAGTATCTTGTGGTGTGCACTCCGTGACAACAACAACAACTTGTAGTAGTAACCAAAAAAATAACGACCAATTATTTTTAAATATTAACCTTAAAAATAAATAATGTTGATATCATACCTGATCCACCCTATCATAGTTATGGCATTTCTCCTTGATGGCCTTCAACGGATAATATGTACCCTCTGCAGTGAGATAGTCCATTGCAGATAGCCAAGGTCTGCGCTGGAAATGATCATCCTCCACCGGCTCTTCAAGCTTTCTCCTTATGGCCTCTTGGGTCGACTGAGGGGGTCCCTGAGAGACATGAGCTTTTCCGGAGTGATACCGACGTACGGCGGCCTGTGCGACACCAGCGGGACCAGGCACATTATGAGGTGGTGGAGATTCTAACTCTTGTTCGATTTGAGAGAGATTAGATTGAGGATTGGAGGTTTGACCGGGATGACCGGGAAGAGGTTGTCGTCCACGATACCAGCGGGGAGTGATGGATCCATCTGTGTCAATTAAATTACATAATAATTACTCCTTACATAATATCTAGTACAAATTAAATAATAAGCTTTGACCAACCATAACTCATTCAATTTAAGTCCAAATTAACCAAATAAACTACCTAAAGAGAGATCATACAGAGTACAACAAAGTTTGTTTTAACACTTTTCGTCAAATCCTAGTCTAATTATGTCGAAAACAGCCTTCAAAATCAACAAAAAATCAAGATTTTGATTAAATACTAAGCTTTGACCAACCATAACTCATTCAATTTAAGTCCAAATTAACCAAATAAACTGCCTAAAGAGAGATCATACAGAGTACAACAAAGTTTGTTTTAACACTTTTCGTCAAATCCTAGTCTAATTATGTCAAAAACAGCCTTCAAAATCAACAAAAAATCAAGATTTTGATTAAATACTAAGCTTTGACCAACCATAACTCATTCAATTTAAGTCCAAATAACCAAATAAACTGCCTAAAGAGAGATCATACAGAGTACAACAAAGTTTGTTTTAACACTTTTCGTCAAATCCTAGTCTAATTATGTCAAAAACAGCCTTCAAAATCAACAAGGTTAAGATCAAAGAGTTTGAACCGAAATAAACAGTATTCTTATATAACAAAAGAAGACTTACATGTAGTCAAATGAGTGAAGAAATGTAGGATTTCACTAAGAAAATCGTCTGAATCGCCTGAGAAGAGAAGGGGGTGATGGTTTTGTGTACTGTCTTCTGCAAATGTATGGTGGGTGTATGGCTTTAATCTGTTTTAAGTGGAATTCGCTACTTGCAGTAGCGAATTATGCCAAAGCATAATTCGCTAGACCCGGAAGCGAATTATACCAGAAGCCCAAATACCAGCTTCACCTTTCTGGCAACAAACACAAATATACCAGCAAACAGCAAATCACATAAAACTGATTTATTTGTTTGAACTGAAAAGATCTATGGGAACCCTGTAACGTCAGCACCGTCCGGTTCAAAGGACCCGGATCTACAAAGCGGCATTTAATCCATCTGTACAATAACGATGTTAAAGTGTGGGACAAAGGGAGTGTTAAGTTTCAAACAAGTTAATCAATCACTGATTAACTGAGAGAGCAACACAACACAAAGTCCTTCCCTAATTGAATCCATGTTTGCTTTACTGATAATAGGCTTCAAATAAAAATCAATCACATTTTTTGCATTAATTTTTCAGTACAAAAATAATTTTCATACTTTCAAAGAAAAACTACAAATTAAAATCATCAAAATCCCATTTCAAAATCATCAAAATCCCCTTTCAAAACAGCCCCAATTTCAAACCAAATTTTGAAATCAACCATGCAAATACCACACATTCAATATAATTGTACAAAAACCAAATCATAAACGCTACTTAAACTCAATAACCAGTCGACAATCACCCACGAAATTGAACCAAAAATGGCAAAATCCCAACCAATTCATATGATAGATATTTTGCTAAAAATAAAGAAATACTTACATTTTATATTAGGAACGGGGAATGACACAGCTTCGAATTGAGAAAACCCCTAACAATAACAATCGCCCACCAGGTCAATCGCCCAGATATCGCCCTCTCAAACTCTCTGTGTTTGTTTGTAATTAACTGAACTGAAGAGGGGGATTATAACCTAATACGCTTCCGCAAAAAGCGAAATCATTTAAACTTATTTCGCTTCTTCAAGAAGCGAATTACCTTGGCATAAATCGCTAGTACAGGAAGCGAATTAGGTTAACCTTAATTAACGCCCTAATGCAAGTCGGGCCTAATCTGGTCAAAGATCAATTCGCTTATGTCAAAAGCGAATTATTTAATTCGCTTTTCCTAGTGGCGAATTACCTCAAAGTTGGTCATTCTGGTACATACTTTGAAAAAGGTGATACTATGGTAAATACTTATGAAAAAGGGAATTATTTGAGAAAAAAATCGTTCAAGTCCATTCATTTTCTATTTTAAAACACTTTAAAATAAAATATAAACTAGTCTAACACACGTGCGTTAAACGCACTGCCAGAAACATTAACAAATAAAAAAATAAAATTAAAATAGTTACTATAATAAAAGTTAATGTTGATTATTTATTAAATAAAAGGAGTTCATCAAATAATAACAGTTAAAAGAATAACACATATAACACATAATATATATATATATATATATATATATATATATATACTTCACACTAATTTTTGTTAAACTGTAGGTTTAATTACTTGTAATCATTTTTCTTTTGAGAATAACTTCCAATTTTTTTTTATTTTTTTTTTGAAAGTGTAATCAATTGATCACTCAAGTGAAACGGGACGGAGGGAGTGGAACATTTTAAAATAACATTTTCATCCATCCCATTTCCCTTTAGACTAATGATCAATTTGATTAAACTTTAACCAAAAATTCAAAAATTGTTATTGTATCTCGATTGATAATACTTTCAATTAAAAAAATTAAAATTTTCATTAAGAAATTATTTTTTAAATAATTATTAGTCAAAGTGTAATTAAAATGATCAATCAAGTGAAATGTGACGGAGGGAGTATCCAATTTATTTCGTTCCATTGCAAAGGCACATGACGCGTTAACGGCTGAAATGGCACGGCATTAAGAAAAGTGACATCTGATGTAACGAAAAAAAATAGTTTAGTGCAAATAGTAGAACGGTAAATAGTTTAAGTATGAAGTCCACAGTTGCCATAAAGTTGAGTGATTTTGGTGCAATTTTGCATAAATTTTATCAAAAATATGTTCGAGACTATAAATACGTAGAAAATATACACAATGTTACCCACAAATTTCAACCCTTTACGAGTCCCATCCCACCAGCCATAAACTTAAAAGGATATTGAGTTAAAAAGGTAAAAAAAAAATAATAATAATAATAATAATAATCATTTACTATATAAATAGTTAAAGTAATCCTGAACTTAATAATACCCAAACTTTATTATGCCACTTCATCTATATTCTCTCTAACCTTGCGATGTTATTCTATCTATAACTATCGGAAATTGTTGTTTCTCTTTAGACCCTTAATTTGATGACATGATGAAATACTTCTCTAAATTATTTCGTATAAAAATAAAAGTTTTATAAGTGAGAGGAAGGAGTGATGTTTTATAGGTGAGAGTGAGAGAGAGAGAGGGGGGGGGGGGAGGTTAAGGTACATGGAGAAAGTAAACGGATTTTAAATGTGGCTTTTAGGTTGATGTGTCAATATTAATTAGCTTTTAATGTATTAATAGGGGTATTTTGAATTTATAATATTTATAGGGATAATTTTTGTATTTGAAACGGAGCTAATGAACCTAGCTAAAATTGTGTTTAGGTTAGAGTTTTGGAGGGAAAGTGACAAAATGACTTGAGCCATTATATATACTATAGATATAGGTATAGATATAGATATAGATATTTGTTTTCTTATTTCACAATTAATCAGATTAGATATAATCATATTCAGTGGCGAGCCAAGGGGGGTCGACCCCTTAAGTTTAAGAAATTATCATTTTAGTACCTATAAAATTTTAAATAATACACTTAAAATATTAATTTTGTCATTTCCGACCCCCTTTAATTGTGGTAAATTTTACACTAAAATATCATTTTGACCCCTTGTGCTCAATATTTATATAAAAAAATATTATGTTTATTCCCTGAAAAATCTTGACCCCCTTAGAAAAAAAATCTGACTTCACCACCGATCATATTCATGTTCTGCTTAGGAATTCAATCAAAGGGTAAATAGTCCAACTCACTTATTCAAGTTCACATTGTTAAAAAAAAAAAAAAAAAACTTATTCAAGTTCATCTATTAGTTATAGCTAATTAGCTATGCACCTTTTTCATATGCTACAACACCCCGAATTGAACTAATCTATAACGGACAGCCTTAAATTGGCTTGAAAGGATCCAAACGTGACGGTCCATTAAGAAAATCTCAAATATTTTAATATAACTTTATATTCACATGGAACATCAATAAATTTTTTGAAAAATAATTTCACTAAACATTTTTTTTTTGGAAAAAAAAAATGTCACTACATTTGAAGTTAGATGATGTGGGTTTAATGAAGGGAGGGACCAAGGGGTGGAGAGATAATTTTAAGAATTTTGATTTTAGAACAGATTAATTTAATGAAATATTTTTTTCAGAAAAAAAATAAGTTAAATTAGTTGAAACAACCAAAAAAAACCTCTTATCATTATGATGTTCTAAAAAGAACCCAATAATAAATTTGGGTGAGATTTAAAGCACGAGTAATGCTAAGATTACAAAAAATGATTACATAATTTTGATGAACAATTCTCAAATGCGGCGGTTGGACAGCCATGCGGCGGGCCGACCCGTCCGACCTGCATCTCTTCTATCCACAGAGCGACACGTGGCGCGCTGTGAGCCACTCGCTGGTTCAACCAGACGCGCGCTGCCACGTGTCGTCCTTTAAAAAAAACCAAAAACTTTAAAATGCTATATCTTGAGATTTATAACTCAGAAAAATAAAATAAAAATACCGCTGTGTTCGTCCCGACGAGACGAATAAAACTACATAGGTCATGATATGGTTTGATTTTTTTTTTTTAAATATTTTTTTACACACAAAAAGTTTGAGTTGTTTGTCAGCTGAGAGATGTAACACCCTGTTCTAATAAAAGTAACCATTTCATATTAAAAAAATAACACTTTTTTACAGTCAAATGTAACATCAATTTTACAAAAAAAAAATTGGGTTTGCATTTCAATTGTTACTTTCTCAATAAAAAAATTTACATTTCAGATATAATGTTACATTTAAGAATATAAACTGTTACAATTGAGAAAAAAAATGTTACATTCATTTTTTATAAAATGTAACATTAGTTTAGTTTGTCAATCTTATATTAATTTTGAAAAAAACAAGTGTTACATTTGAAAAAAAGAGTGTCACATTCCTTTTAAAAGAGTGTGACATGAGTTTAGTTGTCAATCTTTATGGTTATTTTTAATCTATTGCAGCAAAATTATGGTACATTTTTTTTTAAAAAAAAGTGTTACATTTGAAAGAAAAAAGTGTTACATTTCGTTATAACAAGTGTTACTTTTGTTGGGAGGAAAAAAAGTTGGGGTGGTAAAAAAAAAAAAAAATCTCAGGAAAAAAAATAAATAATAATGGCTCGGCTCGGCGCCACGTGTCAAGCTGGGAATGGAGGAAGGCTGGCGGACGAGTCGGGCGGGGCGGCCCATGGAGCAGCCCGTCGCACGGCGTACACCGGGTGTACAGGAGACTGCCTAAATAATTTGACAGTTATTGATTAGATATTCAATTACTGAACACAATATTCAATTAATAACTAACAATTCATTTTGCATCCAAAAATTATCAAAAAATAAATAATTGTAGCTTTAGTATTAGACAAATACTCATGTGAGACCGTCTCACCATGTGAGACGGATCCTCCATGGGTCAAAACCCGCCTCACCCGCCCAGCAGCCCCCTCCTCCTCCCAGCGCGCGACACGTGGCACTCATTAAAAAAAAACCTCCCATAATTTTAAAATGCAATATCTTGTGATTTTGAAGTCGAAAAAAAATTCTAAAAATATCGGTGTGTTCGTCTCAACGAGACGAACAAAACTAGATATGTCATGATATATTTTGATTTTTTTTTAAAAAAAAACATAATTTTTAACACACAAAAAAATTGGGTTGCTCGTCTCCTGAGAAGTAACACGTTCTTATGAAGAGAGTAACAGTTTGGTCTTTAAAAAGTAACACTTTATTGTATGCTATAACAGCAGTTTTGCAAAATAATATAAATAGTTTTTGTGGTTAGGAAAATTAATAATTGAATGTAACACAGTGTATATATGATTGTAACATGTTATATAGATGAATGTAACAGTTTATAAGTTAAATGTTACATTTTGTTTTTTTAAAAAAAAAGTAAAAAATCATGTATATAATCGGTTTTGCATTTCAATTTTAATGTAAACCCCTAGAAAAGTGTTACAATTGAGAAAAAAAAAGGTTACATTCATTATTATAAAATATTAAATTAGTTTTAGGTGTTAATCTTATGTTATCTTTCATTTATTTCAGCAAAATTGTGGTAAATTTATGAAGAGAAAAAAGTGTTACATTTCCTTTATAAAAAGTGTTACTTTTATTGGCAGAAAAAAATGGCTGGAAAAAAAAAACGAAAAAAAATAAATAGAATTTGGCGGGAACGGTCGCACGCCATGCGACCGTCGCACCCTAGTCCACCCCTTAGTATTACAGAGCACGCACGAGCAAAGTAGGTTCAAGCAAAGTACGTATGAAAAATTTGACAATAACATGAAAATGTCCAAAATACCCCTATCAACTAATTAACTATACGTACACTATATCAGACTTTTTCGATGATTAATGACAGCAATTGAGCACGAGCAAAGTAGGTTCAAGCAAAGTACGTATGAAAAATTTGACAATAACATGAAAATGTCCAAAATACCCCTATCAACTAATTAGCTATACCCAAGCTAAGAGGCGGTTAAAACAGTCGTGTATTGTATTATAGATATTGTTCCATCTTTGAATTCCCATCCTCACCATTTTTTTAAAAATTAACAAAGTTGATTTGTAATCACTTTCATTAACAATATTAATACGCTTAATCATCACACAATATGATTGCAAGTGTAAATATAAGAACCGGCAAACATGGATTTGGTAGCGTTACTACCTTTGTCCCGAAATAAATATCGCCGTTTTTCGGATGTTTGTATGAAGGAACTTTGAACAATAATTTTAAGTTAATGTAATCATTCTAATGAAAGTTTAAAAATTGTTATTGATAATATTTATAGACAAATTCTTATATACATCCAGTGTACAGCCATGCGACGGGCTCCTCCATGGGCCGACCCGGCTGACCCGCCCCGCCCGACCCGTCCGCCAGCCCTCATCCATTCCCAGGGCGACACGTGGCGCGCTGTAAGCCACTCGTTGGTTCAACCAGCCACGCGCTGGCACGTGTCTCCTTTAAAAAAAAAAACTCATTAACTTTAAAATGATATATCTTGAGATTTATAACTCAGAAAAAAAAAAATTAAATACCGTTGTGTTCGTCTCAACGAGACGAATAAAACTACATAGGTCATGATATGGTTTGATTTTAAAAAAAAAAAAAAAATACTCACAAAAGTTTGAGTTGCTTGTCAGCTGAGATGTAACACTCTGTTCTAATAAAAGTAACAGTTTCATATTCAAAAAGTAACACTTTTTACAGTTAAATGTAACAGCAATTTTACAACAAAAAAAAAAAAAAAAATGGGTTTGCATTTCAATTGTTACTTTCTCAATAAAAAATTGTTACATTTCATATATAATGTTACATTTAAGAACATAAACTGTTACAATTGAGAAAAAAAATGTTACATTCATTTTTTATAAAATGTAACATTAGTTTAGTTGTCAATCCTATGTTAATTTTCGGAGAAAAAAAGTGTTACATTTGAAAAAATGAGTGTTACATTCCTTTATAAAAAGTGTTACATTAGTTTAGTTGTCAATCTTTTATGTTATCTTTATCTATTGCAGCAAAATTGTGGTACATTTTTTTTAAAAAAAAGTGTTACATTTGAATAAAAAAAAGTGTTACATTTCGTTATAATAAGTGTTACTTTTGTTGGAGGAAAAAAAGTTGGGGTGGGGACAGCCTCATATTTATATTGGTGTATCAATAACAAGTTTTACAATTTTATTAGGACAAAAACTTGTATGAGAACATCATGACCCGTCTCATAGTAGAGACGGGTCATTTTTTACCCATGACCCGGATCCATGACCCACAGACCTTATTATTATTATTATTATTATTGTTGTTGTTGTTTTTTTTTAATTTTTATATTATTATTTTTGGTTTTTTTTTTTTTGGTTTTTCAAAAGTAATAGTTACTATAACTAAATGTAACAAACGTGTTACTTATATGTAACAGTGTGTATACATAAAAGTAATACATATATACAGAAAAGTAACAGTGTTTTTTTTTATGTTTTCTTCGTTTGCCAAAAGTAATACTTATTACAACTAAAATTAACGAACGTGTTACTTATATTATATGTTAACAGTGTTTATACATAATTGTAACACATATGTATAGAAAAAGTAATAATTGAACCATTTACATTTTTAGAACTAAAAACACTTGATTAGTATTACATGTAAAAGTATTACATTATCTATAGAAATATGTTATAATTTCTTTTATTAAAGTGTTACATTTACTTGTACAAACAGTTATATTCATGTATATGAGTTGTTACTTTTCAAATGTTACTTTCTTTCAAAAAATTAAATCAAAATACACAATATTTTACATTTTTGCAAAAGCACTATTACATTTCAGTATAAATGATAATTACATTTAGATATTGTTTGGGTTACACGTAATTATAGTTAGTATTACATTTGAAAAAATGGGTAAAATGAGTTTTTTTTTTTTTGTAAAACAGGTGTTACGTTTACTTATGAACAATGTTGCTTTGCATGTATACAGTTATTACATCAAGTTACGGTAACTATTACTTTTGGTAAACGACGGAAAAGTCGAAAAAAAAATATAAAAACAAAATAAAATAAAATTGGTCAATGGGTGGTTGCCACGTGGCAGGTTATGCCCATGGGTCATGGATCCGGTTCAATGGGTCGGGTCGGGTGGGTAAAAAAAAAACGTCTCATAGAAGAGACGGATATAGATGTTTTCATGAAAGACTAGCTCTTTTATTAGGATAATTAAATCAACCTTAATTTCCTGCTCAAAAGTCTTTCGTAATAACGTCCGAAAAATGACGGTATTTATTCTGGGACAACAAAAGGAGTAGTATTATTTTGTTTGTCTAAAAATTTGCTAACTAACCAATTATAAATAAGATTCCCCGCCAAACAACAAAGAACTCCAGTCTATATAATACTGTTGTCCAATTCAGTGAATGCAAGAAGACAACATGATGTTTGAAGAATCAGGAATTAAGATGCCATTACTTGATTCCTTTCCTATGTACTTCAAATACTCCGCCTATCTCATAATAGTAGCAGGTAATTGGTCAATATTTTTAAGAAAACGCTATATACATCTGAAAATTGCTTGTACTATATATTTTTTGAAGCATGACACTTATATTGGGACGGGCAAATAAAAATGTGACACATATTATGGAACAGGCTTTTTATTGAACAAAGGGAGTAGTTGTGGCCTATATATCACATTCTCACTGTCAACATTTTTCTTTGAACCTTGAAAATGGACCAAATACAACACAAGTACATACAAGTTAAGGGGCTAAAGCTTCATGTGGCTGAGATTGGAACTGGGTCATCATCTGCAGTGGTGTTTCTAAACGGGTTCCCGGAGATATGGTACTCGTGGCGCCACCAGATGATTGCTGTAGCGCAAGCGGGGTACAGAGCAATAGCACCTGATTACAGAGGTTATGGACTATCCGACCCAGTACCCGAACCTGACAAGACTACTTCATCAGGCCTTATCAGCGATCTAGTCGCCATCCTTGATGAACTTTGTATTTCCAAGGTAATTATATAACTTTCGCTTTCTTGATTGACCGACACCAATTATACGCGAGTAAATAATGGATCTATCACAATATACTTGGAGAGGTAAATCCACCACCGGTGGGATTGGAACTTCTGACTTTCCATATACAAAAGAATATCTGATGTCGCTTGAGTTAAAGATGTTTGTCAGTAAATATTAAATGTAACAGTGATATTACTGATGAGATAACGTTGTTTAATGAGACAATGATCTCTTTTGTTATGGTCAGGTTTTCTTCATAGGAAAAGACTTTGGCGCGAGGCCAGCTTATGTCTTTGCACTTGTCTACCCGAAGAGGGTCATTGGCGCGATAACCGTGGGGGTGCCATTCACACCCACGACTCCGTCTTCTTACCTTAAAGGCTTACCCGAAGGCTTCTACATCAATCGGTGGCTGGTATATTAACTTTCTGCCCGTTATAGTATATGCTTTAAGATGGTGCCATTCACTAATTTATGATCGTTTTTCTTTATGGCTTTCAATGCAGGAACCAGGAAGAGCTGAAGCAGATTTTGGTCGCGTAAATGCTAAAACAGTTGTACGAAATGTGTACATCATGTTTTCTAAGAGTGAACTCCCAATAGCCGGGGAAAATCAGGAAATCATGGATTTGGTGAAACCCTTTACTCCACTGCCAAATTGGTTCACAGATGAAGACCTTTCAGTATATGGTGTACGAAAAATCTGGATTCCAAACTGCATTGAGAGTTCCTTACAGGTATGTTTCGCGATCGTGCTTTGACTAGCACTAACATACTATCTCCGTCCCAAAGTAAAAAAATTGTCCATTTTTGTTCTTATACATAAGTTTTTATTGAACGCAACGTTGACTTGGCATGTAACAAATTGATTCAGGCTTTTGGTTGAAGAATTTAAGGTAGCGAATCCAATAGTTGAAGTTCCGGTACTGCTGATAATTGGTGAGAAAGACTGTGCAATGAAGTTGCCTGGAATTGAGGATTACATCAAAACTGGACAGGTTAAGGTTTTTGTCCCAGATTTGGAGCTCAAATATGTGCCTGAAGGATGCCATTTTGTTCAGGAGCAATTTCCAGACCAAGTGAATCAGATCATCCTTAACTTTCTGCATAACCACACACACACAACTTGATCTTTTATCTGTTTTAGTTCCTTGTATTATAAATATTCAGTCTCATTAATGCAAAATCCAAAATACCTATTTTTCCTAACTTGATCATCAAATCACAACTTGTATAAACACAATAACTGCGCTTTGAATGACAAGTTAACCACACGCTTGACTATTTCGCATTTAACGATGCCACGCTCGAAATAAATGAATCGAAAATGATCCAACATTGTTGAGTAGCCCAAACACAAACCCCATACTCTCAAGGCAAGAGTCATACCAGCATGCACAACCTCTAATCAATACCGTGTTCTGAAAAGAACAGCCAAACAGTCTGATCAATACTGTGTTCTGAAAAGAAACACGACGCCTTCTGTTATCTGTGTGCGCGATTATATCATCACTAATTAACGGGTGAGACTTGAAGCAAAGAAGATATGACAAAATTGACTAGATAACATGAAAATGACAAAAATACCCCTATCAACTACACCCTTCATTGGAGTTTTGGATGATCAATCAGCCGCTTTTCTCCGGAGGTAATCGTTAGCCCATGTGATTGCTCTCTAGGAAAAGCCCGTGTTTGAGCAATAACCCTTCATAACACTCCCTCCGTCCCAAATGATCTTCTCATTTGCCATGTTTCATTTTCCCAAAAAGTTCTTCTAATTTCTACTATCTAAGCTTTAAAAGTGCACAACCAATCATTAAAAAGTTTGAATAGTCAAACAGGTCGATTATTTTGGGAAGGATGGAGTAATTTTAAGTTGACTCAATTGTACTAATGAAAATCTAAAACTTGTTATTGACTCATCATCAACAATACTGTCACTAACAAGTTTTAGATTTTCATTAATATAATTAAATCAACCTAAACTCATTGCTCAAAGTTCTTTCGTAGTAACATAAAAAAAAATGTGAAAATCGTTTTGGAATGGAGGGAGTATTTCACTATAAGTAAAGGTGCAGATACAAATATACTTCAACAATGCAAGCCGAAAAAGCAAGATTGATTTTGCTAACTATTCTGTATATTCTTACAGTATCTCAATGGCCGCCACCAAGATGGTGGAAATTGGAGGGGGGAAAAAAAAGAGTGGGGGTGGGGAGGAAAACTGACTGGTAAATAGAATATAACAAGCAACAAGGCAATGAGGGGGGGGGGGAGGCAAAAAAAAAAAAAAAAAAGGAAGAAGAAGGTAAAAATGGGGTCAATTTGGTCAACAAAACTATAACAAGGGCTATGTTAGTAAGATGTTGATAATGTGCTGCAACAATCCCATCTCCAATGGGCATCAGTTAACGGTACCACAAATGGCGGATTTGAAACAAGCTTGAAGCTCTGCACAAAGAGTACATGAATAAGTCTTCAAGATATTCTACAGGATTCAATTACTTCCAGCACTGTCGTATGTGTCTCCGTGGAAATCATGTTCAGTGACAAATGAAATTCCTACACGCAAACGCCCACACAGAAAATACATTAGGTATTTCCAGCTATGATTAGGATAAATTAGCATATGCTTTAAAAAAAAATTAAAAAAAAAAAAAAAAAACATACCAAAAATCTCTCCAAGACGGGTACCAGAATCGCCAGCTTGTGATTCGGAAGGCATTCGGCAATGGCATTACGTATGCTTTTACTGTTGTTCAAAGAATGGTCTGAGCAACAAAAGTATAGAGACATACTATTATGGATGGAAGTGTAAAATAGAAGCTCACCTTTCAGTTGAAAGAAAAGCAAGGAGAAGAGCTGAATAAGCTTCAACAATCATTTTTTCCGCTTCCTTCTCCCCTTGTAATATAGGATCCTCATAATCCTGCACTATCAAGACAAATAAGATTTCCATCCAAAAATATACCCCCTCCGTCTTTTATTCATAGCATTTTGTTCAATATAGTAAACATAGAACAAGGTGAGTGTACAGATAATATCTGTCCCAAAATGCTATGAATAAAAGCATGGATTTCAAGAAAGTGATGTTTACTAAGATGAGTACTATAAATCAATTTAACCAAAAGGTGACACTGGTGTGGGTCTAGCAGAATACTGGACAACGACAATTTCACTTACCCTCGTAGAATGCCTTCCTTCTTCAGCTGCCTCACCAGCCCCTTGGTTGGCCAAAAAGATGGCACAAAGCAGCGCAATTACATCTCTATTTTCATCTTCTAAACCTTCCGAGTTTGGCAGTGAAACACTCGTTGAAGCTAAACGTAATCTGTTGCAAATGTCACACGATAATTCAACTACTGCTTTAATGTTTTTAATCTGATCATTACTAAACATTCAAAATTACATAAATCACTGTAAGCCAAAACATATGTAGGAAGTACAGGAGTTAGAAACACAAACTCAAGAGAAGTGTGGACAAAAATGGGTCCGCGAAATGTGAATAATGGCAAGAAAAAAATTATAAAACCATTTATTGTAAATAAACTTAAAACGGGAAAAAAAAAATGGATTCTGAGAAGATAACCTGTTTCGACCATCCTTCTCAACCAAGTTGACAAGCAAGCCCAAAATAGCTACGAGAAAATCCAACTCTTGATCATTGAGATGTCTATCATTCTGATGCTCAGTTTCAACAACTGACTTGTCTTTTAGCTCATTGAAAGTAGGCAAATGTGAGCTGAACAATGGAAAATGTCTCGCTATTAAAGAAGACAGTGTCTCTAATCCTCCACAGGAGGCAATTTGCTGGCAGCCAATCGTGTTGTCATTTGTTAAGTTCATTAGCACCTGCCAAAAGGAAGTTCAAATGACCATTTCAAATTGCAATGTTTTTTGGACATTCATTTTGGTACAGAGGGGGTAGTTTAGATAAAACCAAACATAACAAAAATGCATTCCCATATATCATATTGCACAAAATCAATGAGATGTAGCCCCACTTTATAAAAAAGGAAGTCTTGTCACTCAAATTTGAAGCACATAGATTTACCTTGACTGCTGTGAGAAGGCAATCTGCCAGAGCGTTACATTTCTCTTGATCAACAGCAGATGAACAAGAAACATCTGAAGGGGAACGAAGACACTCCATGTTACTTGATTCTTGTTGGCTCAGTATCATAAGAGATTGACTTCCTCCTTCATTCTCTCTAATTGCTCCCTTGCCTTTTTGTGTTTGAGATACATTATGTTTCCCTGCTAATAAGTCCCACTTAGACGGTTCAAATTCATCTTCATCAAAAGCAAAAGGATCCTGGCTGTCGTCCCCAAGTTCAAACTTCGTGTCTTCACTAACCTCAGATTTCTTTCCAAGACCCATCTTTATCCATGAATTATTACTACTTACACGTGCTGCATTATTTGAGTTGCTAGATATTCCGCTGCATGAGCCAGATCTTGAAGAAGAGACCCTCATCTTTAACAAGTGGGCATCAGAAGACATGCTAGTACTTTCAGAACTGGACTTTAAAAATCCTAACTGATTATTGGATAATCGTTCACTATTTTGAGAAGGGCCCATGCTACAGCACTCTATAGATGAGCTGACGGACGAGATATCAATGATGTCCACTGCAGATTCAGAAAAATGAATACATAATGAAAAGTTGCCTTAAAGTACAGATAATGTACTTTATCTACTCCCTCCGTCCCAGAATAAATGTCCAAAAAAAATCAGACTTGCTCATGATCAAGAGCAAAATAGAAAGTTTAATCCCTCAGTCCCAAAATGAAAGTTAAAAAAATCAGATTTGCTCTTGACAAGAGCAAATTATAATTTTTTTGGACATTCATTTTGAGACATATGGAGTATCACATAACAGGTATTAAACATGATACATTCTGGTCATGCCTCAACAAAAGGTTATACATGGATCAAAATCCAGTGAGGGCCATCAAACCTTCATGTGTAAGTTTTCCTCAAAGTTTTTTTTTTTATATTGTGCTTAAGAATTGTGCAAAAAATGAATGTATTTTTCCACTGTTCTGTTTTCCTACTTCAGAAAGAGGGAAAAGATAGTTGTAATAACAGAGTTATGTACCTCTATCATCTAAGACTGAAGGCATTTCAGATGCATGAGCAGTCCCATTAGAAAGATCACGGCATTTGTCATCTTCAGAACTTTTTGAAGAACTTATGAGTAAGGAGACACCTGAAAGCCAGTAGCAACAATCACCACAAACCACATTAAGCATAATAGTACTCCCTCCGTCCACACATGAGTGTTCACTTTTAGTTTACCAAGCACACAACTGAAGTTGACTTTTAAGCACCTAAGTTGACTTTTAAGCACCTAAATAGCACATGCACATACCCATAATAATCGCAATATATGATTGCTAAATTAGAGTACGGTAGTCCAAAAGGTGGATTTAGTAGCTTCACAAGAAAATGTTCACTCATTTAGAATATGATAGTCCAAAAGGTGCATTTAGTTAACTTCACAAGAAAATTTTCACTCATTTAGGGACAAGTTTTTTATGAAGTGGGCATTCATTTAGGAATGGAGGGACTAGAAGCCACCAGCATCAATCAGCAGATAACAAATACTACCTCCGTCCCAGCTCAATGTGCACACTTACCTTTTAAGTGGGTGTCGTTGATATGTGCACAATCCAAAAAAGGAAAGTTTTTTATTACTTTTATAATCTTCCACTCATCCTCTCTCTTCCTCCCAACCACTCATTATTCTCCACTTATTCTCTTTCTTCCTCCCAACCACTCATTATTCTCCACTCATTCTCTTTCTTCCTCCCAACCACTCATTATTCTCCACTCACAATACTTTTGAATATAAATACTCTCTCCTTAAATCTTGTGCCCAACAGTAAACGTGCGCATTGAGTTGGGACGGAGGTAGTAGTATCTGAAGGGAAAGAAAGAAAAAATAAATGAAAGAGATGTGGTTTCCAGGCGTAGACATACCAGAAAGAATCTTGATAACGCTTAGAATTAGTTTTGTGATTGACTGAGGGGAACATTTATAGTTTAACTCTCCTTCAGTCCCAAGCAAATGACTCTGAAAAGCGATGAGCACAAATCAGATGGTACAGTCAACTATATGGGCAACTTAACTCATGGATAGATTTAAGAGTAAAACTAAAGTTACGAAAAAAATTGTACAAAAATTTGCTTACAAACACTGTTGTCAAAAAATGATTGGATGTTGTGTTTGTAGGACTCACCACTCATTTATTCAACATCCCATCATTGTTTGCTAACTGTATTTGTAATCAAAAAAATTGTAACCCTAGCATTGCTCTTGATTTAATCGCGTTTACCTGATTTTTGTTGCTAAGAAATGTAGCATTTTCCATGATTTTCAAACACTTCAAGAGCACAACCAGACTTTCCAAGTTCACATTATTTCGTGACTCTAGGGAAGATGAATGTTGGTCTAACCATCCCTGCAAGCAAAATTTACAGGAAAACAAATCAGCACAAGTAGACATTTCTAGGTCAATTTCAGGTATAGGATGCATTACCTTTTAATATACTGTCTACAGCCAAAACTCAGAACGGAAAAATGACATCACATCCCATTTTCATAGGATGCAATATTTTCTCAATATTCAAGAACAATAAGTATCAATCAGTCATTTACGCCATTTTGGTTACTGAAATGGTAAAGAAATTTAGAGTCTAACAAGCTCATACCTCCATTGTGGCATGACAGTTCCTAGTGACTTCAAAGACTGCATCAAGTCCTCCATGCTCTCTTAATTTTCCTTGAAACTACCACCACTCTTTCGAACAACCCCAGAGTTCTCTAAATAAAAACAAGTAGGGATAAAGGCACCAGTACAATCCAAATCGATAAAAGGAAACTGATGAAGCATGCCAAAAGATGAAAAGCAAAAAACTGAAAAATAACAAGAAGTTGAAGAAATTTTCAGACCATATCCACTTAAATTAAATGTCTGTAAATGCATGAAACATGAGAACTATTCTTTATACTCCCTCCGTCCTAGATTGATAGTCCCCTTTGACTAATCAACCATTTTAGTGATTTATTCCTCTTTCCATAATAATCCTTGGTGGTGTTAAACAATCACATTAGCACCATGGTTCCTCCAAACAAGAATAACGCTAGTGAAGTGAGGAGCACGATTTGTTGTGAGTAGTTTAGGATGTTAAGTGATTTTTAACGTTCAATTATAGAAATGAGACTAACTTTGTGAGATAAACAAAAATGGAAAGAGGAATACGCGCGCGCACACACACACACACACACACACACACACACACATATATATATATATATAAACGTAGCATATTTTGGCTCCATATATTATTCAAATAAAATAAACTGGCGTAGCTAAATATGAGATTAGAATCATAAGAAGCCATATATAAACTATGGTAGGAGCATGTATTATCCTCATGAGACAATTTGGGTCTCAATTACGTAATGTGCATATGGAATATGATTACTTAGTGTACCATTCCTGATTCCACCAATGGTTTGCTATTCAGCCAATAAGGCCCCAACACACCTTCACATCCTTTTAAACTCTCAGAGGAAATCAAGTCGGTGTATATGCTAAACAAAGAAACTGCTTCAGGATATTTTACTGGTAGACGTTAATGATAATATTTGGATCTCGGGAAGTGTTGACAACAATTCATTTTATGCAGGAGGAACTTTGGCTTTTCTAAGAGAAGTTTCAAGCAAACCTTCCAGAGAAACAGTCGATAAGCAAGCTTTCTCCATTGTCAGTAAAGCAATCCATTTTGGAGACAACTCCGGCTTTTCTACAACATTATTATTTCCATCTCTTGGCTTCATGTCTTTGAAATTAACAAGGATTTCCTCAACTTTGACTGAAATTGCTGCCGATGTGGAATCTTCTCCTTTACCATCCTGAAAGATGGCAGATTCCTTGCGTAAGGTTACAAGTTTACTGCCAAATGTGACTACTTTATCCTTAGTTGTATCAGCAGTGAGCGGCTTCAGTAATTTTAGCACGAAATTGATGGAACTGGGTGAATCCAAAAGATGATCTTCTTGACCCTGAAAAGTAGTCCAGTACCATTAAGGATCTGATCAGGAGTAGGATAATTCAGGTAAGTTGCATGTAGACCTGTGTATAATAAATACTCCCTCCGTCCTGGCTTACTTTGCAAAAAAAAAAAAAAGTTGCACAGAATTAAGAAGAAGTATATAATAACAAGATGCTGCAAGTATGGATAGGGTAGGGAATAGTAAGTGGGGTAGTTGATGTGAGTATAACAAGTGGGTTTCATTGATTAAAAATATATAAAGATTACATTTTGGGATTTTGCAATTTTAAGTGGGACACCAAAAATCGCAAATTTTGCAATTTTAAATGGGAGAGAGGGAGTAGATTAGCACAACAGTACAAACCCAGAAAACTTCTTGGAACAAAAAAAATGTCTGCCCAACAATTCACTTTTATCTCGTCAATGAATCAAAATCAATGTCATCAGAGAGAGATAACAACACCACCACGATGGATAAGATCCCTTCAGCTTATTTTCAGAAAAGGTAGGGTTATTTTTTTAAAATTTGATAGAATTCTCTTATAATTTTCCCCTTCGCCTAGTATATTTATCAAATCTAAAAGAATATGGGTTTGAGGTTTCAGAAAATGTTCAGTGCAAAAATCATAAAGGTTAAATCTTATACAAAAAAAAAAAAATCTAAACATGAGAACACTGTACAAGATATCACA
The DNA here is from genome assembly GCA_026119855.1 of Campanula takesimana. NCBI lineage: Eukaryota > Viridiplantae > Streptophyta > Magnoliopsida > Asterales > Campanulaceae > Campanula > Campanula takesimana. The sequence goes on from JAOWBW010000982.1 coordinate 461,573, forward strand.
ATGATTGTCAAACATTCCAACTTTCCAATAATAAACACGGTCGCCTTCACAAGACTAAGGGGGTATTATTTATTGTGCCAGGTTTGGAGAACAGGTGGATGCACAGGAGATCTGTGGATAGTCTGAGGAAAAGCATGGTTTTGTATAGTACTTTAGCAATTCAAGAAATGTTACTATTTCAGATAAAATTACAATGGTTATTAGACATCCGCGAATGTTCAAGAAAATCATACCCTTGCACTTACAGTCATCTATGGGTACAGATAAGCCAACAAATATATGGTTGTCACTTACATCGCTGGTCAAAATGTAGAAGAGAGCTGCAGCAGCCAGGTTGCTCGGTGCGTCATCAAAGCTGAGTCCCAAAACAGCATTATTAATTGTCTTCGCGGTTCTAGAATCAAGATTAGACAGTTAGCCACACACTACACACATGGCAGAACTTTGAGCCCCGATTCAAGACATATGAAACTTTCACTGGTCGATGTTCACAACATGAAAACATGGAAAATCAATAGTCTATTCATTGGCTGAGTTTTTTGCATCATAACAGCAGCAGACTATAGTAGACTAAATGAGAACTAGAGTAGATTAAGTGAAAATGAAGCAAATTCTGCTCAGCTCAGTCACTTCAATGCAATAAGAACACTATAAAGACCATTGTCGAGAGAAATACATAAAGAAAATCTGAAATATAAATTTTTTCAGCTATGTACTGTTTTATAACTGCTATGTAATCAGTAAATGTTAAGCAAAGATAGTGCCTCAATTCAGCCATGTTAGCTACATAGAAACGTAGTACTCCATCCGTCCTATTATAAGGTTCTTACTTTGACTATGCACGGGGATTAAGAAAAAGTAAATGTTGTGAGTGAGATAAGTAAAGTAAGAGAGAGAAAGTGGGTAGGGAGTTTTTGTTGTGAGAATGACAAGTGGTCCCATTTCCATTTTAGGTAATAAAGTAAAGTAAGAACCTTAAATTGGGACAGACTAAAAAGGAAAGTAAGAACCTTAAATCGGGACAGAGGGAATATGGCTTTAGACGGTGAGCCATGTGCAAGCTCATGTCCTTTGGATCCAAGAGGAAGTGTCCTGAATAAAATTACGAAAAGAGTAGCTATTTTTACTATTGACAGAATTGGTAAGTGATTAGGAGTAATTAAAGCTACGTCCTAGTTAGTGGTAGTCTTAGTACTATGGTAGAATTACACTGATTAATGATTTATTTATTAGAGAATTAAGCACAAGAACTTTGTATGTGCTGCTACCGATCCCTTGTCAGTGTAGGTTCTTTAGTTATTCCAAGAAGTTCTCTAAATCCGTCCTAAATAGTCATGGCAATCCTCATACTAAGTAGTATGAAAAAGGCATCCCCAAGAGGCACGACAAGACTTGAACCAAATTCAGTATATGATTTCTTTCCTTCCATTTGTGGGGATATCCAGAACTAAGATCATCGGAAAATAATAAGTACACTTAGAATATAGTCAATTCATTCAGTGAGGAAGTGATCCGGAAATAAACTATAGCTGACTAATCCTTCAATCTTGAAACCTCCTCACTACACAGGGTCTGTCAGTCATAATCAAACAGGGTGTTATCTCTTCCTAATTAGATATCTTCATAGTATGATAGCATGTCTCGAACTCTAAAGGTAACAAAATTTAACACACCAAAACAACATTACTGGTTGTTTGTCCACAAACCGAAAAGAAACAACCATATTGAATCACAGCCTACTTGAAAAATAAAATTCAAGGCAATCCCACAAATGGGTTGTCAGCAAAATTCAAAATTTTGAAATGGGAGTTCATACCCATGAGTTCTTAAGAGCCGGCGTTCATGCAGGGTGGCACAAATCGTCAACAAAGACAGCAAACTCGCCCTCCGAATCCTAACCGGTTGCCCCTTTCTCAACCCATCCAACGCAAAATCCACCTCATCCACATGCTCTATCATCTCACCAACCTCTTGAGTCTCCATCAACGTCGCCGTCTCAGTCACCTTCTTCCTAGTAATCCCCAAAGACTTCACCTGCTTCTTATCATGCCGCGCCTTCTTCGCCCTCCGCAACTCGCCACCGCCGCCATCCTCCAACCAGTTCTGCTTTCTTGGGGGCAAAGTCGCCAATTGACGCGAATCCTGCGACGAATCGAAGTTGCAAGGGTCGGAATCGAAAGACCAATGAGCAGTTGAATCTTGGGAGGAGAAATGGAAGCCGTAGATATCTTCTTGGGGTTGTGAGAGGGAAAAGGAATTCTCAAAGCCGCCGCCGTCTCCGTTGTCGTCGTTGAAGGAGGACGGGGATTCGGAATCGGAGTAGCTATTACCGGTAAGGCTGTTGTTGCGGCTCCGGCGACCGTAGGTTCTAACGATCATTTTGAATTTCCCAAAGCTGTTGAGAAATTCAAAATTTTCGTATGAAAAAAACTCACTAAGAGGGATACTAGGGTAATTAAATGAGGGGCTAGGGATAAAACGGGAAATTTGGTAGGGTTTTGTTTCAAGGTTTCTTGAATTGAAGATTTTGAATTTGCAGATCCTCAGCTGAGAGAACACAGACGAAGGCAAACTTCGATGTTAGAGAAGGAGAGAAAATTTTCATTGTTTGAGATGTACGTTATGTATCACTGTTTGTACATCTTTTATGTTGAAATCAGATTTACGGGGTTAGCTGGTGGTAGCTGTGGGTTAGATCCTAACCGTTGGTTACTGATTGAGTCATGGAAAGAGTCAACTGCAATTTGACTTGGAATTGTTAGCTTGAATTTATGGTAATGTACAATATTTACAACAATTACCCATTATCTATTTCACTTTCTCTCTCTTACCAAACTATCTCCACTCACAACACATCACATTTTTTCTTAATTTTTGAACTTAAAAGTTTTTTAAAATTTAAACTGGGACGGAAGAAGTACTTATACTATGCTTTATCACTTAAGGGCCTATAATTTAATCTTTCTCACATTAAAACCTGAACTTTTATTTGTATATCAAATTACAAGTTAGGGCTCTAACAAGAATTTCGTTATCCAAATTACAAGTTAGGGCTCTCACAAGAATTTCGTTATATTTTGGAAAGAAAGCGGAAATGTGACATCTAAAGGTTATTTTTCTCTCATACTTTTGTTATTTTCACACACACACAAAAAAAAAAAAAAATAATAATAAATAAATTACCAAAACAGTTTGGCAGTACACTGATTTAAACTCAGGTCATTAGCCTTGTTTTAATTTGAGGTTTTCGCGATATTGATTTTGAAACCATCACTCATTTTAATGCCAATAATGACTAGAGCTGTCAATATAGGCTGGCGGGCCCAACCCACCACAGCCCACCACTAACCGGGGCGGGCTGGAAAAATTGAATCCCAACCCAACCCACCTTGGGTTAGGAGTTTATTGCAAAAGTGACATGTGTACTTTGTGCAATATATCAATTTGACTCGCGTACTTTGGAAACATCAAATGTGACATGCGTACTTATGATTGACAAGATTTTTAGATTAATTTTTAACCCATGTTAAAATTTTAACGTGACGGTCCATGTAAGCTCCTAGTAGGGCCCACCCTTTGCTGAATTGCTGTTGAATTGTATCATATAACAAATTTAAAGGGTGAAAATGTAAAATTTAAAATCCAAATTCATCTTTGCCTTAAAAAAAATTAAAAAAAAAAATCCAAATTCATCTCCTTATCCTAATTCCCCACAGTCTTCCCCAAGGTCACCACCACCGATCACCACCACCAACAACCACCATCACCATCAATATCCTTCTACACATGTCCCATTCCACCATAACCTCCACTATACCAGTCTCAACACCACCAATAATTGTCTCAATGCTATCATAAACCTCCATCTCCAAAATCCTCAACACTCAATCAAACCCAGACATCACCCAAATCTTCAAAAACTCAGATTCAAACTCAAACATACACCATGATGCAAAAACCCAGATTTGAAACCAAATATGATGGTAAACCCGGATTCAAAATAACAAACGCACACAATCAAACTCACACACACACCATGAAATCAAACACAAAAATATCTTCAGATCTGAAATTAAAAAAAAAAATGAGTACAAATTCGAAAAACTAATCTGCCTCTGTGGGAGAGAAAGAACGGGATGGAGGGAGACTTCGATTTTTGAAGAAAATGGTGAGGGTGGTCGGCGGATTTCAGTTCATAACTAGATCGGCAAAAAAAGAGTGGCCGACGGTGGTTTTGAGGGGGAAAGGCGAACGGAAAAGGAGCAGGGAGTGGGAGATGGGTTTGGAGGAGAAACACGATCTCCTACAGAAGGTAATAATGGCGCCAGAGAGGGTGAAGTCGATGAGAGGTCACCGGATTTGGGGGAGATGGTCGTAGGGGGATATGGTCGTCGGAGTAAGTGGAGGGGAGATGTAGCCGGAGATGGGAGGGTAGATAAAGAGATGGAGAGATTTGTACGTGTTTATCTAGGGTTTGCCGGGCGTCGGAGAGTGGTCGGAGGGATTCGCCGGACTTCGGAGAGGGATTCGCCGGAGGTGTGGAGGAAGGTCGTCAGAGGTCGGATGAGAGAGAGTGTATGTGTGCGTGTGTGTGTGTGTGTTTTACTATGTGTGTGTTGCGTGTGAGGAGGGAGGGAGGGGGGATTGGGTTTTGTTTACAGCTGGGGGTAGTCTTGGCATTTTAAAAAGTTATAATCTCTTAAATTTTCCTTCTTACAATTTTACCCCTTATATGGAATGTCCCGTTATGTTTTTAACGGGTGTTAAAAAAGTGGTATCAAAATTTTCAAAACATTAAGTACGCAACCCACATTTGATGTTTCCAAAGTACGCGAGTCAAATTGATATATTGCACAAAGTACGCATGTCACTTTTGCAATAAACTCCTTGGGTTAGTGGGTCAGATGGGCTAAGACTACAATGTTTTTTTTATTATTATTTATTTATGAATACCACCCAAGGATTGAGCAAGGCAGCAACATTTTTAGAGAAAAAAATCCATAATCACATTTTGATATAGTTCAATATCATTTTTTATTACAAACAAAAAGGTAAAAACAATGTAATTAAAGTATGTTCAAATTTAAAGAAAATGGCTCCCAATAAAAAAAACTCCTCGAAGACTGCCTAACTCTCCCAAAAACATTTCAAAGTTCTTGTTTCTACGATAAATATAAATAACGATAATAGCTACTACAATAAAGATAATAAGAGGATCACGTGCACTGGTGACTTGCTCTCTCTTTTTTGCTATGAATATCATCAAAGGAAAGGATTAAGCAAAGCAGCACCCGCTTATTTTTAAGACAAACAAAAATCAAAAAAACAGAATATAGTTAGATTTACTGCTCATGAGTCGTGACATAAAAATTGACTTATACAACTTGACCACACAAATGGAAAGAGCAAGTAAAGTACCACAATCTCTCATATTCTTCGTTCATCAGCACACCGCACACGTTCACTATTCACTAAACGACATCGATAGACGGCAAACGAAAAGGGAAAAAAAAAAAAGTGGGCTGGCCCACCCCAAACCCGTTTGGCCCGCGGCCCAAATGGGCTAGCCCAAAATGACCCATTTATATTTGGGTTAGTATATTTAGAACTCAACCCACATTTATTTTATGGCGGGGCGGGCTGGCCCAATTGGCTCAATCTAAATTGACGGCTCTAATAATTAATAATGACCAACTGACTCTTATGTGTTTTTGAGTCACTAGGCCTGTGTTTTGAAAGATCCTTTTTGATGATTGGGTGATTCTTGAACTTTCTTTTTCTTTTAAAATTTTGGGGAAATAGGAATTTGAAAAAATTTACTACCGCTGTCCCTAAATGAGTGTCCAAATTTGATTTTAAAGAACATTACTTCTTGTACAATTTGGTGGCAAAATTCATATATAATCTTGTAATCCTCATTACAAACATTTAGTTTTTGCGAGTATAAAGAGACCGGTGAAAAAAATTTCAATAAAAAATATTTAGGGACAAAGTTATGATCAAAATGGACACTCATTTTGGGACAAAAAATTCCTGAAAATTGACACTCATTTAGGGACAGAGGGAGTAGTATTTTGTTGGGTTAATGACAAATTAGGGCCTGAACTCCAGGGGGTGTGTCTAAACGGGGCCTGCGTTTTTTTTTCCGCTAGATCGGGGCTCCATATCTAAATTTTTCGCCAGTTAAGGGCTTTTTGACGGAAATCGTTAGAAAAGTCAATTAATTACCATGTGCATGGCACGTGATCATAAATCTGGATGAAATTGAAATGAAAAGTTGTCAAAAAGGGTCAAACTGTAAATTTTAAAATTTAAAAGGTTAAATCCAAAACAAAACCCAATTTCATAAACCCTAAAAAATACCCCCCCCCTCATCTTCATTTCTCCTCATCTCCCTCCTTACCAGCCGCCACCCCTCCCCGCCACCCATTCCTCTCTTTCTCTCATCTCCGTCCTTACCAGCCGCCACCCCTTCCTGTTTCTTCTTTCGCCTCGCCATCGTGGACCATATAGAAACGTCTCCATTGCTGTCGCCGCCGCCGCCCCTTCAACCTCAGATAAGTTTCTCTTCCACTTTCTCTCTCTCGTCTGTTTTGGTTTTTGGAACTTTCATCTGTTTGGTTTAGTTATTTGTATTTGTATGATGAATGCTTTTATTGCTCATTGGTGGAGAAAGAGATTTTGGAAGATGAGGCCTGATCTACAATATTTCCTCCTTGTTCTGTTAATGAGCAAATAGAGCAGTGATGGAGTGTGGTTTCTAGTTGATGAAGAATAACAAGTTATCTAACATGGGAAACGTGGTTGTTTGATTTGAGGATAGGGATTATGTTGAGTTAATCGAACATTCGTGCTACTTTCAAAGTTTGACAGACTCTGGGATGACCTTGGATTAGGAAGGCACTGCAAATCGATTTGCTCTTACTTTCTGTTTGGTGCAAATAGATGTCTGTGTAGGTGCAAGTGGTTGAAAACTTGGTTAGAAAACCATAAAAATTTGATTTTTGATTTTTGATTTCTGATTTGCTTGTGTGTTGTATTTGTGTGTATAATCCATTCTACCCAACAACTCCTTTTTTTGATTTGTGAAGTTTTGATTTTTGAAAATTTGATTTTTGATTTCTGATTTGATTTTGTTTACTTTTTGTTTATTTTAATTTGTACTGATTTTAGAATTATTGTTGTTGGTAGTGGTAGCAGGGATGATAGTGGTGGGCAGTGGCGGTTTGTGACCGGTGTTTGGCATGGCTCTGGGTGGTGGCGGTGCGGTGGTGGCGGTCTGGTGGTGGAGGTGCAGTGTTGGTGCGGTGGTCCGGTGGTAGTGATGGTGTAACGACCCCAAAATCTGACCCTATTTATTTTATATTTTTGGGAATTTTTATCTGACTTATGTGTGCATTTTATGTGTTGCATCATATTTTATGATTCGCATATCTTACTTGATTATTTGTGTTATTTAATTAGTTAGTAATAATAATGATTAAATGAGTTAAATGATTAAGTTGAAACTTTAGGGTCCTTTGTGAAAATGTAACTTTAGGGGTTAAAGTGCTCAAATCGAAAGTCCAGTGACCAATTTGTAAAATTGGTGAAGATTTTTTATTAAAACATGCTTCTTTCTCTTTCCTTCTCTGTGTATTTCATTTTTCCTCTGCAGCTTCTCGTACGTTTCCTTAGGTTAAGAAAGAAAAAGGTAAGTTCAACCCATTTTGATTTAATTCTTTTTATTTACTTACCCGTTTTAAAAACTAATTATATAAAAATGATCAGGGCGTTGAATAGGTCATTTCTATCCGAACAAAACATATTTCTGCGATACTTTTTCCGGAAATAGGTAAGTTACTAATTCCCCTTAAATAGTTAAATTGTCATATATTTGCTATATGTGTGATATGTGGTGAAATTATTGTGAAAGAAATTTATTTGTGATACTTGTTTATTTGGAACAAATGGAGTATAATTGTACTGGGTAAGTGACTTGGTTTGTATGCAAAGATGTATATGGAGTATGTTTATATCCTGAGAATGTTAGTATAAGTGTTTGAAAGTATACTCCTACTCGTGGGACGGTAAAATATTAACTTGAGTTAAATGTTAAATAAGTATATTATAAAAATTATACTATTATTCGTGGAAGTATATATAGGTACTCCTAAGATTTAGAACGAAAGGAGTGAAAATCGGACCCCAAAACAGGGAGTTTGAATGTGTGCGGCCGAACATTTTATAAAATTGTCCGTTTTACGTTCAATATTCCGGAGTCCATAACTTCTTCGTCCGGACTCCGTTTTGGACGTGTAAACTATCATTGGAAAGCTCTTTTCAAGTACTATGAAATGGTTCTATTGTCCGCATGGTTCCAGATCATAATGGTTGTCTTTTTGTTGAGGTTTAAGATCAAGGTGTAGTCTCGGTCTAGGTTCCGTAGTACTATTCTAGTTGACTTAGTTGGGCACCGTGGAACACTCTAGTATTTGTTAATAGTTCCTTTGTGAACAAATGAGTTGGGATGTGGAATTTAACTAAGTATTGAATGGGTATTATGGAACATCCTTTTGATGTGTTTTGGATTAATTGTGAATGGGTGCAAGCTTGTGAGGTGACTTAATGTCATTAATAAATGATTGAGTTGTGACCTAATGTCAATGTTGTGAACTCTTTTATGAGTAACGTGTTTGTATCTTTTGATGTGTTTGGATTGGTTCCTTATTTTAGAATCATTGCCCTAGTTGTTGTTGTTTAGCAAGTATTTAATATTGTGCTCTCGTGTAAAGTCCAGCTGGTCTTGTGTTGTTGAGTCGGGCAGTGGGAGAATTATAGGGGCACAAGTTAAGTTCCCTATAAGGTTTTCCATTGGTACCTTGAGTCGGGCAGTGGGAGAATTATAGTGGCACACAAGCCAAGTTCACTATAAGGTTGTCCACTGGTACCTTTATCCTCAGTCCAGATTGGCCTTGGATGGGACGAACTCGCTCCCTTGCGTGAGCATTTAGGGGTATGACTTTGTGTCATTTTCACCCGCTATTGTTGTTGTGTTATATGGTTCCGGAACCTGATTCAGCTCTTGATGCTGCCCCGTTGTTACTTTGGTTCTATTGGTTATGGTTTGGTTTTCGGGATCCCGGCTTCAGCTATTTATGCTGCTCAGATGGTTTTCTCAACTGGTTTTCTCAGATGGTATTCTCAGATGGTTATGTTACTTCGGTAAACCTTGGCTTGGTATTCTCGTAGGAGTGTTTACTCCTACACTATGTGTTGTATGATGAGTTGGTCGTTATTTCCAACCGGTATGGGACGGTTGGCGATAGGGAGCCTCTCATGTTATGTGCTATATGCTATATGATTATTTGTTAATATTGTTTCTTTATGATTATCATATCAGCATGTAACGTAGTTGCATTTTAATAGCTTACTGAGATTCATTCTCACCCCTTATTTGTTTACTGTTTTAGATAAAAGCAAGTCTAGGGGATAGGACACTTTGGCACGGGAGGACGTTGAAAGTGGTAAGAGTTGGGTTTTGTTTTGTCAAGGTTACATTAGATAAATGTATAACCTTTTGGGTAGAGTTTCCTTGACTTCATCGTCTTGTAACACCTATATTTTGGATAATGTTGGTGTGAGTACATTTGTATAAAGGTTTGTAAGCCTTCGGGCTAAATAGTTTCGTTTGTGAAAGTTTGTTTGAAAGTCAGTGGAAGTCTTTGAACTTCAAGTGTGGATTTTGTTCAACTTTATGAAATTATATTTCGAAAAAAATTTCTAAAAATGTTTTATAACGTCTTCCAATCGTGTCCCGAGCGTGGGGCCAAGTAGGACCACGGGTCTGGGGCGCGACAGATGGTGGGCTGGTGGTGGTGGTGGAGAGAATGGTGATGATAATTTGGTTGAAATGTAAAATTTGAATTTTATTAACAAATTTGACTGTAATAAGATTTTATATCTGGACAATTTTTTGGTAAATGATTAGTGCTTAATCATAAATGTTAAATCTCTTAATTCAATTTCATTATCACTTTTCATATTCATAACATTTATTTTTTCTTAATCTCCGTGTAAAGTCAAACTAGGAACTTTAAATTGGGACGGAGGGAGTACTTGATTATTTAGAAAAATGATTACTCCTTTCATCCCAGTTTAATGTTCTTAATTTGACTATGCACGCTTATTAAGAAACTTAGGCAAAAACAAAAGAAATGAGTCAACCAAAAGTAGAGAGTGAAGGATATAAATGTCCAAAAACACTATTTATAGAATAAAATTTAAATTTATTTATAATTTTCTTTAAATTAAATTTATTATTTAGAAAATAATCTAAATCATTCTATATTTAATATAGCAATTAGATTAATTTTTTTAATAAATTTGTTTTTTTTTTAATAAATTTATTTTATATATGATAATTATTTATTTTATTATATACTGATTATTTAGAAAAAAGATTATTTTTTTCGAAAAAATATTTATTTCATTTTAAACCTTTTGAGTTTCAAAAATTTCACTAAAACCCTTACTAACTAATATCATTACAAACCCGTCCATTTTGACGATCACGTGCCATGCACATGGCACTTAACTGACTTTTCTAACAATTTCTGTCAAAAAGCCCTTAACTGGCGAAAAATTCAGATATTGAGCCCTGATTTAGTGAAAAAATAAACCAGGCCCCGTTTAGACGCACCCCCCTGGAGTTCATGCCTTAATTTGTCATTAACCCTATTTTGTTTCTTGTGATTCCTTTTTTTCCCATTTATGTGCGATAAGTAGTTTTTGCTTGATGATGCTACTTTCTTTCTATCCACACCCAGAAAGAGAAATCTATATATATTAAAAGTCGGCTTTGAGGTATACGAATTCGTCGCGTGGGCAGTTTAGGCTAAAGAATGCTTTTTGTGAAGCCATGTCATCAATATTCTTATTGATAAGTGACAATTGATATTCTTATTATTAGCTAATAATAATAGTTATTATATAAGTTAACTATTACTATTAATAGTATTAGTAAACTATAATAGTTATGGTATAAGTTAACTATTACTATTAATAGTATTAGTTAACTATAATATTTACTATCTATGAATAATATTAGTTAACTATAATAGTTATATAAGTTAGTTATTACTATTAATAGTATTAGTTAACGTTAATAGTTACTATATAAGTTAACTATTACTATTAACAGTATTAGTTAACCATAATAGTTACTATATAGGTTAACTTTTACTATTGACAATAATAGTTAATTACAATAGTTACTATATATATTAACTTTTACTATTAACAGTATTAGTTAATTATAATAGTTAATAATTATTTTTTAAAATAAATAACTATTATTATTAATAATATTAGTAAATCATTATAGTTACTCTCTTCATTCCAAACTGAATGTCCTATTTATATTCAAATGAATGATTTTTTGAAATTTTACATTCAAATAATGTTGTACCTAAGATTTTTTTTTTCATATATCATTATATGCATTCATTTAAGTGCAACCCGTTTGTCGCAGCTTATGGCTGATGACTTATGGCTGATGGCTGATGTGTTTTGGCTGAATGACTTATGTCTTATTGTCAGAATACTGTTTGTTTTGGCTGATTTGAAAATGCTTATGAGATGTCTTAAGCTAATTGTGACTGTTTGTTCAAAAAGCTAAAAAAATGGCTTAATATAATACAAATACCAAAATACCCCTCATATATAAATAAACATATAATAATTATAATATAATATAATTGTATAACTATTATTATCTAATTATAATTATTTAATTTTTATAATTATTAATGATTATATATTCATAATAATCATAATTATATAAAATAAATATTATATATAATTTTATGAAGTATATATTAATAATGATAAAATAATATTAATAATTGTAATATAGTTTTAATATATGATGATTATATAATATTAATAATATAATTATAGTAATAATAATACCAATAATAATTTTTAATAATTTTTAATAATTTTTTATTAATTTTATAATGATAATAATAACACAATTGTAATAATAATATATTTCTGATTATATAATGATAATAATATAATTATAAAATAATAAAATTATTATTATTATTATTATTATTATTATTATTATTATTATTATTATTATTATTATTATTATGTAACTAACTTATATAAATCATACATAGAAAAGGAAGAGTATTATTGACTTACCAAAAGTGATGAAATTCCATATTTTCAATAAGCCTAGAAAAGCATCATTTTTCAAGATTTTTAGCTTTTGCTTATTTATGCTTTGAGGGAGTTGTACTTGACTTATTGGCTTTTAGCTTATAAGTGAAAACAAACACTACTAAAATAGCTTATTTTAAGTCAAAAGCCATAAGCCAACTCAAATAAGTGAGAAACAAACAGGCACTAAAATATGAAGAGTCTCAATAAAATTTAATATATTAAAAATAATTATGATAAAGTGACTTTAACTTCTCCGGTATAAGAAATGAAAAGTCATAATTAAAATGTAAAGTCACAAAAAATAATTTTTTGATTTGTTACTTAAAACAAATGAAAAGTCTTCAAACAATTTATTTTGTTTAACTAATAAATTAAAAAGTTTATGTTGATGCAACTCTAATCCTGCAAACAAAGGAAAAGTCACAAAAAACATTAATCTTGATTTTAAATCCAAAGTTAAAAAATGATTTACTCTTTAATTTATCCCCCCGAAATAAAAAGAAGATTACAATGTAATTGATTATTTACATATCTTCTTTTTTAGTTATATTTTTTAGATACTTAAAAATTATTTTTCTTTAATCATAATAAAATATACTAAATTTGACTAACTAAATTGGGGGAGGGGAAGAACCCACAGCCAAAGGAACCTTCACATTCACCCCACGACAGTTTATTTAAATCTTTTAAATTGTTTGGGAAAGAAATGTGTAAATCATTATTAACTAGTAATGTGTCCGTGCTCTACACGTTAGCATTTTTTATGATTTTTTTAGAAGATGATTAATTTTTTATATGTTGCGATATATAATAAAAACCGAAGATCAATTTATTTAGAAAATACAATTTTATTAAATGAAAATCCAACTATATCTTAAAGGTATTAATACTATTATTAAAGGTTAGAGTCATTTTGTTGAAGGTAAAACTTCAAATGATCATTCATTTTGAGACAAAACACGAAATTCAATTTGAGATGAAAGGAGCAACTATTATGACTAATTAATATTACTAATAATAATTAATTTATATAATAACTATTATAATTAATTAATAATAATAATAATAATAATTAACATATATAGTACTCCCTCTGTCCCTAAATGAGTGTCCATTTTCAAGAAATATTTGTCCCAAAATGAGTGTCTTTTTTTAACATAGCTTTGTCCCTAAATGTTTTTTTTCGAAATTTTTTTCACCGGTTTCTTTATACGTGCAAAACTAAATGTTTGGAAATGAGATTACAAGATTATATATGAATCTTTGCTAGCAAATTGTATATAAAGTTGAGATTTTCAGTGTCCCTTAAAATGAAATTTGGACACTCATTTAGGGACATAGGTAGTAACTATTATGAGAAACTACTACAATATTGGAACAGTGTTTCTTTTATTGAAAGTATGTAAACTTAAATACAGTATATTAATGGGTTAAACTTGAAAGGACCAAACAATGAAATTTGAAAGGACCAAAAAATAAGAGAGAAAATGATCATACATGACAACGTTCCGTTTAAAATCTAAGGAAATACTTGTTTGTCGGTTAAAAAGAACCCCCCCCCCCTCAAAAAAAATAAAAAAATAAATAAAAAATGCGCCATGTATTGAGAAAGATGAAATTACAGCACTTGACTGATACAATATGTAAATTTTGGGATGGTAAAGTGATTTACCTAAACTTTATCAAAAATTCTCGTAAGAGAAGATAAAAAAATCAAATAGTCAAACCTTCATTTTTCCTTTTGGATGAAATGCATAATTAAATGTTTAAATTAATCTAGATAAGTTACAAACTAAACTAGTACTCCCTCCGTTTCATATTTATTGCTACCAAATGAAATTGCACGGGGATTAAGAAAATATGTTGGAAAGTAAGTATTGTGACTGGGTAGGAGAGAAAAAATAAGTTAGTGGATAGTTTTTTGTGAACGGATAGGAGAGAGAAAAGTGAACATTTTGGGTGAGTAGCAATAAGTATGGGACACCCAAATGCAAATACTTAGCGATAAATATGGGACGGAGGGGGTAAATGGCAAGGAACGTAGGCTAGAAAACATAATACTCCCTCCGTCCCACCTCACTTGACACCCGAGAGGTGGGCACAATAACTAAGAAAAAAGAATAAAATAAAGAAAATGTGTGGTAAAAAATGAAAAGATTGAATGAGTGGGGTATATAGTAGTGTCGGTTGAATAAATTGAGTGGTGAAAAATAAAGATATAGAATGAGTGGTGGGATAGAGTGAATATAAAATTATAAAAAGTTGACTATTTTGGGAAGTGTTAAGTGAGCTAGGACAAACCAAGATAGAAATAAGTGTCAAGTGAGCTGGGACGGAGAGAGTATATAATATTACGTACAACATTATACTTTGGTACTTGATGTTGCATGAAAATTTGGATCCGCACCTTGCATCTGGGTGTTGTAGTTTTGAGATATAACGAATTGGATCTTCAACCTAATACTTGAGAAAACATACACTAATTAGGGGGAGAGGGCGAGGGTTCTCCCTCGAAAATCCTCCGGCGTGAGAATAAGTGATTCGATCTCCAAGAATAAAACTCAACAAGATGAACAATATTCAAAGATGCGCTTAAGCATCAAACCAGACTTATGAAAATAAGGCTTGAGCTCTCCAAGTAAAACTTGTTGTCAAGAATTGAGGGGTTTATAAACCAGCATGAAGTGGGATTACCTCCACAAGATACAAGCCACGCGTCCTCTTTTTATTGGTTACTCGCCCTTTATCAGCCTCCATGAACTCTGCAAGTGGGATGCCTGCATGTTGATCTGTTCTTTTGTCAGAGATTGTCGATCCTCATCGACCCTTGCCAAGCACTTACTTTGCTCTTCAACCATCAACACGCCCACAACAAGTTGCCAAATTTCCCACGCCCATCAACTCGCCCACAACGAGTTGCCAAGTATCTCATGCCATCAACTTGACCACAGCAAGTTGCCAAGTTTCTCACGCCATCAATCCGCTCACAATGAGTTGCCAAGTTTCTCATGCCATCAACTCGCCCATAGCGTGTTGCCAAGTTTCTTACGTCGCGATTCAAATATGGCAATCTCCATGATTCACCCCCATCCATCTCGCCACCCACTGGCGAGATGCCCATTTAAGCGATATCCCCACTCATATGAAGACGGCCTTAGCCCAATTGTTACCTTGCTCGTATGAAGACGTCCTTAGCCCAATTAATGCCTTGCTCGTATGAAGATGGTTGTAGCCCAATTAATGTCTTACTCGTACGAAGATGTCCTTAGCCAAATTAATCATTGCTCGTATGAAGATGGTCTTAGCCCAATTGTTGCCTTACTCATATCATGGTCCCATATTATTTAGAGCCTTGAATAAAGCCTAGATGCTACTTTCTTGGTTACACCAGTACTCATCTTATAATAAGTTATTGTTGGTGTGTATGCCATAGACATGCTATTATTTTATTCATTATAAAGAAATATTATTTGATTATTATTTATTGTTACATGTTTTGTTAATAATAATCTCCATCCCTAGTTACTTATGAAAAACTAGTATAAGTTTAATAGATAATCATGTGATGATTATGTGTTTGTGATACAATTAAATTTATGGGTACTTGTTGGTGAACATAGTACTGAACTTGACCCGTTCATGAGTTTTATGTCATGGTCAAATGTCATAATTAAATTTCATAATAGTTATATCATTAGAATTCTTAGACCATAGATTATTAGGGTCTTCCACATAATGAACATTATGTCTGACATATTCAAAAGTTACCTTAACCATGTAGCTATAAAGGATTTGATTGACATAATCAGAATCATGTAGGGAAGTGTAATAAGTCAAAGACGAGATTTGTCCCTCTGCGACATAAATGTCTAGCTTGGGCCAGTTGATGAATAGTATTGATGAAATACATGGACATGCTCAAAATGAATTGATGAGATCAATGTCATTTAAATTATTAATATATTCGGAATCGAGAAAAGCATTGAACAATGTAAGTTGATCATGAACCATATATATTTTTTTGAAAATGTTGATAAGTCCAACTAGATTTTTATTTTTATAAGCTAAAATCTTACTCCCTCCGTCTCACCCGAATTAGGATTTTTGGGTTAGGTACGGCGATTAAGGAAAAATTCTTAGTGGAGTAGGTGTTGTGAGTATGAAAAGTGAAGTAGGAGAGAGAGTGGGGTAGAGAATAACGAGTGGAAAATTGTTTGTGAGTGTGAATGTGAGTCCCATTAAATAAAACACTTCCATTTTTGGGTTGTCCTAATTCGAATGAGACACTTAAAATAGAAATTTATCCTAATTCAAGTGGGACGGAGGGAGTATATAACTAAAAGGGTGAATTGTAAATAAAGGTCTAAAGTTTGGGGGCATTTATGATTGGGGTCCAATATTTCATTTTTGGCGATTAGAGGTCCCAAGTTAACAAAAATTAGCTATTAAGGGTTTTCTGACGAGAGTATTAACATTTTTAGTTAAGTTATCACGTACACCAAGCACATACAACTTAACTGAGAGTAATTTAAAATTTATGTTTATAATTAAGGGAAGAAATAAAAGTTCTAATATTTGAGGGTTAAAGTTGTAAAATGTGTTTTTCTCCAATTATTAAAACTAGCCCCCTTTGTTCTTCATTCCTGTTCTTGAATCAAACCCCCCCAAAATCCATCACCGTCCTTCCCCCCAAATCTGTCCCCACGCCATGTCTACTCCCCCTCACTTCATTTACCATTCACGGGAGAAACAAATGGGAAAACGATGGTGGGTGTAGGGTGCCGTAAAACCAGGGTTCGAAAACGGGGAAGAAGGGTAACGGGGTTAATAACATTAATTGATTTTATCCCCCTCAAAATCTATAATATTCATTTGACCCCGTACTTACTCATATTGTTTTCAAATTAACCCAAAAAGAGTTGCATGTACTCTGTACGTGATTATTCAACTAAAATTTCTAACATTTTTTTTTTTTGTCAAAAAGCTCCTATTTGCTAATTTTTGGTAAGTTTGAACCTTTAATCGTCAAAACTAAAGCATCAGACCTCCAAACGCAAACGCTCCCAAACTTTAGACCCTTATTTATAATTTGCCCTTACTAATAATATTTTCAAATATGTAAAGGTTATCATGAAAATAACTAAAAATATTTCCAAATTTGCACTGTCTACAACCTTTTGATATTAGGCCATCTACAATGGAAGAAAAAAATGTGTGTGAATGGTCTTTCACATGAAAATTTTGTGTGAATTGGTGCAATGGTGTGTGAATGGGAAAAGATGGGTCCGTTTTTGCCACGTGGCGCCTCTCTATTGGGCCAGAGAGGCGCGTGTACTTCACGCGCAGACAAGGGCGCGTCTGCGCCGAAGTCAGCCTTTTTTTTTTTTTTTTTTGGTGTTGACACTTGTCAGCGCATGATTGGCTGGCTCTATTTTTTACTTTTATCCCAATTTTTTGAGCTCAATTATTTCACAGAAAATGAGTTTTTTTTTTTTTTTTTTTACACCAGAATTCCTAAAAAAAAAATTCTCTTTAAATTGACGTAAGTTTCATTGTATTCCGACGAAAAAAAAAACCCATTTTTTTAAAAATGGATCTCAATAATAACTATTTCAACACTAATCATAAAAATAAAAAATAAAAAATAAATTTTAAGTAGTGGGTATAGGATGATGAGTGAGAAAAGTGTTGAATGAGGGATTAAACAAACCATTGTAGGGTGTTATGTGAATGAGTGTTGAATGGATGAGTTGGAAGAGAGAGAAGCTGATGTGGAGTGATAAAGTGGGTGTTGAATGGTTTTTTTCGTTGAAACCACTGTGGATGGTCTTACCAATATCCAATTTATTATCTACGTGGACATATTCGATAACCCGTGCGGTTACAACTTTCACCCAAACACCAACCAAAAAATACGTAACGCTCCACCACCCAAAAAATAAATAAAAAAAAAAATCCAAGTTAAAGTTTTTTGTGTATTTATTGAGAGAGAAACAAAGGGAGAGATATAGCTATAGAGAGAGAAACACAGAAAGGGAAAGTAAGAGAGAGAATCTAGACAAAATTTGACCATTCACTTCGTACTGTTTTTAGGGTTTGTTCTTTTCCCCTGCCCGCCCCTTCGTCGCCACCCCCACCACCTTCCATCGTTCATCACAATCTAGTAATTTTGAATCAGA
This sequence comes from Campanula takesimana, assembly GCA_026119855.1. Taxonomy (NCBI): domain Eukaryota; kingdom Viridiplantae; phylum Streptophyta; class Magnoliopsida; order Asterales; family Campanulaceae; genus Campanula; species Campanula takesimana. The sequence continues at coordinate 479,965 of JAOWBW010000982.1, forward strand.
AGCGAATCCGATCTCAACTTCAAATTCATTAGCGCCTACTAAATTCATCAAATTCAACCCTAATTTTCACAACCACCGCCTCTCAAATACAAACCCTAATTTGTTTTTTTCAAAGCGACAACGTGGATCAAGAAGATGATCAGAGTAAATTTTGCAAAATTTCGGACTCGGACACCATGAATTGCTAATTCCGCAAACAGATCTAATCCATTTTTTTTGAGATTTTATTTTGGTTTTCCGACCTACGTGTGTATGAATCTATATCTATATATACTGAGACAACTTTTGAAGAAGAGAATCTGAAAGAAAGAATTTATTTGATTATTGGTCTCTATACATTTGACAAAGAAAATGTATAAATCGGTTGTTTATGAGGGTGAAAAATTAGTGGGAGAAGTTGAGGTTTATCCTCAACAACAGAACTGGGGATTTCAACAGAACAAGTACAACAGGGAAATACGGATCAATTACTACTCACAACCAAGTGAGAGATGCCCGCCACTAGCAGTTCTTCACACAATCACTTCAACTGGGATTTGCTTCAAAATGGAAGCTTCAAACAAGCATTCTGACTCGCCGCTCCATCTTTTGCATTCTTCATGTCTCAGGGAAAACAAGGTATCCAATCAGACCCAAACTTGCCAATTGAACTCAGCTCAAATTGAACCTCAAGAAATTTTTAACCACACAAAAAAATGTAACCAATTTAATACTAATTCTTATTAAACCTGAACGAACAGAAACCCTTAAACTTATTTTGTATATGTTGAGGAATTTGGACAGCAAAATGAACCTGAACCATCTGAACTGCTATTGGAGTTTGTTGGCTAATAATTCTGCAGCTCATGTCAGATTCATTTATGTCCTGGAAAAACTATGAGCAAAATCCAACTCATAATTTATTGATGGGGATACTTTCTGCCAAAACTTATTTTTGTGAGAAGAATATATACCATGTGTGGAGGTTAAAAATCTTGATTTGGTTGAATTCAAGATTGGTAATGTATAGTATTAAGTAAAATTTCAGCTGGTGTATACATATATATCTCTCTCTATATGTATTGGTCATCATTGCTGGATTTGTCTAATTTTTTCCTTTTGGGTTGATTGTGTCTGATAGTTGCTGTGAAAGAATACTTGTAAGAGATAGCGTAACTGAGTTATCTGTGGCTTCTAGACGCGTGCTTACAATCTGAATAGAAGCTGTCTTGCTTCTTTATATTTTCTTCTTGTGAAACTCTTTGGTTTCTTTGTTGCATTCGCCCAGTTAAGTATTGTTGCTATTAGCAGAATCCTTTGTTGCTGATAATATCTATGTCTGCAGACTGCAGTGATGTCACTTGGAGGAGAAGAGCTCCACTTGGTAGCCATGCCGTCAAGGAAGAATGGACAGTGTGCTTGTTTCTGGGGATACAATGTTGCATTAGGACTTTATAATTCTTGCCTTGTCATGTTGAACCTTAGATGTCTTGGCATTGTATTTGACCTCGACGAGACACTCATTGTTGCCAACACAATGCGGTCATTTGAGGACAGAATTGAGGCCCTTCAGCGTAAAATAAACTCTGAGGTTGATGCACAACGTATTAATGGCATGCTCGCGGAGATGAAACGTTATCAGGATGATAAGTTTATATTGAAGCAATATGCAGAAAACGATCAGATTGTGGATAATGGGAAGGTGATCAAAGCTCAGTCCGAAGCTGTTCCAGCATTATCTGACAATCACCAACCACTTGTTCGCCCACTTATTCGTTTACAAGACAGGAACACTATCCTGACTCGCATCAACCCTATGGTTAGTGTTATTGTCTTTAAAATCTATTTTGCTTTTTGATCCATCTGCTTTTACCATTTTGGAGTGACATAACCTGACCTCCAACTTTTTAGAATTTTGTGTTTAACATACTTCAGTTCCCTATTTAAGTTAATTTAATCTCTTTTTTCTCTGCATTTCCTAGATTCGTGACACAAGTGTGCTAGTTAGGCTGAGACCTGCTTGGGAGGATCTCAGAAGCTACTTGACTGCTAGAGGTAGGAAGCGATTTGAGGTTTATGTTTGCACAATGGCTGAGAGAGATTATGCTTTAGAAATGTGGAGACTTCTTGATCCTGATTCAAACTTGATTAGCACAAAAGAGTTGTTGAGTCGCATCGTGTGTGTGAAATCTGGTATGTTTAACGCCTGTAGATATTCTATGTTCCTTGATATTTCTTGCACCTAACTTCCAAATTGATATAGCTTTTGCTAATTTCACACTTTGAAAGTGCTAACTTTGCATTGTGTTAATGTCGTACTTGTTTCTGTTTTCAGGCTTGAAGAAATCTCTCTTTAATGTTTTTCAAGATGGAATCTGCCATCCTAAGATGGCTTTGGTAATTGATGATCGTCTTAAAGTGTGGGATGAAAGAGATCAGCCTCGGGTGCATGTTGTTCCTGCATTTGCTCCTTACTACGCGCCTCAAGCTGAAGTATTGACCAATTCCATTTGTCATGTTGGATCATTTATCTTTTTTCCTTTTGTAGTGATTCTTATTTAATATATCTGTCTTGATGTTGATAAATATCTTTGCTGTAGGCCAATAATACTGTTCCTGTCCTTTGTGTTGCAAGAAATGTTGCCTGTAATGTCAGAGGTGGATTTTTCAAGTAAGGATGCATATCCTGTGTACACTCTCCTTTTCGGCAAAGCCTTCTTTTTTTATTATCAGGCATTTGGACCCTCTCATTTGCATGACAAGACCTATCTTGACACAGGGAATTTGATGAGGGTCTGCTGCAACGGATTCCAGAAGTTGCATATGAAGATGAAATAAAGAATTTTCTTTCTCCCCCAGATGTTAGCAATTTTCTGATCTCAGAGGTTAGTGAGGACAAAATCTCATCTTCATGCTGAACCATTCTTATGTCAGAGCTTAATGAGGAAAATGTTTCATTCTTATTGGGAATTAGGCAGTTTCAACCGGTTTTTTACTGATCTAATTCCTAGATGTTACTGTCTCTGATTGTGTATTAAATTTATGGAGCATCTACATATCATTTAAATACGCTTTCCCTGCGCTAATTATCATTCCCGGTGCTTAGGATGATGCTTCCGCTTTGAATGGGAACAAAGACTCCCATGCTTCTGATGGCATGGCTGATGTTGAAGTAGAGAGGAGATTGAGGGTAATATATCCTCTTTTAAGTTCTTTTTTTCACATAGCTCTTCTCCTTCCATTGTTGGTTTCATTTCATTGAAGTCGATATACTCACCAGGTTAACATTTGATTACCTTGGTTTTCAGGATGCAGTTGCTTCCTCAGCAGTCCCTATAACAATCCCTAGCCTAGATCCAAGGCTTGTTCCAACCCTCCAGTATGCAGTAGCACCTCCTTCTATCCCTATTCTACAGCCAAATATGCCAGGCCCAGTTATTCCCTTCCCCAATAAGCAAATGCAACAGGTGACGTCCATGCTAAAGCCTTTGAACCAAGTTGGCCTTCCAGAAACAAGCCTGCACAGTTCTCCTGCTAGGGAAGAGGGCGAGGTACCAGAATCTGAACTTGATCCGGATATGAGGAGGAGACTCCTCATTTTGCAACATGGTCAGGATATGAGAGATCAAGTAGCTGGTGAACCTCAATTTCCCATAAGACCTCCGATGCAAGTTTCTGTTCCTAGGGTTCAGGGACGCGGAGGCTGGTTTCCGGTGGAGGAAGAGATGAGCCCCCGACGAGTGGTACCTCCAAAAGAATTTCTCTTACATTCAGAACCCGTGCATATTGAGAAGCAGCATCCTCACCACCCACCTTTTATCCATAAGGTGGAAAGTCCTATCACTTCTGATAGAGTTCTGGTTGAAAGTCAGAGGTTGCCAAAGGAGGTAATTGACCTTTTTTTTTTCTCGCTCTTTTCTAGCAACTTGTAGTTCATACTGGAAGATTAAAACCCAACCACGGTACATGACTTATACTGAGTTTGTGGACATATATCCTCAGGCTCTTCAAAGAGATGAGCGGTTAAGATCAAGCCATGCGATGTCTAGTTATCCTTCGTTTTCAGGTATGCAGCGGCATGTGAATTGTTGTGTATTGAGTTTACTCGTGTATCAGGGAATGCATGGGAATGTTTGTCTGAATGGTTTGATTTCTTGTTGGAAGCATTTCTTTGTATACATATACCTATCAGTAGAAGACACTATGCTTCCATCAATTTTTTCTCTAGATAAATTCTTTGAATGCTGTGATAGCGTTTTAAAAAGTTGTTTGCAGGCATTTGGTGTCCTATTTTTGCACCTACTAGTCTGGTGGTAATTTTTTCTCCTTTGTGTCTTATCAATCCGCAATACCAGCAACAAACTACTGCAAGATGAACTTCTCATAATCTGATAAGACCATTTTAGTGAATAAATATGCTGGATCTGTTGTTTTAATTGTGATTCGTATTATTGTAATATCTTTTCCTTTAGGAGAAAGATATAATGAGAACGATCACCCCAATCTTTTTAGCTACTTTACTTCTATTTTCCTGGATCATTCCTCTCCATGGACTTGAACATCTCTCTATCAAGACCTTTCTTATTAATAATTTTAAATGACTGCAGCGAGGCCTTTTTCTTATTTTTCACATATGGCATGTGTACTTGTTATGTGCACAAGTATTCATTTTCGGTTTTGGATGTCATTGATTGATCTATGTTGCCAATGATGGAGGATTCATGATATGAAAATTATAGTTGGCATACTGGAAGTAGAAGTTTTTTATTCTAAGTTATATTGTTTGGATGCAGTATTGTTAAGACAGATTTGGATTTTGATAGGTAATAAAGTCCCTTTCACAGTAACATATCCGATGTTGTAGCCTAGTTTCTTGAAGAAATTGTTTCTACCTAAGTTGGCATTCATGAAGTCAAAGGGTTTCAGTATAAGTTAAGGAATGTTGGCGAATATATCATTATCAGAAACTACCAAACATCTTAATTCTTACACTCCAATGATAAGTAATGGTCTGAAGCTGGCTTGGTGGAGTAATACATATATACAGTTCAGTATTAAAAATTTTTAATTTTGCAAAGATTTTTCTGTACACGTTAGTCTAATTTGTTAGCGTTTATTCCGTGCTCTATTTCATCCTTATTCCACACACCCCAACGTAATTAACCATCCAAAAGTTTGTTTTCTCTTCACCTGATGTGTTGCATAACTAGATAAGAAGTCCGATGCTCTCTCATTGTGCAAGACATCATTAATCTTTATCGAAATTTCATATTCTTTGTACAGAATCTAATGGCAATACCACCTTTATTTTTGATATCTAATGTCCAGATTATATCCATTTTTGTTTTTCTCATTCTTCCTTGATGAAGTATGGTTAAATCTTTTTGCCACGTCTGCTTCAGTTCAGTACTTAAGGCCCTAAAGGAAGAAAGGAAGGAAGGAAGGAAGGAAAGGGTTGGGGATGGGAAAAAGAGAGCGTATAATCACCCCGATTCATTAGAGCGAAATAGGAACTCAATTTGGTTTGTTGGATAGTATGGGCTTCTCAGAGAGAACTATTTTTGGTGACTATCAGTTTGGATTCTCCTAAAGGTTCACGGAAAGGATCTGGTAAATTGTGGAGAGGGGTTTATGGCTTAGAAGAAGCTTGATTGGGCTTATTAGTTAGTCCTGCTGTCCCAGTTGGTTGGGATGCCTCTTAAAGTTGCGCTAGGTAGCCGGATGATTTGAACACCATTTTTACTATCTATCTATTGATATATATTGAATCAATTATTATTTCGCATGTACCTATCTAATCTTTACTTAAGGTTGGGTCATGGGTGGTTCCAGAACTCCTTAACTTTAAATGCGGCACTCATTCCAAACACACATGGTCTTTGAATGACACACACAAACACGATTGATGTTAATTCTATCTATACAATTTGTATCTTCAAATATCTTAGCTTGTTTTCGGTGTATGGCTTACCACATGGTCCATTGTCTTGGTGTTGTGATGTTGTCACATTAATATTATCGTATACTCCGTATTATGGTACCATAGCGGATGCCTCTGTTTGAAATAGTTAACCAATTTTTTGAGTATGGATTGCTTGGGGGCAGATTTAAAGAAATATTATGCTATAATTAAATGTGCATGATCAGCTAGAGTTTATATGTGGTGCATAATTGTGCTTCTTGAAGGTATATGCCTTTTTAAGATATAGTTTTCCTTGAAAAGCATATGATCACGAGGATCCGTTTGGCATTATGGTTAAAGTTGCTCAATTGTGATCCGGAGGTTGTGGGTTCGAACTATGAAAACAACGTACAAGGGTGAAATTGCTTGATTTTTTTTTTTTTTTTTTAACTATAATCATATATGGGAAAAAAGTAATGTATGTAGTGTGTATTTCTAAAATCGTTATTCCGAAAAGAATCACCGCCATATTGAAAATACAGTCTAGTGAAGGATATAAAAACTGTAGTCTGAAAGGGCAACATATTGTAAAAGCTAGCAACTCATATTTATTGGATTCTCACATTTTTTTTTCTTTTTTTCTGGTCATAATTCTGAAGGCTATGCTTACACCATTCTAGAGCACCAAGTTTGAGATTGAACTGCAGTTAAAAATATCATTTTTTGTAGAAACTTGTTGGCTGCTTTGATGTCTGTCTTTGTGTAGTCTAAGAAGGAAGCATCACTTCCACCCCCCCCCCCCAAAAAAAATAAAATAAAATAATAATAATAATAATAAAATAAAATTAATAATAAAATTTAAAAAATAATAATAAAATAAATGCTTCTTAAGATTTTTAATCTCACAGTTCTTTTATCTAGTAGTTGTTCAGTCGCCTAGTAATGATATTGCTTATTGTTTTGTTGTCATTTAGTTTGTAATCTTTTGAGATTTATGAGGACAGCTGTTTTAGGTTCGACTCATACCCAAGTAAAGCAACAGTCAGTTTGAGCCCGATTTTACTAAGACCGTGAGATTCTACATTTGCAGATGCCACTGCTTTTCTTAGTTAATTCATTCTGAAGTAGGGGTTTCTTTGAGTACTCATAAACTATGATGCTCGGACTCTTTGGTTTATCCCGCCGGACACTTCTCAACAAGACTAAAATACAAGTGTCGGACACGGGTACGGCGGGGTTAACCAAAGAGTCCGAGCATCAGAGATTATAAACAGGTTTGGGATTAACATCAAGGATTGTAATAGCACATGCAAACCATGATTTATGACATTATTAATTGGAATTTCCCTTACAAATCACATAAATATCTTCAAGATTGTTCTGCAGAAGCAATATTGTTTTTATTTTTTTATTCCACGTAACTCTGAGTTTGATGAGCTAAATGAGAGAATATCTCTTATCTTAGAAATTAAAAATCTATGAATGCCAACTTGATATTTCAATCGAGCACTTCTCTCTCTCTTAATTTGTAATTATTAATGAGCACATTTTGTTTGTTTCTTAACACGTATATGTGGATTGCACCAACCAATTCACCTTACTAGGAGTTGCATTTTGGCTAACTGGTTCTGCGTTTTGTAGGCGATGAGGTCTCCTTTCGTAGATCATCCTCCATCAACAGGGATATTGATATTGATGCTGCGCGAGCTGATCCTTATTCTGAAACCCCCCTTGGATTTTTACAGGATATTGCTTTTAAGTGCAGAGCCAAGGTTGGTGGAATAAGAATCTTCTCACCTTTGTAATTCAATTCAACATTTTGTCTTATCAAAAATGTAATTCCACCAGTGTATTTCGTATTTTACTTTGTATGCTCATGTGAATACTTACTATTTTCATTTGACTATTGTGTCATGCATAGGTGGAGTTTAAGCCAGCATTGATTTCAAGTACTGATCTGCAGTTCTGCGTCGAGGTTGTTGGCCTTTCCTCATTGACCTCAACTTATTAAACAGTTTTGATTTTTGTCTTTTCCTCAGTAATCAGATAAGAACAAATTCTTAAGTTGTTTGTTATCTTCTATTGCTGAAGCTGCTTATTGTGTTCTATAGGTTTTTTTCGCGGGTGAAAAAGTTGGAGAAGGAATTGGTAGAACTCGACGAGAAGCCCAGCATCAGGCTGCAGAGGGATCACTAATGAGTTTGGCTGGTAAAATATTTTTGGTCTTACTTTTGATGTTTAATAAGGAATACTCCCTCCGTCCCATTTCAAATTGCAAAAGTTGCCAAAAAGGGTGTCCCAACTAAAATTGCAAAATCCAAAAATGGCAAGTTTTAACCCACTTGCACACTCACATCCACTAACCCACTAACTATTCTCTACCCCACTTTCTCTCTCTCACTCAACTATCAACACTCACAACACATCACCTTTTTCACTTTTTCCCTTAATCCCCGTGCCAACCTAGTATTTGCAATTTGAAATGGGACGGAGGGAGTAGATCAAAGCATCCTCCAAGATTTTCGTTTAGCATGGGGATGAGGTCTTGCAATATTTGCTGTAGCTGGATCTTCAAAATTTGCATTCCTATAGAGGGAAAATCGACTCACTCTATCGTACAAATCAACTCTTTGAGCTGTTCTAACAAGCCTTATATAGTATTTCCAAACTTAAGTTAGTTTGCTAGCTTCTGGTTTTGGCTAAGAAGATGCATGCTTATCATCTACTGCTGTATAATATCTGGTCAGCACACGTGGGATGGACACTGATTTTCTTTGTTGAATCTCCTTTATTTCATGTGACACTTAAGATTCACCATAATCACCAAAGAGGTTCCAATAACGTTTTTATAGTGATACAAATCAATTTACCATAATCACCAAAGCAATCGTTAGTACAGTTGAAGAAGCAGCTGCTCTCCATGGCAGACCCTAATTGCTCCTGATAATGTTTTTGCAGAGAGATATCTGTCACGGGTTAAACCTGATCACAGCTCTGGGCATGGGGATGGGAGTAGGTTTCCAAGTGCAAATGACAACGGTTTCATTAGCGATACAAGTACATTTGGACATCAGCCTTTATCCAGGGAGGAGTCTCTAACATTTCCAAGTGCATCAGAGCCATCCAGGGTTCTGGATTCGAGGATGGAGGGATCTAGAAGATCGATGGGGGCAATATCTGCCCTTAAAGACCTAGTAAGATCTCAGTAACTTTCATTATGTTGGTTGCAATGCTATTTCTTCAGTCATAGTGATTACAAGATTTATGGTCATTGACATTTCATGTTTCTTTGATGTTATATCTTCAGTGTATGGTGGAGGGTTTTGGTATGGCATTTCAGCCTCAAACTCAAGTTTCAGCGAGCATGAGCCAGAAAAACGAAGTATATGCTCAGGTCAGTAACTCATTATTGGATTCTTCAGGAGAAAAATGGTTTTGAGAAAGAAAGAGCACCCATGGGATTGCTTAACTTTGCACCCAAAGTGGATTCTGAATGTCGTATTGATATTCCAGTCCTCCATGAACATTTTCCTGATTTAAGTTTCAAACAGACTCGAATAACATTTTTTTTTTAAAATGAATTCTTTGAAATTGTGGACAACTGAAGAACGTTGAAATTTTTACCCTTGTGCTGTATAGATGACACACATTTATGCATTCATAGTTTGATAAAATTACACCAAGATTGCCTTATTTAGAAACACGACATTTATTTTGGGACAGATCAAAAAGGAAAGTGTGACATTTATTATGGGCCGGATGGAGTATAATCTATAGTTTATAGTACACCCCCCTCCTCCACCCCCCCCCCCCAAAAAAAAACAAACAAAAAAAAAAATGATATTTACGTATTGTCAGATATTAAAGTATTGCTGTATCACTGGCTGAATATGGGTCTGATTTTATATGGCTCAATATTCATTCAAGTCTGCACTCAAGGCACCCATATTGTTTTGAAGGGATTGTGATGCGTTATAATGAAACTAGGTTCATGTGTTGGATGATTTCGTCGTTATCCTTAATGCTCCTCTCTCTCTGTCATGTTTTAGGTTGAAATAGATGGGAAGATATGGGGCAAAGGAATTGGGTTAACTTGGGAAGAAGCTAAAGCACAGGTATTATGACTTCTTACCCTTTTTTATACGTTCAGTTCTCTCTTTCTCTCTTTCTCTACCTCCCTTCCTGCCTCCACCTCCCTCTCTTTCGTGTCATGTGACACTTTGTTTTCTCCTTGCTTGAGTGCTATGCACTATCTTTGTTACTGATAGTTGCGTTACTTCACCTGAAGGCGGCCGAGAAGGCTCTTGGAAGTCTGAAATCCATGCTTGGTCAGTATCCTCACAAGCGTCAGGTTTCTCCGAGGTTAGTGATCTGGTAGCAAATTCTCATAGTAAGTCATTGTAAATGCAAATCGGGACATGGTGATTGTAAGGTGATTTTAACCTCATTAGAAAGACCCTGATTTTGAGGATGGAGGGAAACCTCTTTTTTAAAGTTTAATTCAAAATTTAATTATTATTTTATCATTTTGCAGACCATTTCAAGCTAGTAAAAGATTGAAGCAAGACTATCCCCGATCTTTGCAGCGCATGCCATCCTCCACAAGATATCCAAAGAATGCCTCTCCCGTGCCTTGAAAAATTGTAGGCTTCTTTTCCCTTGTTCCTGGTTCAACATGTGATGTGGGGGATCTTTATAACACGTCATATTGTAGAACTAGGGGTTTTTTGAACCGCCGGGTCCACTTGCTGCAGTTCCAAAAAGTTTAGCTGTGCCCTTGGAATCAATGTTACCCAGTTTTTTGGAATACTCAAAAATGCTTTGGACAAGTAATTGTCGGTTTTGAGATGTACTTTTTTGAGGAAGTTGGGATTGTTGTATCAGTTCTTACAGAGACAAACCTTTGGCTATAAGTTGATGAGAGCCTTCAAGACATATTGGCTCTGTTTTGGGTATAGACACACACACACATATATTTGGCGGGGAATACGATGGAATGAAGCGTTGGAAGCAATGTTTCTGCCTCGTTAACTATTGGTGGACCGACTGGGCTGTTGAAAGGCAGATGAGCATTCTAATCCCGCCCTGTTTTTCTGCTCTCACCGATAGGTCTGCCATTGTTGAGAATTGAGGAGCAGATTGTGTCTTGGCTCTTGCAATTTTGTTGCCTTTAGCTTGAAAACATAAGGCAAAAGGCAACCTTTTAGGCACACAGATGAATTGCCATTTTTGATGATGTTGTGTGTAATTTTGTAGAATGATAGGGGCAGGGTTGAGCAAAGGGAACTGATGAAAAGCTGTACTTGGGTATTTAATCCCATATAATGAATGATATATCCCTTTGATCTCCATTTTTAGTTTCAGTTTTTGCTCTGCCATTTATTGTACAGAGTGCGCGTTGATGTGCTGTACGGTACAACACCTTGCTGCATAAAAGTGTTGTAGTCTTAAACATTCATTTTGGGACGGAGGGAGTATGCAATTCGTTCTGTTCATGCATCACTTTCTGTTAACCCGGTAAGAATTCAAGTTTAGTTGGCTTTGTTTTTTGAATTGGATTTCTGCACATTAGTTAATCTCTGAAGTTTTTTTTTTTTGGTGAAACGAAGTAGTGTTGAGGATAAGTTAAGGAAGAAAGAAGAGCAGGGCAGATGAATGAATCAAGGAAGAGGTGTTTCTTGTTCCTTGGCACATGGATTACATGTAGTTTCAACATTTATAGTAATTTACTACTCCCTCCGTCTCAAAATAGATGTCGTTTTGAAGTGTTTCACACATATTAAGAAATGCTATTAATGCATGTGAAGAAGTCTCAAATACCCCTAAAGTGATTCAATTACCTAGGTAATTAAATGGTTAGGTAAGAAATAGTTCACTATCATTATTAAGGGTATAATTGGTATAGAGCAATAAAAAAGCTTTGAAAATAGTAAAACGACAAGTATTTTGAGACAAAATTTAACTCCCAAAACGACATCTATTTTGAGACGGAGGGAGTAAATTATATTGCTGTCTCTCTTTATGTTTCGGAATACGAACAAATTTTGAGCAATAATTTTAATTATTTTAATAATAAAATTATTATTTATATTAGTGTATCAATAACAAGCTTTATAATTTTATTAGAATAGTTAAAATTTTATTAGAATAGTTAAAATCAAACTGAATTTATTGCTCAATTTTTTTGTATTTATTCGGGAAAAGAGGGAGTAACATAATAAGGTTCCCTACGTGCATGATTGCCCGAGACTTGTATAATAATGAGTTATGTTTTTATGAATTTTGTTATTCACACTCGTAAAATTATTGAATATACTTGTAAGTATGTTTAAGATCTTAAATAGTACTCCCTCTGAGTGTTAATTTTCAAAAAAAATTTGTCTCAAAATGAGTGTCTTTTTTTTTTTTTAACATAATTTTGTCCCTAAATATTTTTTTTTCGATTTTTTTTTCACTGGTCTCTTTATACTTGCAAAACTAAATGTTTGGAAAAGAGATTACAAGATTATACATGAATCTTTGCCACCAAATTGTATAAAAAAGTTGAAATTTTCAGATGTCTCTTAAAATGAAATTTGGACACTCATTTAGGGACATGAAATTACAAAAATGAGCACAATAATGTAATAAAATGGGTTTACAATGATACCCACTCAAACATAAATCTTCCCTCAAAGCTCCGAAAACCATGCTCTATAAAGGTTGAAACATTTTGCACTCCATTCTATTTGATGTAAATAACACAAAATCTGCAAAAAAAATATATATTTGTCCGTGAAGGTGAAGCTCTTGGCTTGCTGTGGATAATAGCTTTGGGTCATGAGAAGGTTATATTTGAAGTGGATTCCATGGTTGTACACCATGCTGTTGCTTCTATGATAGTTGAAGATAGTGAGTTTGGTAGTATAATAAACACTTGTCTATTTTTAATTACTTCTCATTCATACTTTGTTTTTAAGCATGTTAAACGATCCGATAATAAAGCGGCTGACTGTATTTCGAGGGTTGCACGTCTTTACGACAATCCTCATATATGGGATGAGCCTTTGGTGGGAGTGGAAAGCCATCTCATTACTTGTTTTAATTGCTGTTGGTTTGCTTTAAAAAAGTAGTCATTCAATTTCAAAAAAGAGAATATGCTTATCAAACACGAAAATAAAATGATTATCAATTGTCCCAAATGATACAAATTATACTCAAGAATATATCACTATTACGTACTACTCATCAACATAAATTATAATAATTGCGTAAAAATTCATTTATAAGGATTTATTTTTGAATTTAGATATTTTTTCAGTCACTCGTTGAAAAATAAGTTATAAGAACGCACTTAGTATTATTTAAAATAATAATTTTTATTGCATTTACATTTCTAAACTAACTATAAAATTTTCCTTCAAAAAAAAAAAAACTAACTATAAAATTTAAAATTATATACTTAGTCATAGTTAGAAATAAAAAAGACATTAAAATACTTGTAAAGTATTAATTTTAAAACAAATATACACTCATTCACGACGTTCTAAAAAGAAATTGAGTCAACTCAAGAAAATTGATTTTTCAGATTAATAGGTTTGGGGAAATTAGTTTCTCCCTAAATTATTAAAAAAAAAAATGTTTTTTTTTTCTACTTGCAAGCGGTTGGTGAAGTGAGAATCTGGGAAGAAACGTGTTTTTCCTTAAGGTTCGCGTACAAGTGTTTTAAAATGGCGCGATGGCATTTTTGTAATTAACGGGAAGTTGTTTAGCGTTTATCTTAAGTGTCAGTGGTAGTGTCAATAAGTGCCAGTGTACATGTGCTGACACTTTTTTACACTACCACTGACACTTTTAAGTGTCAGTATCAATGTGCCTTTTTGAACACTATAAAAGTGTCTGCTTTGAATTTTATAAATGTTATAATACAACAGGCATTTTCTAATACTAGAAGAGGCACACGATAATATCAGAGAAGGCAATTACAAAAACTCGGTTTCCTAACTCTTTTTTTTTTTTGAAGCAAACAACAAGATTTTATTAATGCACTTAAACATACAAAGTTTGGAGTTGGCAATCCACATGAAACGGATGCTCAACCCAAGTGGTATGACTTCCGTTAACAAAAGAAGACCTACAAACAACATCGGCTTTAACATTTGCCGTTTGACTATCTAAATTTATAGAGAGAAGAGAATTTGCATTAAGTTTGTCCCTATATCCATGAAGGTTGTCTGACATAGAATATCCATGTGAAAATGCGAGCACTCCATCCAAAACAACCTCTGAATCCACCACAACTGTCATCTCCATATACTCCAAGTTCATGACGGATATTTGATTGAGATGTGCAAAAGAAAATTTCAAAGAAACAACAAATAAAACAAACAAATTACACAAAGTTCTCAGCAATGGAGGGAAAACAAAGGCTTCCACATAAGGGAAGAAAACAAAGGCTTCCACATAAGGGAAGAAAACCAAGTTGAAAACTAAAAAAAATACATATTTATTATTGAAAAACAATAAATTACTCCTAAATTAAACATTAATCATTGATAATAATCAATGGTTAAAGTTTAATTTAGGAGAATGAGACAAACCTAAAAAAAACTTCAAATTTGAGAGAAAGTTTGGAGAAGATGAGAGAGAAGTTGGAGAGCAGTTCTTTTCAGAAAAATCAACTCCAATTTCCTAATTCTTAATGTAAACCGGTCTAAATAATGTAGCCGGTCCAAATAACAATCTATATAATATATAAAAGCAAAAACATTTCAAGCCTTCTCATTAAGCCACGTGGAATTATGACGTGGAAATCCACGTGACATTATTCTATAGGCAAATGTATATAATACTTATTTCAGGAAATGATTTAGTTTTTTAAAACTGATTTTTTTTTTAAATCAAATATTTTCTGAGCTTAAATTACGAAAACATGATTACTTAATTTTAGTAAGCTAAAGATAATGGATATCTTAAATTAAAATATTAGAAATTATAATCATTCAGTTAGCTGAATTTTAAGATATGGGCTAAAGATAAGAAATGTGATGTAGCAGTATATCTCGGTGAAGAAAATTGAGCCACATATTTTGCAAAAATAAAAATGAAGGATTCTATAAATAAAGTATGTTTGATGGTTTAAATTACTAATTGATGCGGACACTAAAGCGTTGAAGTTTTTGGAGTAATTTCAGCGAGTGCGCCAAAACCGTCATAACTTTTGACTCCGGATGAACCGCGGAACGCACCGCATATCAAATCGAACGTCGGAGCGAGACGGACAAAAGTCGTTATCTTTAATTTGGACGTAGATGTTGTCAACTTTGCATGCATATTCATTTTTATATGAGAATTTGTATTTTTTGTTATTTAGTAAAAACAAAAATTAAAGTTAATAATTAATGGTAAAAATCTACACATCTATATAATATATAAAAGCAAAAACATTTCAAGCCTTCTCATTAAGCCACGTGGAAATCCAAATCGTGGCATTATTCTATAGGCAAATGTATATAATACTTATTTCAGGAAATGATTTAGTTTTTTAAAACTGATTTTTTTTAAATCAAATATTTTCTGATCTTAAATTACGAAAACATGATTACTTAATTTTAGTAGGATAAAGATAATGGATATCTTAAATTAAAATATTAGAAATTATAATCATTTAGTTAGTTGAATTTTAAGATATGGGCTAAGATAAGAAATGTGATGTAGCAGTATATCTCGGTGAAGAAAATTGAGCCACATTTTTTGCAAAAATTAAAATAAAAATAAAAATAAAAATAAAAATGAAGGATTCTATAAATAAAGTATGTTTGATGGTTTAAATTACTAATTGATGCGGACACTAAAGCGTTGAAGTTTTTGGAGTAATTTCAGCGAGTGCGCCGAAACCGTCATAACTTTTGACTCCGGATGAACCGCGGAACGCACCGCATATCAAATCGAACGTCGGAGCGAGACGGACAAAAGTCGTTATCTTTAATTTGGACGTAGATGTTGTCAACTTTGCATGCATATTCATTTTTATATGAGAATTTGTATTTTTTGTTATTTAGTAAAAACAAAAATTAAAGTTAATAATTAATGGTAAAAATCTACACATCTATATAATATATAAAAGCAAAAACATTTCAAGCCTTCTCATTAAGCCACGTGGAAATCCACGTGGCATTATTCTATAGGCAAATGTATATAATACTTATTTCAGGAAATGATTTAGTTTTTTAAAACTGATTTTTTTTTTAAATCAAATATTTTCTGAGCTTAAATTACGAAAACATGATTACTTAATTTTAGTAAGCTAAAGATAATGGATATCTTAAATTAAAATATTAGAAATTATAATCATTCAGTTAGCTGAATTTTAAGATATGGGCTAAAGATAAGAAATGTGATGTAGAAGTATATCTCGGTGAAGAAAATTGAGCCACATATTTTGCAAAAAAAATAAAAATAAAAATAAAAATAAAAATAAAAATGAAGGATTCTATAAAGAAAGTATGTTTGATGGTTTAAATTACTAATTGATGCGGACACTAAAGCGTTGAAGTTTTTGGAGTAATTTCAGCGAGTGCGCCAAACCGTCATAACTTTTGACTCCGGATGAACCGCGGAACGCACCGCATATCAAATCGAACGTCGGAGCGAGACGGACAAAAGTCGTTATCTTTAATTTGGACGTAGATGTTGTCAACTTTGCATGCATATTCATTTTTATATGAGAATTTGTATTTTTTGTTATTTAGTAAAAACAAAAATTAAAGTTAATAATTAATGGTAAAAATCTACACATCTATATAATATATAAAAGCAAAAACATTTCAAGCCTTCTCATTAAGCCACGTGGAAATCCACGTGGCATTATTCTATAGGCAAATGTATATAATACTTATTTCAGGAAATGATTTAGTTTTTTAAACTGATTTTTTTTAAATCAAATATTTTCTGATCTTAAATTACGAAAACATGATTACTTAATTTTAGTAGGATAAAGATAATGGATATATTAAATTAAAATATTAGAAATTATAATCATTTAGTTAGTTGAATTTTAAGATATGGGCTAAGATAAGAAATGTGATGTAGCAGTATATCTCGGTGAAGAAAATTGAGCCACATATTTTGCAAAAATTAAAATAAAATAAAAATAAAAATAAAAATAAAAATGAAGGATTCTATAAATAAAGTATGTTTGATGGTTTAAATTACTAATTGATGCGGACACTAAAGCGTTGAAGTTTTTGGAGTAATTTCAGCGAGTGCGCCGAAACCGTCATAACTTTTGACTCCGGATGAACCGCGGAACGCACCGCATATCAAATCGAACGTCGGAGCGAGACGGACAAAAGTCGTTATCTTTAATTTGGACGTAGATGTTGTCAACTTTGCATGCATATTCATTTTTATATGAGAATTTGTATTTTTTGTTATTTAGTAAAAA
The DNA here is from genome assembly GCA_026119855.1 of Campanula takesimana. Taxonomy (NCBI): domain Eukaryota; kingdom Viridiplantae; phylum Streptophyta; class Magnoliopsida; order Asterales; family Campanulaceae; genus Campanula; species Campanula takesimana. The sequence continues at coordinate 497,271 of JAOWBW010000982.1, forward strand.
CAAAAATTAAAGTTAATAATTAATGGTAAAAATCTACACATCTATATAATATATAAAAGCAAAAACATTTCAAGCCTTCTCATTAAGCCACGTGGAAATCCACGTGGCATTATTCTATAGGCAAATGTATATAATACTTATTTCAGGAAATGATTTAGTTTTTTAAAACTGATTTTTTTTAAATCAAATATTTTCTGATCTTAAATTACGAAAACATGATTACTTAATTTTAGTAGGATAAAGATAATGGATATCTTAAATTAAAATATTAGAAATTATAATCATTTAGTTAGTTGAATTTTAAGATATGGGCTAAGATAAGAAATGTGATGTAGCAGTATATCTCGGTGAAGAAAAT
>JAOWBW010000983.1:0-196192 GCA_026119855.1 Campanula takesimana
AGTTTGAGCCGCGCTTATGCGCCTCACCGCGCCACGCGCCACGCGCCTTCTACATTCGCGCCTTGCGCCATTTAGAGCGCGCGCATAAGGATTTCTTCATAAGCTATGTTACGCGCCTCTGCGCCCCTTGTTTTAAGCGCACGCTTACTGTTGCTCCTATTGGCTCAATGCCCTCTTGCTCAAATGCGCCTCAAAGTGTTTATTCAACACTCAGTGATTTATTGAAGACTCGAAGACAGACTTGAAAAGAATCAAATTACGCCAATGATCCAACGGTGGATAAAAGATGCATATGCGCCTATCTGTTGACACGTGTCCATAACGGTCACATTTATGTTGAGTGTCAAAATGGCCATAAAATATGCATGCTCCAATCAACGAACGACAGCTCATCTTATCCACAAGGATTTCCAAACGGCTAGTTTTTTGAAGTTCACTATAAATACCCCATAACTTCAACATTTTGAAGTTGCTGAGTTTTGCTAAGAATTTCAAGATTTCTCTCTCAAAGCATTTGTTGAAGATTTGAAGATTGCCTTCGTTTTTCCAGATTTCTCAAGAACATCTTCATACCTTCATCCTTAGCCCAGATCTTCAAGCCTTAACACTTTAGTTTCTTGTGCTCTCCATCTCAAAGATCTAAAGAGCCTTGATTCTAAGAACACACACGCACCTCTTTAAGATTAATCATTTAGATTCATCTTTTAGAGATACACCGGTTATTGTTTTGGATTTGTTCTTTCATAGTAATAGATCTTGAGTTAGTGTATAAGCTCAAACATTGTAATTTGTAACACTCACTCATTATATAAGATCTCGATTAGAAATCCAAGACTAACCATCTTGGTAGAGGACGTAGATCTTTCATTGATCGAACCTCTCCAAATAGCTTGTGTTATTATCTTGTCATTTCTTTCAAGTTATTATTTTCACTCACTATTTGCTTGTTTACTCATTGTAGATTGATTGAACTGAATTGTGTTGTGTTGTTATATCATTTGCCTTAGTTCCTTATTTCACTCACTTTGAGCCAAAATACTTAGTGTGTGTGTTGCGCTCCCTTTATCACTTTGCGCCTATTTTCATTACTAAATTCCGCTGTGCATTTCACTCACTCACTTAGGCGCATTTCATAACGCTTACTTGATAAAGTGCGCATTCGCAATTGAGTTTTTTCAAGGGTACGAAAAGAATTTTAAAACAGCTATTCACCCCCCCCCTCTAGCTATTTTTCATACCCTTGTTGCCCTTTGGGACCAACAAGTGGTATCAGAGCAAACACCTTTATAAAACATTTTTCGTTTTTCAAGCTTAACAGCTTGGGTGCCGATTCTAAATGGCAAACTCAAAACCTATGGCAACTGCAACTACACTCACGTTCCGGTCTTTGATGAAGATCATTTTGACGTATGGAAATTCAGCATATTGACTCATCTCAACTCAATCGATGAAAGGCTCCATGACACCGTCGTTTATGGACCTTATATTCCGATGAGGCGAATCCAAATCCACGCACCAACGCTGCTCAACCTACTGTCCTAAAACCAAGGGAAGAATGGACCGAGGAAGAAATTAGAAGAGTCGCAAATGATGGCAAAGCAAGAAACATTCTTCTAAGCACTCTAAGCACGGCGATGAAACAACAAGTCCATGCATTGTGCTACTGCAAATGAGCTATGGGATGCTATTGAAGAGCATATTGAAGGAGACACCGTTTGCAAGGAGAACAAGAAATACGAAGTTCAAAAGAGATTCAACAATTTCTCTCAACTCCCCGGTGAAAACTTAAGGCAAACTTATGAACGCTACTGTGAAATTATCAATCTATGTATTTCACTTGCATGAAGTTTACCAACAAAGATTTGAATGTAAATTTTCTACAAGCTTTTGGATCAAGATACCTTCATAAATCTAGCGCTCTTGAAGACGCTGGAACTTTAGATGTTTGGACTTTAAGGAACCTATATGCAAATCTCAAAGTTTACGAACTCAAACTCCAACGAATCAGTGAAACTGAAGGAAAGTCAAATCTATGGCTATGATGGCGCACAGAGAAGCCGCGCCTACTCCTGCGCCTACACCTGCGCCTGTACAAGATGAGAAAAGCTCCGATCCCAAAATTCTCTACTTCTGAGCTATTAGACATGGATGATGAAGACTTCGCTTTATTTGTGAAGAAATTTCAAAAGTTCAGAAAATTCTCAAGACCCGGCTCAACCAACAAATTTCAAGGATCTACCAGCAAAGCTCCTCAAAAGTTTTTCAAGGAGCAGTGATTCAAAAGAAAAGAAGATCTTGTTTGTTTTAATTGCAGGAAACCCGGACATTTTGCATCAAGCTGCCCGATCCCCAAATTTGAATATATGCAGAAGAAGAGCAGCCATACTCCTAAATTCACTCCCAAGTTCACTCGACACAAGGGAATGGTTGCTGAAGAAGAAGCACCAGCAAATGAGCACAATACTTGGATTGAAACAGACTCCGATGAGAGCGATGAAGATTCCGATGATGGACTTGTTTGTTTGATGGCAAATGATGATGAAGTTGATGCTTATGATTCTGATGATGACTTCTCCAAGGATGTTCCCGATATGAATGCCTTGAATAAACCTATCAAGAAATCTGCAGGTTTTCAAGAAGCGAAAAAGAAGAAAGGACCAACCATCAGCGAGCTCGTTGAACAAGGATTTCTCACTCCGGCTCAAAACGATGGTGGATTGTTATTCTCACGATGTGATCTTGGAGCAAGGAACAAATTGAGAAAGGAGCATACATTAGACCACAGGTTGAACCAACTGCTCCAATCTCCAAAATCAATGATGAAGTGATGCTGAACAGAAAAATTGTTCAAGAAGGCTGAAAAGGTAATCACTAGATTTGATAGTATGAAGGAAGCTTTAGCACTATCATGTGATGAAATTTCCCAGCTTAAGACCGAGAAATCTCTACTTAAATCTGAACTCACCCTCCTTAAGGAGCAGATAAAGAGCATGACTCCTCTTACCGTTAAAAACACTTTTCTAACAGAACAGAACTCACTTCTTAAAGTTCAAAACGATGAATTGGTTGCTCAAATCACTGATCTTAAAAAGATTACAAATGAGTGGTCCAATTCTCGTGTCACTATGGAGAATATATTTGAGTCCAAAAAGTCAGTGGTGATAAAAGTGGCTTGGGATTCTCATCAACTAGTGACAACTTTAAATGTGATGTCTGTGCTGAAAGAGATAGTGAATTTACCAACCAACAAACTCTTGAAATTCCCAAGGAAAAACATTCTAATTCAATGGGTAAAGGACATGAAAAGTCAAGAGACAAACATTCCATTATGTCTACCCAACGAAGCAATTTGGGAAAGCTAATGGGAAAGATATAGCTACAGATGAACCATCTCCTAGCAAAATCATTCTTGAAAATAGGCGCGCTCCTTCTCCGAGTGCTCATTATGCGCCTAAGAGCCACGCGCCTCATCGCCGTGCGCCTCCTAGCCCTATGCGCCCTTCGAGAAAAAGCGCTCCAAAATTTCAAAAGAAAGATTTTGTTAAGTCTAGTTCATCTGACCCAAAGAAGAATGCCATCCCCAAGAAAAGTAAAGAGTTTGTGAAAACTCACGTGATTGGTGGCTTTCATCATTGTTCCATTTGTGATTGTTCAGGACACAAGGCCGTGGAATGCCTTTTGCGATTCACTCCCAATGCCAAAGGACGTAAAAATCCTAAGGTCAAGCAAGAGTGGGTTGTCAAAAGTTGCTAACCCTAGGACCCAAAGGAATAAAGGGGACCTGCTTAAATGTCTATATTTCAGGTTCTTTGTTTCATGGCTGGATCTTCAAAAGCTAGAAATTATGAATGGATTCTCGATAGTGGGTGTTCAAGACACATGACTGGAGATGAATCCTTATTAGAAGATGTCCATGAAGAAAGAGGTCCCTCCGTAACATTTGGCGATAATAACAAAGGTCAAGTTGTAGCATATGGAAAGCTCAAGAAAGACAAAGTGTGCATTGAAAGAGTCTCACTCGTGGAAGGGCTCAAGCACAACTTATTATCCATATCTCAATTCTGCGACAAAGGATTAGAATGCCATTTTACTTCAACGCAATGTCTTATCAAGAATGGCAAAACTGGAGCTATCTTACTCACGGGATATCGTAAGACAAATATTTATATTATTGATTTTCATAGTATGAACTCTAGTACTAATCTTTGTTTTGTAGCAAAAAGTGTGAACGAAAATAGTTGGCTGTGGCACAAGCGCTTAAGTCACTTGAACTTCAAGTATCTATCTAACTCACTCAGCAGAATAATCTTGTCAAAGGACTTCCCAAAGTTGCTGATCATCATGACAAAAAGTGCGCCGCATGTCAACTTGGCAAACAACCGAAGCAGTCATTTTCAAGCAAGTCAAATCCTTCAACTACAAGATGTTTGCAACTGCTTCACATTGATCTATTTGGACCAGTTTCCACCGCAAGCATTCGTAGAAACAAGTATACTCTAGTTGTGGTGGATGATTATTCAAGATATACATGGGTAGAGATGATGATTACAAAAGATGATTGTTATGATATTCTCACTACCTTATTTCGACTGCTCCAAACCCAAAAAGAAGATGACATCGTTAGTGTTCGATCCGACAATGGAACAGAATTCAAAAATAACGGTGTTGCTCGATATTGTGAAGATCATGGGATAGATCACAACTTTTCAACCGCCGGAGTTCCTCAACAAAATGGCGTCGTTGAACGAAAGAATAGAACGTTGATTGAAGCGGGAAAGACGATGATAGCTGAAGCTAAATTGCCTAAGTACTTTTGGGAAGAAGCTATCAACACTGCATGTTTTACTCAAATCGTTCCCTCATCAACAAACTTCACAACAAGACTCCGTATGAACTTTGGCGTGGTAGAACTCCCAACATTGCATTCTTCAAGATCTTTGGTTGCAAATGCTATATCCTCTACAACGGAAACGAACATAGAGGTAAATTCGATGCCAAAGCCGACGAAGGTATTTTTGTTGGGTATGCCAAACACTCTAAAGCTTTTCGTGTTTTCAATAGAACTACATTAGTGATAGTTGAATCTGTACATGTTACTTTTGATGAACATTCTCTCCTTGAGCCACATTTGGCTCCAAATGTTGCTGATGATTCTATTGAGTTAAATGATACAGGTGCTCCTATTTACGTTGCGCCCACTCAAGATCAGAATCTATCAACACAAGGAAATCCATCTACATCAATGCGCCTAATTCAATGTATTATGCGCCTGGTGAATCCTCTATTGCGCCTCACTCAAATGATGCGCCTCATGATTCCTCTTACGCGCCTATTTCTACTGCTGCATCTGGTGTAAACCCAATTTCAATTCTGAGCCAGTTCAACCCCCAAATTTCAATGACTTTGAATCTGGTGAAGAGGTACCAATTGAAGATCTTCAAGTTTCTACGACTCAACCTAACTTACCTCCTGAAATTCGTGAAGTTAGAGGTCACCCAATTGCTAATATCATCGGTGATCTACAAGTTGGTGTTCGTACAAGGAGAGCTACAAACTTTGATGCTTACACTGCTTTTATCTCTCAAATTGAACCGAAGAAGGCTGATGAAGCGCTCCAAGATCCTAATTGGGTTATTGCAATGCAAGAAGAACTCAATCAATTTGAACGATGTAAGGTTTGGACTCTTGTTCCAAGACCAAATGATCAAGGAGTGATTGGTACGAAATGGGTGTTCAGGAACAAGATGGATGAGAATGGAACCATCACGAGAAACAAAGCAAGATTGGTTGCACAAGGCTATAGGCAAGAAGAAGGAATTGATTACGATGAAACTTTTGCGCCCGTAGCAAGACTTGAAGCTATCAGATTATTTCTAGCTTACGCCGCTCACAAGAACTTCAAGTTATATCAAATGGATGTGAAGAGCGCGTTTCTAAATGGTGAACTCCAAGAACAAGTCTATGTTGCTCAACCACCTGGGTTTGAAGATTCACAATTTCCAAATCATGTGTACAAACTCCAGAAAGCTTTGTATGGACTCAAACAAGCACCAAGAGCATGGTATGATACACTATCCAAGTTTCTCATCGAAAAAGCTTCACTCGCGGTAAAATCGATACAACTCTTTTCATTGCCAAACATAATGGTCATAAATTACTTGTTCAAATTTATGTTGATGATATTATATTTGGTTCTACTAATGAATTGTTGTGCAAGCGTTTTGAGAAACTAATGAAGAGCAAGTTTGAAATGAGCATGATGGGAGAACTCACATTCTTCCTCGGGCTTCAAATCAAGCAAATGAGTGAAGGCATTTTTATCACCAATCCAAATACACAAAGGACTTAATCAAGAAGTTTGGACTTGAGAACGCTAAATCATACGATACTCCAATGGCCACCGGCAACAAACTCGACAAAGATCTAAAAGGTAAACGTGTTGATCAAACGCTCTATCGAGGTATGATTGGCTCACTCCTTTATCTTACTGCTAGCAGGCCCGATATTATGTTTAGTGTGTTTGTGTTTGTGCTCGTTATCAATCCGACCCTAGAGAAGCACACTTAATTGCTGTGAAACGTATTATAAGATATCTCTCTGGCACTGTTAACCTTGGACTTTGGTACACCAAAGATTCGAACTTTAAACTTGTAGGTTACTCAGATGCGGATTATGCAGCGTGCACAATTGATAGGAAAAGCACAAGTGGCACTTGTCATTTCCTCGGATATAGACTTGTGTGTCATGGGCGAGTAAGAAACAAGCTTCAGTATCTGTCTCAACAACCGAAGCCGAATATATCGCTGCGGGAAGTTGTTGTTGTCAAATACTCTGGATGAAGCAGCAATTGGTGGACTATGATATCATCGAAGAAAATTGTCCCATCTACTGCGACAATACATCAACAATTGCGGTTTCTGAAAATCCTGTCATGCACTCAAAGACCAAGCACATCGACATCAAATATCACTTCCTCAAAGACCACGTGGAGAAAGGCAATATTCATTTGGAACACGTGGGAACCGACTATCAAATCGCCGACATTCTAACTAAAGCACTTGACGCGAAACGGTTCATGTTTTTGAGAGGTGAAATGGGTATGCTTGAACTCAACTAAATTCAATATAGTTTTGTCAATACTAATGATTTTATGTTGTGTTGAGTTATGAGTATATTAGGTACAAATGATTAAATCAATTTTTCAAAAGTTTCAAGGAAATTATGCGCCATCTATGCGCCTTACTAACTGCGCGCCCATCTCTCGTTTTCTGCGCGCACAATATCTGCGCGCCTATCAATTCATGCGCGCGCTCAACCATCTTTGCGCGCCTTGATGTGTAATGCGCCTTGATGAATAATGCGCCTAGATGTAGATGATGCGCCTTGCTGAAGTAATGCGCCTCTTCATGCGCGCATTAACTATTGCGGCTCAATCATTTCTCAAAATTCAATTTCAATGATTGAACGTAATAAATACACAAGTACCAGGTATGTTCATTCTGTTCATTTATTATAGGAATCTATGTCTTTTGACATTCCTTTAATTGTTCAAGGGTACTTGTGCAATTAAAATTTTTCCCTCGTTTTACGCTTTTCGAAAAATTTATTTTCTGGGATATATTTCTTGCACCCCAAACTTACACCAAAATAGATGTTTTTGGTGTTTGTGCAAAAATTAGTCAAAATTGCTCATACACTTAAAGGGAAAGTGGAGCAGTTTTTCAAAAACCTAAATGTCACATCATGACACTTTAGGTCATTCAGCCATTAATGCCCTTCAAATCCCAAAATCCCTCATTAATGAATGTCCTTTTTGTCATGATGAGCCGCCATTTTCAAAATCCCTCATAAATGCATCCTTTCAACTTCCCATCTTTTTAAATTTTTGACTGTTTTTTTTCCATATCAGTGCAAGTTTTTAATCCTAACCTATAAAAACACATCAACACCTTACTCCCTCCTACCTACTCTATTTCTCTCTCTCTCCCCGTCTCACTCCCTCTCTCCCAGACTCGTCTCTCTCTCTTCATCTTCATTTTTCTTCTTCATTTTACATTCATATATATAAGTTTATGGGTCCTAAGAAAGCATCAACATCTACACAAGACGATATGGTATGAATTCTCAACCTTTAATCTCCTTATATTTCTGTTTTTTTTCGTCATTTTCAGTGATGTTTTTCGTTTTTTTTAAACCCGGATTCATTTTCTTTGATTTCTCTTGATTCGATGATCCGTTTTCTATATCGTTTGTTGGGTTGTGTTCTATTCTTGATTTCGAATCTTTTAAAACCAACATTTTAACGATCAATGCTCTGTTTGTTACAAATCTGAGTTTTTGTTTTCAAAATTTTTCAAAATTTTCGGGCATTCTTTTGATCATTGTGCTTTCATTATTGATTTGTTCTTATTTTTGTTTGCATATTTAGATTCCTTGTCGTCATGCGGTCATTTTGATATATTATTTGTCTAGTTTGGTGAAGTTTCATGATTTTCGTGTTCTTGGTGTTCTTCGAGCATTCAAGGGTCGTTCTTCGTGTTCTTCGTCATTTATGCATGTTTTGGTCTCTAAAAATTTTCTAACTTGTTTTCGAAAATTTGAACTTTTTGATTTTCATTTCTTTCATTTGAATGCTTGTTGTTTGTTTTTCTTTCTAAGTAAAAATTTTCACGTCATGCGCCTATGTACTTCTTTATGCGCCTATTTTTTATGCGCCTGAATGATTTATGCGCCTCTACTTGTATATGCGCTTAAATCATTCTGCGCCTAAAAACCTTATGCGCCTAACTTCGTACTTAGTCAAATTTCGTTGTTTTAATTTTTCCTTAGTATTCACATAGAACCATATTATGCGCCTTGTAACTCTATGCGCCTTCAATATTTTATGCGCCTAATTCAATCATGCGCCTTGATTCTCTATAATTTTGTGCGCCTGTTTCAATTATGCGCCTATATATTTCATGCGCCTATGTTACTTTGATCATTTTATGTTTCTATGCGCCTATATCACTTCTAACATCAATCATTTTTTTCAGGACCTTGCAAATTTCAAACTTGAAGAAACTCTTGATCTATTGGAGTTATCTGGTGAAGTGATGGGAAGAGAAATAATAGAGACTCTGCGCGTCGCTGGTCTGCTCCCTTTATTCACCATGGACCAAGATTTCTTCTCTGCGCTCCTCGTGGATGAGTTCTTCTCCACTGCTGTTCTAGTGGAAATTGACGTAAATGGGCGCACTCACTACCGGATTGAGGCGCGCGTTCAAAATGTTGACGTCCATATTTCATCATCTGTGATTCGACACTTGCTCGGTTTTCCATCTACCGGTGAAGATCGCATTATTGGGCGCCCGATGACTTACTCAATTGATGATCAGAACAAGATGGCTGCCTCACTTCTAAATATTCCCACGCTTCAAAACAATATCAAAAACACCGAAATTCGAGATGGTGGAGAACTCTTGACTCACATCGCTCACTTGGTGGGAACTTCAATAGTGTTCAAAACTGGGAACGTAAACCGATTCACGGTTGAACAATGGGAATACACAGCTGCTATCATGGCCAAGGAGAAGCTTCACTGGCCTCATATTCTGTTCAAGACTCTGCGTGAGCAAATTGATAAATTTGTGAAGAACAAAAGTGATGGAAAGACCCGATTCCGCTCACACTGCCTTATTCTCACAAAACTTTTTCTAACTTACCCTGAGTTAGTTAAGTTTTTGAATGAGAATCCGGAGTACAAGATCAACGATGTTCCAATGTTTGGTAAAGCTAGTTTGGACCTCAAGAAGCGCAGGAAGAAGCCCACAAAGCGCGCAAAAGGAATCCAAATCAAGACTGTTGAAGGCTTAGTAGATGAAGACACAGAGTCCGATGATGCGCCAGTCCTTAAAAGCGCACCATTATTAAAGAGCGCAGTAAAAGCAAGCGCTAGACAAAGCGCAGATCCAGTGCCAGGCGCAGATAAAAGCAAAGGCAAACGGGTAGTTGATGACCCTACTCCTGCGCCTGTCAAACGCACTAGATTTGAAACTGATGATGAGCGAGATCTGAGGCTAGCGCAGGAAGCCAGCAGGCTTGAGGCTCAACGAAAAAGAGATGAAGACTTTCTAGCCAAACAAGCTGCTGAGTCAGAAAAGTTAGAGCGCATGAAAGGCGCCGGATCAAGCGCAGATATTGAGAAAGGGCCTTCTGTTTCCGCGCCTTCCCAGCGCGCTCCTTCTCAACGCGCCCCCACTCCTCGTGCGCCCTCATTCAAATTTCAACCTTCCAATATGTCAAGGGTACAACTCCTCTCTGATTTCTTCGGCGATGACATTTCAGACATTGAGGAACCCGTTCAGGGGGAGCAAGAGACCATCCCTCAGCGCACTCCTTCTCCAGTTGCGCCTCCACCTGGACCAGATCCGATCACAACAGAAACTTTTGATGTTGAAACAGTTGTTGTTGAAACTGTTGAGATTGAAACTGAAGATGAATTTGAGTCTCCTACTCATTCACCTCCTCCTGCGCCTCCATCTCCTTCTGCGCCCCTTCAAGATTCTGCGCCCCTTCAAGATTCTGCGCCCCTTCAAGATGATGCGCCACTCTCTACCCCTGCGCCTCCTCCGTCTGCTCCTGATTTGAGCGAGGTACTTTCCATTCTTCATTCTTTACAGCAGGGGCAAGCCAATTTAGAGCAAGGACAGGCGCATATAAAGTCTCAATTTGAGCTTCTTACTTCCTTACTCACTGATCAATCCGAAGAGATCGCTGCCATTAAGGGGGAGATGAACTCTCTCAAGGACAAACTCTCTGCTCCTTCTCCTCTTCCGGCGCAGACTCAGGTTCAAGCTCATACTGACCAGGCGCAAACCACCGCTTCTGCGCCTACGTTCATACCTCAATCTGCTGCGTCTCAATCAAATATGAATGTGCTTGTATCTAAGTTGGATGTCCTGAAAGAGTTGGTCGTCACTCATTTCACTGCTGCTCACTCAAGCTCTGACAGACGCGCCGAACATATTTCTTCAGATATTATCACGGCTCAGAATGCCATTGAAGCTCACATTCAAATCTTGGAAGAAAACATTTCACAGCAGCAGCAAATCACTCAGCGTTCCATTGATGAATACCAAAACATCAATGTGAATCACTTGAGTTATATTAGAGATGGTATTACTGCTACTCACTCCAGTGTCACGGACACTCAAGGGTTAGCGAACCGTAGTCATCAGCTCGCAAAGCAAATTCAGTGTTCTGTTTCAGAGATCGTTGAAGGATTGAAGGAAGATGATGCGCCTCCCAACCCTTAGCTTCTATTATTTTTGTTTGTAAATTTTTAGAACCTTTTGTAATAGAACAATCTCTTTTGTGATAGTGATTTTGTGCTTACTTGTTTTAGCACCTTTTGTTTTTGTTCTATTCAAAACTTGTAACTTGTAACTCTTACACCCCAAGTTTTAATGAGAACAATGCATCACTTATTATCAAACCTTGTTCACTCAAACTCCTTGTTTGTAGAACAATGAATATTGTTTAAATCCATATGCATCATATTGAATTGTTTCATACTTTCATGCATTAAGTTTAAACTTGGTTTAAACACATTTTCAAAACTAAAATTCATATATCATCTTGAATGTGTTAAACTGTTGTTTTTATCTTTCCATATGTAACTCTTTATTCTTATTGGAATAGATTAGGAATCTATATTTTGGACCAGTGTGTACATTAACTTGAGACATGAATTACCAATTTCATTCATTTGGACATGTTTTTATCAAGTATAATGTTTGTCCTTGATATAGTAGGTAATGGCATCAATCAAATAGGGGGAGATTGTTGGGTATGCCCACATATATCTCAGTTTTAATGTATTAGGATTTATTAGATTTGATTGATCCATCACCTAAGTTTTATTTCATGGACTTTAGACCCACATGTAAAAAGTATTTATACTTCATTTTTTAGGTTGTCCATTGTTATAGAATAGGCTTAGAAATAGGGCAAGAAGATCAAGTTTCAAGAAAAATCACTCAGTAAGTTTGAGCCGCGCTTATGCGCCTCCACGCGCCATGCGCCACGCGCCTTCTACATTCGCGCAATGCGCCAGTTAGAACGCGCGCTTAAAGATTTCTTCATAAGATATGTTACGCGCATCTGCGCCCCTTGACTTAAGCGCACGCTTACTATGCGCCTATTGGCTCAATGCGCCTCTTGGCTCAAATGCGCCTCAAAGAATTTATTCAACACTCAGTGATTTATTGAAGACTCGAAGACTTGAAAAGAATTCAAAATTACGCCAATGATCCAACGGTGGATAAAAGATGCATATGCGCCTAATCTGTTGACACGTGTCCATAACGGTCACATTTATGTTGAGTGTCAAAATGGCCATAAAATATGCATGCTCCAATCAACGAACGACAGCTCATCTTATCCACAAGGATTTCCAAACGGCTAGTTTTTTGAAGTTCACTATAAATACCCCATAACTTCAACATTTTGAAGTTGCTGAGTTTTGCTAAGAATTTCAAGAATTTCTCTCTCAAAGCATTTGTTGAAGATTTGAAGATTGCCTTCGTTTTTCCAGATTTCTCAAGAACATCTTCATACCTTCATCCTTAGCCCAGATCTTCAAGCCTTAACACTTTAGTTTCTTGCGCTCTCCATCTCAAAGATCTAAAGAGCCTTGATTCTAAGAACACACACGCACCTCTTTAAGATTAATCATTTAGATTCATCTTTTAGAAATACACCGGTTATTGTTTTGGATTTGTTCTTTCATAGTAATAGATCTTGAGTTAGTGTATAAGCTCAAACATTGTAATTTGTAACACTCACTCATTTTATAAGATCTCGATTAGAAATCCAAGACTAACCATCTTGGTAGAGGACGTAGATCTTTCATTGATCGAACCTCTCCAAATAGCTTGTGTTATTATCTTGTCATTTCTTTCAAGTTATTATTTTCACTCACTATTTGCTTGTTTACTCATTGTAGATTGATTGAACTGAATTGTGTTGTGTTGTTATATCATTTGCCTTAGTTCCTTATTTCACTCACTTTGAGCCAAAATACTTAGTGTGTGTGTTGCGCTCCCTTTATCACTTTGCGCCTATTTTCATTACTAAATTCCGCTGTGCATTTCACTCACTCACTTAGGCGCATTTCATAACGCTTACTTGATAAAGTGCGCATTCGCAATTGAGTTTTTCAAGGGTACGAAAAGAATTTTAAAACAGCTATTCACCCCCCCCTCTAGCTATTTTTCATACCCTTGTTGCCCTTTGGGACCAACACCCAGGAGGAAAGGATTAGACTCGCTGATCACGAGGAGGACGTCGCGAGGGTTGAGCTTTTGGGGCAAGTTGTTGGTGGGTTTACATTACATAAATGTGTAACCTTTTTGGGAATAGTTGTACCAAACTTGACGTCATTAGAATTTGTATATTTTATTATTTTGGGTGTAAGCTTATGGAGCTTACACTAGTTTATATTTTGTTGTACAAGTTAGATTTCAAAACTTTGTGTTATCATATTTTGGTATAAAAGGAAAATTTTATCTTCATTATTTTAGAGTTTATTGTTTAAGTCGACGTCCAGCTCGTGCACTCCGGGCCCGCGGGGTCGGGGTCGCGACAGTTGGTATCAGAGCTATGGTTTAGCTCTAAGTATAAGTCGAGGTGGACTAGTATGACCTAGGAGGGTAGTTGTGTTCGGAGTGAGTAACGGTTGATGTTTTATGCAGGTAATTGTTCCCAATGGCTAGAAGAAGAACGGGTGAAGGTTCTAGTGGGGCTCAGAATCAGAATGGTCTTCGGGAAGAGAACCGTGCTATGTTCCAAGGCATGTTTGAGGCGGCCATGAAGGCAATTAATGACCAAGGACCGAGAGTAGAGCAAGCACCACCACCCCGATATGGTTTGGAGAAATTCTTGAAACTGAAACCGGCAGAGTTCGATGGTGAGCCCGATGTGAAGAGGGCCGAACTATGGGTTGAGTCTATGGAGAAAATTTATGATGTGTTTGGGTGCACGGACGAGGATAGGGTCTGGTTTGCGGCTTATAAATTGGTTGGGGCCGCCGAGCATTGGTGGAAAGGAGTCAAAGCGAGTTGGGATGATACCCATAGAGTGTATGCATGGGAATTGTTTGTGCGGAAGTTCAAGGAGCATTTCATTCCGGTGGTAGATCAAAACCGAAAGGAGATCGAGCTTCTCAACTTGGAGCAAGGTTTGTTGTCTATAGCTCAGTACTCGACAAAGTTCACAGAATTAGCCCGGTATTGTGACTATCTTTTGAGGACCGAAGAACAGAAAGCTATGAGATTCATCCGGGGTTTGAAGACTTCTATCCGTACTCAGCTTATAGCCCAGAGGATTGTGACATTCCAGGATGCGGTAGACCGTGCCTATCTTATAGAGCAAGATATTAGGGAACATAAGAGGAAGACTGAGGTAGCTAACCCGGGTAAACAAGGAAGCCATGCTAAATCTCAACCACAACACCGTTCAGATAACCGAGGTAATTTTGGGGGACAATCTCAGTCCCGAGGGCAACCGATCCCAAGGAACCCGGGTACTACTGCTGGGAACCAAGGGAACCAAAATAGGAGACTCTGTTCATATTGCCAAAGGGGAGGACACTCGGAGGACCAGTGTTGGAAGAAACGGGGAAATGTATTAACTGTGGGCAGTTGGGGCATTTTGCGAAGGATTGCCCGAGATTCAGAGGTCAACCGACTGGGGTAGGAGCTGGGGCTCCACATGGTCAGAAAAGGGATGCTACGAGAAAGGCCAAAGTCCAAGGAAAGGTGTTTGAAATGAATCAGCATCAGGCAGATGATCCCTCAGTGATTGGAGGTATTGTTTCTATATCTAATGTGAGCGCGCGTACGTTAGTAGATCCAGGATCATCTCATTCTTACATTTCTGTGCAATTTGCTTCTTTACTAAATGTTGCATCTGAGTCTTTGCCCTATGTGTTAGAGGTGTCAACCCCTATAGGAGAATGTTTGGTGAATGATAAAGTCTTTCGTGCTTGTGATGTGCTTATATGTGGTCGTGTCTTGTGTGCGGACTTGGTAGTCCTTCCTATTCAAGACTTTGATGTTATTTTGGGTATGGATTGGCTGAGCAAACATCATGCTTCAGTCGATTGTCGTAGAAATGTCGTTAATTTCTCTATTCCTGATGTGCCTAAATTTGTTTTTGAGGCTATGCCTTTGGGTAAGAATGTTCGTATCATTTCTTATGTGAAAGCTAGGAGATTGTTGCATCGTGGGTGTGAGGGGTACTTGGCTAGTGTGCTTGATACTAGGAAAGAATCCCCTAGTTTGGAGAGTGTTCGAGTAGTTAGGGAATTTCCCGATGTTTTCTCTTCTGAATATTATATGCCTCCCGATCGTGAGATAGAGTTTTGTATAGATCTTTTGCCGGGTACGGCTCCGATTTCAAAGGCACCGTATAGGTTGGCTCCCGCAGAATTGAAGGAACAAAAGGTTCAGTTGCAAGAGTTGCTTGATCGAGGGTTTATCCGCCCTAGTGATTCCCCGTGGGGAGCACCGGTTTTGTTTGTGAGGAAGAAAGACGGTTCTTTGAGATTGTGTATCGATTACCGAAAGTTGAATCAGGTTACAGTGAAGAACAAGTATCCTCTACCTCACATCGATGATTTATTTGATCATCTTCAAGGGTCCGTGGTGTTTTCTAAACTTGATTTGAGGAGTGGGTACCATCAGTTGAAGATTCGATCGGAGGATATTCCGAAGACTGCCTTTCGCACTCGTTATGGTCATTACGAGTTCTTGGTTATACCGTTTGGGTTGACTAACGCGCCGGCCGTATTTATGGATTTGATGAACCGGGTTTTCCATCCTTACCTTGACTCATTTATGGTGGTTTTCATCGACGACATTCTTGTCTACTCTAAATCCCGAGAGGAGCACGAGCAACACTTGAGGACAGTTTTATCCATTCTTGCGAGGGAGCAGTTAAGTTTAGTAAATGCGAATTTTGGCTCGAGAAGGTTTCATTTCTGGGTCACGTTATTTCTAAGGATGGGATTTCTATGGATCCTTCAAAGATAGAAGCCATAGTGGATTGGAAGAGACCCGAGACAGTGACCGAGATCAGAAGTTTTCTGGGTTTAGCCGGGTATTACAGAAGGTTTATAGAAGGGTTTTCGAGGATTGCTACTCTGATGACTCAGTTGACCCAGAAGGATGTACCGTTTGTGTGGGGTGAAAAATGTCAAAGCAGCTTTGATGAATTAAAGAAGAGATTAAATACGGCTCCTATTCTTGCGTTACCAAATGGAAATGACGATTTAGTAATTTACAGTGATGCTTCGAAAGAGGGTTTGGGTTGTGTTTTGATGCAAAATGGGAAAGTGATTGCGTATGCTTCAAGGAAGTTGAGCCCGAGTGAACAGAATTATCCTACTCACGACATGGAGTTAGCGGCTATTGTATTTGCGTTGCATAAGTCGAAGCATTACCTTTATGGAGTGAAGTTTGAGATTTTTACCGATCACAAGAGTTTGAAATACCTCTTCTCTCAAAAGGAATTGAACAACCGGCAGCGTCGATGGATGGAACTTTTAAAGGACTATGACTGTACGATTTCTTATCATCCGGGGAAGGCGAATGTGGTAGCCGATGCGATTAGTAGAAAATCTTATGTGGCTTCGATGATGGTTCGAGAATGGAAAATGCTTGAGGATGTTCGAGATTGGTGTCCTCGTGAGTCGAGACATGGGGCTATTTTTGCGAATATTAGGGTATCTCCGACCCTAATTCAAAGGATAAAAGAAGCTCAAAAAGAAGATCCCGAGTTAGTAAAAGTAATGGGTAAAATGAAGGAAAAGAACTTCGAGGATTTTCTATGAGTTCGAATGGGGTGTTGACTTTTCGTGGTCGCTTGTGCGTACCCGATGTTGGTGGAATAAAGAGGCAAGTTTTGGATGAGGGTCACAAATCGAGATATACTATTCATCCGGGTAGTACGAAGATGTATCAAAATTTGAAACAACACTTTTGGTGGAACAACATGAAGAGGGAAATAGCCGAGTATGTTTCGAAATGTTTAACTTGTCAGCAGGTCAAAGCCGAGCATCAGAGACCCGCAGGACTACTTCAGCCGTTAGAGATTCCGGAGTGGAAATGGGAGCATGTGACTATGGATTTCGTTACGGGACTACCTCGCACCCGTAGGAAGTATGACAGTGTTTGGGTAATCATGGATAGACTGACTAAGAGTGCACATTTCTTGCCTATTGACATTAGGTACTCGATGGAAAAGCTTGCGACCCTTTACATTGATGAGATTGTGAGATTGCATGGGGTTCCGGTTAGCATTGTGTCAGATCGAGACCTGAGATTTACTTCTAGATTCTGGAAGGCGTTTCAGAAGGCTTTGGGTACCGATTTGAGGTTTAGCACCGCGTTTCATCCTCAGACTGACGGTCAGTCTGAGAGAACCATTCAGATTTTGGAGGATATGTTGCGAGCTTGTTCGATAGACTTTTCCGATTCTTGGGATAGACATTTACCGTTAGTGGAATTCTCTTACAACAACAGTTATCAGGCTAGTATCGAGATGGCACCTTATGAAGCCTTATATGGGAGAAAATGTAGATCGCCTATCTGTTGGGATGAGGTCGGTGAAGCGAAGATCGTGGGTATTGATTTGCTTCAGGATTCAGTTGAGAAAGTTAGAGTTATCCGGGATCGATTTAAAACAGCCCAGAGTCGACAGAAGAGTTATGCAGATAACCGAAGTCGAGATCTTAGTTTTCAGACCGGTGATTTTGTGTTCTTGAAAGTATCTCCGAAGGTGGGTATTCGAAGGTTCGGGAAGAAAGGCAAATTGGCTCCGAGGTTTTTAGGTCCATTTGAGATTCTGGGAAAGGTGGGACTTCTTGCGTATCGACTTGCGTTACCACCGTCTTTAGACCGGTTACATAATGTTTTCCACCTTTCTATGCTTCGGAAGTATGTTCATGATCCATCTCACGTGTTACCAAGGGTACCGGAGGATATAGAGCCTGATATGACCTACGAGGAACGACCGGTTCGGATTTTAGATACCAAGGTCCAAAAGTTGAGGAACAAAAGCATTCCGTTAGTTAGAGTTCTTTGGAAGAATCACAATGTCGAGCAATCGACTTGGGAGCTTCGAGAGGAGATGGAGCGTAAATATCCGTGGCTTTTCAATTCGGGTAAGTCTCGTTAAAATTCGGGTCGAGTTTTCTTTAAGGGGAGTGAATGTCACGACCGAAAACCGTCTCTATTTTATTGATAAATAATTATTTATTTATTTATTTATTGAATTAAATATTTATGTGCGCATTTTATATCTCATAATATTAAATTGTGCCTAGCATTATTTGGTTGATATTGTGTTAATTGGGTAGAAGGGTGATATGGGTTTATTTGTACTAGGTAGTGAGGAGGGGGCCTAAGTGTAAGTTTTTTTTTAAATCATTTCTCCTACTCCCTCCCTACTCCCCTCTTCTCCCTCACTCTCAGCACACTCTTTTTCTCCCTCTCTCCTCCATTTGTGAAGGTAAGAACCCTCTCCCTATTTCCTTCATTTTGATCATCTTCCTCCCTCTATTTCTTAGTGCTCATTTTATAAAATGTGTTTAGATCGTCGATAGGATCGCGTAGAACCAAAAATATTTGAATTCCGTCATCTTTGAGAAATCTCAAGTAAGTTGCTTTTCCCCATTTTTATGCTAAAGTGTTCATTTCATGTTCATATAATGCTTTAGTTGAAATATTTGATGTTTTATTGAGTTTGGAATTTATTTGGAATTTATTTGGGTTTTTGATAAAAATGGTGAATGTTATGAATGTTGTGATTTGATCTTGGTTTTGGTTGATAAATGGTGTTATTTAGGTCCCCTTTAAGTTAGATGTTGTTTGGGTACTTTAGGGATCAAGTTGGAAGTGTTGATTTGTGAGAAATTTGGTTTGGGTTCGAAAATGGCGAAATCCCAGCTCTGTTTCCCGGCCTGAAGGCAGACCAGGCGCCCGCCCGACTTGAGCCAGGCGCCCGCCTACCCACCCTTTTTCCCGTTGCCAACCATCTGTTAGAATAAGCGCGCGCCCGACCCCCTCCAGGCGCCCGTCCGCCCCCTGTTCCAGAAATCTTCCTTTTTTGCTTGTTTAAGACAAAGTGGCTTCCTAGTTTAAGTTTATTTACTCAAACTAACTTAAGTTAACATCGTGGATCACCTTATTAATTGGAATTGGTTCCTTTGTGAATAAATATGTTATGGAATTTGATTAAATATCGTTTTGAGGATGTTGGACATCTTTGATGAGTTGCTTGGATTGGTTTACCTTTGTTGTGATTTATTTGGAATGGTTCCCTACTTTGGAATCATTGGTGGTTTATTTAAGCTAGTATTTATTACTTAGCATTTATTTGAAAGTCCAGCTGGTTATTTGTGTTCGAGTCAGGCAATGGATAATGCTATAATGGCTCAAGCCAAGTCCAGTATAGCGTCGCCTATTGGTCCTTGTTTCCTCATCCAGATTGGCCTTGGATGGGATGAGCTAGCTCCTTTTTGTGAGTATTCTAGCTACACGTTTTGGAGCATGACTTTGTGGCATGGCTCCCGCCCTTTGTGGCATGTTACTTTGTTATTGGTTCCGGTACCGGGGGTTTTCTCTTCAAGCTTTCATGCTACTATGAAGATGTTGATTTTTGATTGTTGAAGCTGCGCAGCGACCTTTATTTGGTTATATCAGTTGGGAAACCTTGGCTAATATCCTTTCTTAATTGTTTATTTCCGCCGCTATCTGTTAATTGATAAATGCTATGTGCTAAGTGATATTTATGATTGTTTATTGCTTATTGCATCATAACATGTCATATAGTTGCATTAGTAACTTATTGAGATTTATCTCACCCCCTTTCTTTTATCTTTGTTTTTCCTTAACCCCCCCCCCCAAGAGGAAAGGATTAGACTCGCTGATCACGAGGAGGACGTCGCGAGGGTTGAGCTTTTGGGGCAAGTTGTTGGTGGGTTTACATTACGTAAATGTGTAACCTTTTTGGGAATAGTTGTACCAAACTTGACGTCATTAGAATTTGTATATTTTATTATTTTGGGTGTAAGCTTATGGAGCTTACACTAGTTTATATTTTGTTGTACAAGTTAGCTTTCAAAACTTTGTGTTATCATCTTTTGGTATAAAAGGAAATTTTTATCTTCATTATTTTAGAGTTTATTGTTTAAGTCGACGTCCAGCTCGCGCACTCCGGGCCCGCGGGGTCGGGGTCGCGACATGGTATGAAACCCTTTCTAAGTTTTTACTTAGTGATGGCTTAGGTTTCACTCGAGGTAAAATCGATACTACTTTATTTGTTTCCAAGCATAAGGGTCATTCATTGTTTGTTCAAATATATGTCGATGATATTATTTTTGGATCTACTAATGAATCACTTTGCAAGAGATTTGAGAGGCTAATGTAGAGCAAGTTCGAGATGAGCATGATGGGTGAACTAACATATTTCCTTGGACTCTAAGTCAAACAAACCAATGAAGGAATCTTCATCTGTCAAGCCAAGTATACAAAAGAACTCATCAAGAAGTTTGGATTTGACAATGCTCACTCTCAAAGCATACCGATGGGCACTAACATTCATTTAGATAAGGATGAGTCTGGTAAGATGGTAGATATGACTCTCTATTGAGGTATTATCGGCTCACTCCTCTATCTTACTGCCAGTAGACTAGATATCATGTTTGCCGTTTGTGTATGTGCCAGGTTTCAAGCTGACCCTAGAGAATCTCATCTGCAGGCTGTGTAGATACCCCGGGAGGAGCCCACGGCTTTAGGCTAGACCGTGCGGAGTTGTCCTAGGATGTCTAACTTGTTTTTAGAGTCGCCACCTATGTTTTGAGGAACATAAGAAAAACCTATTGATAATAGCCTAAGTTTGATTACGAAAACAAAGATTCTTTGTTTTGAGGTTCGGGGGTTAGATTACGAGATGGGAAGTACCGAAACACCCATCTCGCCCAACTAAAGTTGGTCTTGCTTGATCAAAATCTACATGAATGATAAACGTTCTTCTTCTTCTTCTTTAAATCATAAAAAAGGGGTTTTGAAATAGAGTTTGGAATGTAGGAGATAATTCTTTAACCGACCTCAATGAGATGAGGTGATCATTAGAGTCATGTCCCAAAATGATTTGGGTGATTGCACTTTGATAAAACAAAAAGAAAGAGAAAAGAGATGAAGTTGAGAAGGGAAAGAAATAGCTTTACCTAGACTTCAAGAGACTTCAAACACTTCTTGTTGAATTACTTGGAGAAATCCTTTGGAAAATGATTTGAAAGTAGAAAATGTGGTTTATTGAGATTGAGAGCCAAAGGTCCAAGGTCAAGGTCAAAGTTTTTGGTCAAAGTTTTTGTCTCAAGTTTTCGTCTTTTGAAAATGGAGGTAAAGGGAGGTTTTTATAGGTGAAAGAGAGATGTTTTTGGTGCCAAAACTCAGTCACCAAGAAATCCTTCCCAGGCAAAATCCTGTAAATTGAGCAAGGGAGAGAATCCTGGCCAGAAATCTGTAACTGACGCCCAGAGGCGCGCGCTTCCTGCTTTGGGGGCGGGAGGCGCGCGCGTCTGGCTCCTCCTGTCGGAGGCGCGCGACTCAGAGAAGGCAATTTTGACAGAATGGACTAGAAAGTCAGCCCTGTTATTCAGTTTAGTCCCTGGACTTAACGAAGTCAGTCAGGAACTTAACGAAAGTGACAGAAACTAACGACAAACACTTAAAATGGGGAGAAACACAAGATCAAATGTGCAATCGGGGTGAGCGGTCCAAGGCGGGGTGTCTACAGAGCCCCTCGGCGACGTGGATTGCAAAGAAAAACGCGTCGACGAAAGTTAAAAACACCCGCCGAGGACATCACCAAGAAAAAAGCAAAGACTCGATGAAAGCAGGAATTTGAAATTGCGAGAGATAGTGGTGCGCTCCCTGTGTGAGCGGCTTTTGTTGATAGAGGGGGTGGCGTGATTCGTTAGGTGAACCTGTCGGCTGAATATGTTGAATGAGGCCGTTAGTGAACCTTTTGAACGAAGTCGTTAGTGAACCTTTTGGAGAGGCCGTTAGTGAACCTTTGAGGAGGCCGTTAGTGAACCTTTGAGGAGGCCGTTAGTGAACCTTTGGAGAGGCCGTTAGTGAACCTTTGAGGAGGCCATTAGTGAACCTTTGGAGAGGCCGTTAGTGAACCTTTGAGGAGGCCGTTAGTGAACCTTTGAGGACGAATCCGTTAGTGAAATCCGTTGATGAGGCCATTAGTGAACCCTTGTAGAGGCCGCTGGTGAACCTTTGAAGAGGCCATTGGTGAACCTTTGGAGAGGCCGTTAGTGAACCTTTTGGAGAGGCCGTTAGTGAACCTTTGAGGAGGCCGTTAGTGAACCTTTGAGGGCGAATCCGTTAGTGAAATCCGTTGATGAGGCCGTTAGTGCACCCTTGAATGAGGTCGTTGGTGAACCTTTGGAGAGGCCGTTGGTGAACCTTTGAAGACGAATCCATTAGTGAAATCCATTGATGAGGCCGTTAGTGAACCTTTGAATGAGGTCGTTGGTGATCCTTTGGAGAGCCGTTAGTGAACCTTTGGAGAGGCCGTTGGTGAACCTTTGGAGAGGCCGTTAGTGAACCTTTGTTGACGAATCCGTTAGTGAAATCCGTTGATGAGGTATTGCTTTGAAGTCTCGTGCCACTTGGAGTCACACTTGACTTTTGAATTGTGGGGTGCGGGCACAGTTGACCGCGACCAGAAAAATATTCCTGCTGGGGATGAAATGTTGAGATTGACCCTTGAGGGGGGGGTATGGCACCCGTGACAGAACTTAGGGAGTTTGGAATCTGGAGAAGGACATCCTACTTTTGAGTGGGAGTTTCTATCCTACTTTCAATCTTTGACATGCCTTAAGGGCGGACCAGAAGAAGGTGCGCCCAACTGGGTGTCTGAGGACAGGGGCTGTGTCTTGATTTAGGCTGGAGATCTCTGACAAGGCCTTTTCTGAAATGATCTAGACTTTGGAGGCGCGCGCTTTCCTCTGTAGGCTTAGGACGCGCGCGCATTTCAGACCGCTGGCGGGTGGCGCGCGCGTCTGGGAGGTGGAATTCCGGGCTTGACATTTGCTGGCCAAAAGAACCCCCAACAGCTATAATATCATCTTCTGTTCGACCACTTGATTCTCACAGCTCCTTTCTGCCATTTTTGAACATCATATTATTGCTTAACTTTGCTTGTGATCAACATTTTCCATGGCTTCCAATTCTTTTGCCCTTGATGCCAAGGTTGTTAGTGGGTATGAAAAGGACTTGGGCACTTTTGTGTATTATTTCAAGACCCATCCCAAGAAGGCCTTCATTAAAGACTTCGGGTTCCGAATTCTTTTCACTTTGCGGACGTTGAAGCTGGATTGGGATTTGTTGAGAGCTGCCGCGGCTTTCTGGGATTGCGACAGCCATACCTTCAACTTTTCAGCTAATGAAATGGTGCCGACTGTTGATGATTTCGGGGCCATCCTTAGTATGCCTTTGGCCGGTCGGATTGCCGTCCCTAAATATCACCGTGGTGCCATTGACACTTGGGTTGAGTCACTGAATCTCCCTGTTGAGGACGTGAGGAAGATGTTGCACGGTACTGTGATTAACATAACTGAGTTGCCGATGTTCTTCAGTTTACACTCGGAGGATCCGGTGGTTCAATCTTTCAAAAGGAATGCCATGGCCGCTTGTCTCTTTAGTGAAGTACTGTTTGTTACACCCTTCGGGACTGCAGATACGCAGTTGGCTGAGATTATTTTGCAAGCCAAGGAGCAACAATTTAGTATAATCCCTCTTATTGTAGGGGAGACGTTGCACGGCCTTGATGAGTTACATAGGACGGACAAGATGTGCCGGGGAAGCCCTTTGCTCTTGACCATATGGATCCGAGAACACTTCAAGATTTATTCCCTGGATGGTGATTTGTCTCCTTTTGCTATTCATAGGAGGAAGCTGTTGATCCGGGATTTATCTGAAGACGGTTGGAAGAAATTCTTTGCCTCTCGGGTAACCGTCGATATTGAGTGGTGCCCTCCTTCTTGGGGTCTTCGTCCTTTTGTGGAATGGACTCTTGGTTTTCAGCACGTGGTTGTGCCTGGCTTGAGAGATTCTTCATTTTACCAGCCAGAGCGGGTTCTGCGGCAGTTTGGTTGCCAACAGATAATTCCTTTTCTGAGAGACGGAATGTTTCGTCCAGTCACTTACATGGGTCCGGACTTCTCGAGTGAGCTTCAGTTGGCTTGGGGAGATGATCACAACCGTTGGGCTTTTGCTCCTCTGCATCGGGGGAGTGTCTTCCTTCCCGAGAGCTACTTGGATTATTTGTTTGGCACCCTTTACCGTAGCATCACTTGGGTCGATGTGCTTCGTGCCGAGTTGTTGGGAAAGGGTTTTGAGCTTAGCAGCGCTTTGAGATATAGGGAGTCTGCTGCTGATTCGAGTAACATTCTTGCTGACCCTTTCGGTACTCCTTTGGATGACTTTTATGCCAAGAGACGTGCCGCAACACAGAAGGTTTCGGTGCGTATTAGTGTTCCTCCGTTATCCAAGAAGAAAAGGATTGAGAGGCGGTCGGGTGGTCCTTTGAAGGCTAAGAGAAAATTGGATTTTTCTTAGTACCCTAAGAGATTGCAATTAAATTAGACCACTTTGTTTTAGGATTTAGTATTTTGATGTCTTTGTTGCTCAATAAATCCGTTGTAATGGTTTGAATAGTTCATTGAATGAATAAAAATTGCATCTTGTTATTTGAAGTGAATTGGGTATTTTTGATATGTTTTAGACCGCACCCGAAGGTTGCCTACGTTCCTCCAGTTGGGAGGCTCAGGTCTCCGTAGTTCAAACAAACAAAGACCATTTTTTTTTGTGCACCCTGCTTTTTTCCTAGACCGCCCTTTCGGGTTTTCAATCTAGCGGGCGTCTTTTTTCTTGCACGTGCTCTAATTTTTGCCTAGGCCTCCCTTGCGGGTTTTCAACCTAGTGAGCGATTTTTTTTTTTTTTTTTTTTTTTTTTTTTTTTATGTCTTTGTTTATTAAGCATAGAACTTCTTGAGCTTGTCGAGGTTGACCTCCTTTGGCAGCTGGTCACTATCTAAAACCACGAGTCGGACTGCACCACCGCTTAGTATCTTCTTGACCACCTACGGACCGATCCATCGGGGTCCCCATTTCCCCAGGGGATTCATGGCGTTATGAGGATGTTGTCTTATGACCAAATCTCCCACATTGATGTTTCGAGGCTTTACCTTTTTGTTGAAAGCTCTTGCCGTCCTTTACTGATACGCCCTTGTGCGTTCGAGTGCTCTTAGCCTTTTCTCATCGAGTAAGGCTAGCTGTTCATATCGACTTTGCATCCAGTCGACCTCGTTGACTTGATTCTCGAGGAGGACCCGTAGAGATGGGACTTCAAGTTCGATTGGGAGTACGGCTTCAGAACCATAGACTAACGCATAAGGAGTTTCTCCTGTTGCTGACCGTATTGATGTGCGGTAGCCCCACAATGCCAATGGTAGCTTCTCGGGCCAATCCCTTCCTGTTGAGGCCATTTTCTTGACGATGGTCTCGATGGTCTTATTTGCTGCTTCAACCGCGCCGTTTGCTTGGGGATGGTAAGGAGATGACTTGTGCTTGGTGATCTTGTATTCTACCAAAAGTGCATCCATTTCCTTCTCAAAGTGAGAGCCGTTATCGGAAATGATTTCATGAGGCACGCCGTATCGGCACATGATATTAATCTTTACAAATTCGGCCACTTTCTTGGCGTTGAGGGTCCAATAGGCTTGTGCTTCGACCCTTTTTGTGAAGTAATCGACGGCCACTAGGACGAATGACTGCCCATTGCTCCCGGCAGGATGGACTTTACCGATGATGTCTATCCCTCAACAAGAGAAAGGCCAAGGTGTGACCATGTTGTAAAGTTGCGAGGGTGGAGCGTGTTGCAGATTAGCATGGAATTGGCACTTGTTACACCTTTTGACTTTCTCGATACAGTCTCGTTCCATAGTGCTCCAATAGTAACCAATGCGGAGTATCTTCTTGACTAGCATGAACCCATTCATGTGGGGTCCATACTCTCCTTCGTGCACTTCACATATTATCTCTTGAGCTTCGGCCTCATTGGCGCATAAGAGATTGATCCCGTCGTGGTGCCTTTTGTAGACTCGGTCTCCAATCAGTACGTACCGAGAGGCTAGCCTTTGCAGAGTCGCTTGAGACTTCTTATTGCTATTCTCAGGATAAATGCCATCTTTGAGGAAATTCCTGATATCCAAATACCACGGGGAGTTTGTTTGAACCTCGTCGATCTCGATACTTATGCAGTACGCCGGACTGTTCCTTCGGGCAATTTTGAAAGGCTTCACCATTTTCTCTTTGGGCATTTCGACTAATGAAGCTATAGTGGCCAGTGCATCAGCGAAGCGATTTTTATCCCTTGGCGGGTAGTTGAAAGTGATCTCTTGGAATTGTTCAACCAATTCTTCAAGGTGCTGACTATACTGTTGGAGGGTCGGGTCTTGGATTCGCCATTTACCCGACTGCTGATTGATAAGGAGCAAAGAGTCGCCGAATACATATAGTTCCGTGACGTTTCTCTCGAGAGCTGCTTCGAGTCCTGCTATGCATGCTTCGTACTCGGTAATGTTGTTGGTAGCTTCGAATTCCAGACGGACGGCAATGGGAGTGTAGATGTCATTTGGATCGACAAGCAATACTCCTATACCAAAACCGTGTTTATTGGCGGCGCCATCGAAAAAAAGTTGCCACTTATTTTCCTCGGTTGCAGTACAAATTAAATGCTCATCGGGGAACTGTACGTCTTCCCCCTTCACTTTGTCACACGGGAATTCGGCAAGCTGGTCACTGAACACTTTCCCCCTAATGGATTTTAGTGTGACGTAAGTGATATCATAGCCGGCGAGCATGAAGTACCATTTGGCTATTCTTGTTGACATGAAAGGCTTCTCAAAGATGTAGCGGAGCGGGTCCACCTTTGCTACCAGCTTGATCGGAAAAGCTTCCATATAGTGTTTGAGCTTTTGAGTAACCCAAACCAACGCTGCACATGACTTCTCTAAGACAGAGTAGTTCTTTTCACCTCCTTGGAATCGGCGACTGACAAAATAAATGGTATTCTCCTTTGTGGACTCTCGTTGCTCTTGTGCTAACATAGCCCCTAGGGCTTCATCATTGACGGTGAGATAGAGCAAAATAGGCTTCTCCTTGTGCGGCGGAACTAGAACAGGAGGGCACGTCAAGTAATGCTTCACTTGGTCGAAGGCTTCTTGGCACGCGTCGGTCCATTCTAAAGCCACATTCTTCTTGAGTAACTTGAAGATTGGCTCGCACATGGAAGTGAGTTGGTGCACAAACCGACTGATGTATTGCAGTCTGCCCATGAAACCTTTAATCTCTTTCTGCGTCTTTGGAGGAGGCATGTCAATGATTGCCTTGATTTTGGAAGGATCTACTTCAATTCCCCTTTCAGTGACCATAAAACCAAGGACTTTGCCTCGGATAACCCCGGACGTGCACTTTGCAGGGTTGAGCCTCATCTTGTGTTGACGAAGCCTTTCGAAGAACTTGCGGAGATCGATTAAATGTTGACCATCGGTCCCTTTGGAGTGAATGATCATGTCGTCCACATAGACCTCGATTTCTTTGTGAATCATATCGTGGAACAAGTCTGTCACGGCTCTTTGGTAGGAAGCCCCAGCGTTTCTTAACCCAAACGGCATGACTGTGTAGCAAAAGGTACCCCTCGGTGTTGTGAAGGCTGCCTTATGTTGATCTTCCTCGGCCATGAGAATCTGTTTGTACCCAGCGAACCCATCCACGAATGAGCGAACCTCGTAGGCAGCAGTGGAGTCGACCAGCATGTCGATGTTAGGGAGTGGAAAATCATCTTTTGGGGAAGCTTTGTTCAAATCCCGGAAGTCCACACAAACTCGAACCTTGCCGTTTGCCTTTCTGACTGTCACGATGTTGGCTAACCATGTCGGATACTCGATAACCTTGATGAAACCCACACTGAGGAGCTTCTCGATCTCTTCTTTGACTTACAGAGACCATTCTGGCTTAATCTTTCGGAGCTTCTGCTTTACTGGCTTAGCATCTTCTCTGATCGGAATTCTGTGCTCCGCTACCTTTCTATCCAAACACGGCATGTCTTTGTATGACCATGCGAACACATCCACAAATTCTCTGAGCAGCGTAGTCAGTCTGTCTCTGTCGTCCTCCTTGAAGAAGCTTCCGATCTTAGTTTCTCTTGGCTCTTCGTTGGTACCCAGATTAACAACATGCAATTCTTCGTCAGCCCCTGGACCATTTTCACCATGACTACGGACTTGTTGAGCAAGTTCATTTAAGTATGTTGTGTTTTCGTGGTCTATTTCATCATAATTTGAATCGTTATTAACTTGTTCATTAAGTTCATTATTAGTTAATTCATCATTTATGATGTTTGCAATCTCAGGGTACTCAGAAATATCAAATTTTTCATTAGCAAAGAAAGGAAACACACGCTTGGTTATGGCCTCCATATCCTCTTGGGTGATGGTATTAGAGACACTCTCGGACTCGAAAGTAGGTGTGAGCCGCTCTTCCTTTGTTGCTGTGCGGGGTATGCAACCCATTTCTTGGACTAAGAATTCCTCGGATACCACGGGCCCTTTCGTAGAATACCAATTGTTGATCGGCTCGGAGCTTGGCGGGATCTCACTGATAGTCTCATTCATGATGACGGTGTCATGGATGGCATTGACTTGGCATTCATTCATTATGGCGAGCTCTTCGAACATGGAGGCTAAATCTGTCAGTTCTTCCCCCACGATGATTTCTGTCTCGGACTCTATAGTCACCTTCCTTCCCCACCATTCACGGGGTGACATGGGAGTTGGTTCCCTTTCGAATTTCTGGATCTCACAATCGGAGAAGATTTCAAGACCGGGCTTTTTGACACCCTTATTGTTAACCCATGGTTCGGGAAAGATCATGTATGGAACGTCTTCCCCTTGACGGACAAAATAGCCATTCAACGTTTTGCGGTAAGGCCTTAGATTAGGGACCTCATAACGACGGCCTTCTTTACGAGCTCGGGCCTTTTCATTCTTGATCGCTTGCTCTTGGTTCAAGTCTTCTCTGGAAGGTTCGTACCCCAAACCGAATGTGTTCTTGACAAATGGGACTTGCACAGGATGTAGGATTCCTTGTTGATATTTCCCTAGGCCTAAACCAGGGAAGTAGTCCATATTCCTCATCATGCGGAGGACTTTGTGGTTGCTGGGGGTCCATGATCCGTTTCCCCCTTCTTTGTCAATGGCGTTGGATTGAGACACCGGAGAGAGTGGAGTCTGGTAAACCATGCTGAACTTGGTCAACGGGCTTACCTTTTCTGTGGATAGTGACGTTTTCGGCCATGACGGTCACTATTTCATCTCCATTTCGGATCTTGACACATTGGTGGAGAGTTGACGGGACGGAATTAGAACTGTGGATCCATGGTCGACCCAAAAGCAAGTCGAACGAGGCCGGGATGTCAAGCACTTGGAATGGAACGGACATGACCAGGCTCCCAAACTCAATGTCTATTTCGATCATGCCCATGACTGTACGGGCGGTGCTGTCATAACCTCGGATTACTTGAGTAGAAGGCTTCAAATCGGAATCCTTAAGTCCCAGTATGCCCATGATTCTTCTAGGCATGAGGTTGAGTGCGGAACCACGGTCCACTAAGACTCTTGAGATGGGCCTCCCCCTTGCTCGAACCTTGAGGTAAATAGCCTCGTTGTGGTCGGAACCAAATGGTGGAAGGTCCATATCGGGAGAAACTAATGTATCATCGAGATTGCGGAGGACAAGATCTCGGTGTTTCTTTGAGGATGCAATGAGGTCCCAAATAGAGATGTTGACTTGAGTTTTCTTGAGTTGGACAAGTAGAGGATCTTCGGGAGTGTCGCGAGCTTGCGGCCTTTGAGAAGAGGAGCTTGGTGCGGAAGTGGAGGGGTTGCTTGCTATGACTCGACCGGATCGAGTTAGCATGTTGACGTTCCCATCTTGCTTCTTTTTCCTATTCTCTAGTACTTCCCTCATTACCTCATCGTAAGTTACAACATAACAAGAATTGTCAAGTTTATTCATAACATTGGGGCCCCCATTCACAATTGGGATTGAATGGGTGGTCCCCTCGAGTTCTCCTATCTCTATTACATTGACATGTTCGCCATTAGTTACTACAAATTCTTTCTTGTCTATGAGATCTTGAATGACATTGCGGAGAACGAAGCATTCCTCGGTGGTGTGGCCACTATATTGGTGGTAGCCACAATATTTGTGGTGAGCATGATTGGGGTGGACCGTCTTGGGTTGGTACCCTTGTACGGGTGTGACTTGACCCTTTGCTTTGAGGACTTCGAACACTTCGGTTTGAGTCATGCCTTGGAGAGGCGTGTAGACACGGTCATTTCGAGACTTCATCCCTTGGGGTGGAGGAACCTTTTTGTAATTCCCCTTGTCGATAGTGACGGCGTTGACCGAGGCCTCTTTCGTGGAGTTGGAAGCGGCCTTGTAGCGGTAACTAGGAGCACTTTTCTTGACTTCCTTGAGCAACTCGTCCATTCGGACCCCCGCCTCATACATTTGGGAGAAATCCGCGTAGCAAGCCCCACTTAGGTGGGTGCGGAGATCAATTTTGAGACATTTGAGAAAGATATCCATTTTCTCCTTGGTATTTGGCCTTTCCACAATCTCGGAGAGTTTATCATTCCATCTCCTTGTGAAGTCGATGAAGGACTCGTGGTCTCGTTGAGTAGTGTTCTCTAGCTCTTTCCTTGTGGGATGGTGAGTGGTGTTGCCTTGGTATTGGTTCTTGAACGCAATCATGGCGGAGTCCCAATCAAGACGGACAGTGAGCGGGAGAGTAGCATACCAATCTTTTGCCGCCCCCTCGAGAGTGAGAGGAAAGCATTGAGCCATCACCTTGGGGGAGACCTTCTTCAGAACCATTGCCCAAATATAAGTCTCAATGTGAGCCATAGGACAAGAGTTTCCCTTGAATTTGCTTATGTCGGGCATCTTGAACTTATCAGGAAGAGCTGCCATAGTACTCATGAGGATGGATGATTGATAAAGGCTTGTGTCGGAGCCTTTCCCCACGTTGAGCCCATTGAATTTTTGGTCGATGTAGGCCATGATAGAATCCACCATTTTGGGCTCATTGTTCTCGGAACTTGGCCCTCCCACTTTCTTGGTGCGGGTGTTGACATAAGGACTTTTGAACAAACCTTCGGTCCATTCGGATTCATCATCGTCATTTTTGCTCTTCCCCTTGGCAAGATTAGTGAGCTTTTCTTTCATTAGCTCCATCTCGGCCTCGTGGGCCTCCCTTTGGCTGTCGAGATGGGATTGCCAAATGTCGTCTTTTCTTTGTGCCTCCTTATTAAGGGTGGAGACTTGCTCTTGGAGGAGTTGGACCATGGTTGCGAGTTGCTCGAGAGTCATGGTATTGTTGGTGTTGGAGCCGCCGGCCATTGTTGACGTAGGAGCTGTTGGAGTGATCTCTTCACGGACTAACCGATTTGCCGAATCCCGGTAGACTCTGTAAGTACCAATTGAACCTATATTGCAGAAGAGGCCCTTGTCAGTCTTGAGTAACACTTGCGGTCCACGAAGAGGCTTAGAACACACAGTTGGGCACACGACTCGAACCACATAAGAAAAGACCTTTTTTTTTTTTAATAAGCCGGAGGGAATGGATCCCTTTTGGGGTTTCTAAGAAAATAATGGAATCGTCACACTAGTATATAGACCATCTCGCGGTCCCATATACTCATCGGATTCCATCGCGTTTGTGAATCCTACATGTATCGGGATTAAACTAAATTAATGTAGTAAATCATACATGCGGGGACGGATTTTTATTTTCGTCCAAAATAACCACTTTTGGGGACGGATTTTTATTGCGTCCGTTTCAACAAGTTGGCATGTATGATTTGAAGACATTAGTTTAGGGAAATCTCGGTACATGGAAACCGACTTGAGTCACGGAGTGTTAGACCCTAACTAGAATTGTGTGGCTTGTGCTCGGCTTGAATATGAGGCTCAAAGGTCACCCCCGGCATGTAGTCTTGAACTACGCCACGGGCTGAGGTTGACCGCTTCGAAAGAGTCAAGGTCGGGTGGAGATTGAAACTTTCTAGGACGGGCCTCGACGGGTTTGGGGTTAAACTTGTGCGACTCGATTAGTGAGCCATTCATAGGAATATGTGCATGTAGTGTGAGGTCTAACAAGTGACAAATTTTTTTTTTTTAAAGAAATAAAAAAAAACAAATAATCACATAATTACAACTTTCGAATCACCCGTGTGACCGATAAAATAAAACACAAAATTAAAACAGTCTGAAGTTCAGAATAACCACTGATGCAGGCAACTGTGCCCACACCCCCATCATACTGCTCTGTTCTGAGACCTGTTTCTGTTCTAGGAACCAACCCAGAAGCGTGCGCCTCTGAGTGTTGATACGAAACGCGCGCGCCTGGCGCGATGCTATTGGGAGGCGCGCGCTTCTGGGCACACCTGTCAGATTGTCAGATTTTGGACTCAGGGGATTGCCCTGGTCTTATGTGCATATTGTAACCCCTGCAGAAATGATTAGTGGAGAATAGCAGAAGAAGAAGATGAAGAACATGAAGAAGCGGGCGATTCTGGTCCTTGATGCGGGATGCGCGCGCCTTAGGCTGAAGAGGCCAGAAGCGCGCGCCTCCCCCATCAGGAGTCAGAATGCCCAGAAAAGATGTAGATTTTGATCATAATGCAAGTTTAACCCTCAAAACTCCCCAGCAGAGTCGCCACTGTAGATACCCCGGGAGGAGCCCACGGCTTTAGGCTAGAGCGCGCGGAGTTGTCCTAGGATGTCTAACTTGTTTTTAGAGTCGCCACCTATGTTTTGAGGAACATAAGAAAAACCTATTGATAATAGCCTAAGTTTGATTACGAAAACAAAGATTCTTTGTTTTGAGGTTCGGGGGTTAGATTACGAGATGGGAAGTACCGAAACACCCATCTCGCCCAACTAAAGTTGGTCTTGCTTGATCAAAATCTACATGAATGATAAACGTTCTTCTTCTTCTTCTTTAAATCATAAAAAAGGGGTTTTGAAATAGAGTTTGGAATGTAGGAGATAACTCTTTAACCGACCTCAATGAGATGAGGTGATCATTAGAGTCATGTCCCAAAATGATTTGGGTGATTGCACTTTGATAAAACAAAAAGAAAGAGAAAAGAGATGAAGTTGAGAAGGGGAAAGAAATAGCTTTACCTAGACTTCAAGAGACTTCAAACACTTCTTGTTGAATAACTTGGAGAAATCCTTTGGAAAATGCTTTGAAAGTAGAAAATGTGGTTTATTGAGATTGAGAGCCAAAGGTCCAAGGTCAAGGTCAAAGTTTTTGGTCAAAGTTTTTGTCTCAAGTTTTCGTCTTTTGAAAATGGAGGTAAAGGGAGGTTTTTATAGGTGAAAGAGAGATGTTTTTGGTGCCAAAACTCAGTCACCAAGAAATCCTTCCCAGGAAAAATCCTGTAAATTGAGCAAGGGAGAGAATCCTGGCCAGAAATCTGTAACTGACGCCCAGAGGCGCGCGCTTCCTGCTTTGGGGGCGGGAGGCGCGCGCGTCTGGCTCCTCCTGTCGGAGGCGCGCGACTCAGAGAAGGCAATTTTGACAGAATGGACTAGAAAGTCAGCCCTGTTATTCAGTTTAGTCCCTGGACTTAACGAAGTCAGTCAGGAACTTAACGGAAGTGACAGAAACTAATGAGAAACACTTAAAATGGGGAGAAACACAAGATCAAATGTGCAATCGGGGTGAGCGGTCCAAGGCAGGGTGTCTATAGGCTGCTAAACGTATCATTAAATATTTATGCGGTTCTGTTAACCTTGGATTATGGTATGCTAGATATTCATCTTTCAATCTAATAGGTTGTTCAGATGCAGACTTTGCAGCTTGCAGGGTGACCAGGAAAAGTACTAGTGGAACTTGCCAGTTTCTTGGTGATCGGTTGGTGTCTTGGTCCTGTAAAAAGCAAGCATCAATATCCACTTCTACTACCGAGGCTGAGTACGTAGCTGCTGGCAGTTGCTGTTCACAAATCCTTTAGATGAAACAACAGCTGGTTGACTATGCAATTCCAACTCAAGTTTATCCTATCTATTGTGACAATCAATCTGCTATCTCGGTCTCAAACAATCCGGTCATGCATTCCAAAACCAAGCACATAGACATCAAGTATTACTTTCTCAAGGAACATGTAGAAAAAGGCAATGTTGTGCTGCTCAAAGTCCATACCGATTTCCAAAGAGCAGACATACTGACGAAGCCTTTAGACTAGAAACGATTTGAATTCCTCAGAGATGAACTAGGTATGATTGATTATTATGGTTAAAATTGTGCTAACTTTGTTACCTTGTGTTAGTCTACCGATCTCATCAGAAATGTGTAAAAGCCTTGCCGACCGAAATGTCTTGCCGATTTTCAAATTCAAGAATCAGCACGAAAATCTCTTATCGGTAGATCTTCTCTGAACGGATAAGGATTCTCTTGTTGGTAATGGTGCCCTAGGCACGTTTAATAAACGTTGTAATTGTTATCATTTATTTCATATCAATAAAGAGATGTTTTGATTATTATTGTTGTTCATGTTTACTTATAATAATCTCCGTCCCTAGTACTTGTTAAGCACTAGTATAAAGGCTAAATGATCATGGGATGATCATGTTAGATTTATGGGTACTTGTTTGGAACAAGGTACTGGACATGACCCACTGTATGAGATTTATGTCATGGTCTATGTCGTACATATATCTCATATTAGTTATGTCATTCGAATCCTTAGACATGAAGTTATTATAGTCTTCCACTTGATGAACATTATGTTTGACATATTCAAACGCTACCTTTAACCGGGTAGTTATAAAGTGTATGATTGGCATAATCGGATTCACGTAGGGAAGAATAATAAGCTAAATGGAGTTGTCCCTCTTCGGAGAGATCTCAAGCTTAGGCCTCTCGTAGGAATGATGTTGATGAAAATGTTCGGCCGGACTCAAATGAATTGATTAGATCAATGTCATTTGGATTATCAACATATTCGGAATCGAGAAAGTATTGAACAAAGACAAGTTGACCGTTTGACCATGACTTGTGTTCAATGAGATCGTGGACAAAAGGATTGTGACATATTCTAAAGGAATGCAAACTTGTATCTAGTTATGCTATTTAGGTAGGTATGACGGTTTGCTAGAACCTAATCATATCTTATGCATTCATGTTTGAACCCATTGCCAACTTAGTATAATCCTAGAGGGTCACACACAATGGAACGAATCCTAAAAGGACTATATTGGAAAATTAAGGCTCTCTGATCTTGGTGTGCGACCGCACAAACCAGGCTGGGCCGCCGTACATGTTTGGGCGACCGCACATCTGATTTTGGGCGACCGCATAGTGAGTCGGGACAGGTTTCCTAATTAATTAGGAAAAGGATTTTGGACGGGTTTTGACACAAGTTTCCTATTTGGAATAGGTCTAACTTGTATATAAACAGCCAAATTCGGCCAGAACTCAACCCTAGCTTTTGTGAAAGTCTCCAAAGAGTTTGAGAGAGTTTTATTTTGTTCTAAGACATCCTAGATTGAAGAACAAAATAATATTCCATATAGTTCATATTAGTTGTGAAAACGTGTTTCACAATTTTGATCTAGCAACCAAGATCAAGTATTCCTGATATTCGTTCAAGGTGTGGATACCGCTAGAGGGTGAAGCTCATCATCTTCAAAGTTCATGTTCTTACTTGTTCGTGATTAAAGCTTCAATTTCTCCACCAAGATCAAAGACCAAATTCAAAGTCATCAAGGGTTAGTTTTTCTAGTATTCATACTGCAAGTATTTGATTTAATCATATGAATGGATATATGGGCTTTGGGTTTCATAAAATTTTAAATGCTATTTTCCGCTGCGCATGTTACTTGGAAACCCAACAGTGGTATCAGAGCCCCGTTCATGCTGATTATTTCAATACCTAGATCATGGTTTGTGTATATAAATTGTTTATGTGCCTATCATGATATGAATATTGGATATATATGATGTTTATGTGTCATATGATTTTATGTGGTTTATTGTTTTACAACCTTAATCGCACTATTGAATCGCACTAAAAATTATGTTGGATTCTGAATTGTTTGATTATTAATTTTTGATTGGATCAAAGTTTTAATAATCGGGGAAAACAATTTTGAGACAAATTTTCGAACTTTAAAAATT
Source organism: Campanula takesimana (assembly GCA_026119855.1). NCBI lineage: Eukaryota > Viridiplantae > Streptophyta > Magnoliopsida > Asterales > Campanulaceae > Campanula > Campanula takesimana. Next base: position 36,382 of record JAOWBW010000983.1, read on the forward strand.
CATTTTGATGCTACTGTGCGACCGCACAGAAAACCTTGGGTGGCCGCACAAGTTTGGGCGGCCGCACAATTTTTTCTTGGGCGGCCGCACAGTTGTCAGGATTCTGGTTTTGATTTTCGGTCAGAGTCAGAATCTGGAATTTTGATGGGGTCCGACCAGACCAGTGACAAGACCAGCTAGACCTGCTGATCTGGAGTGGATTTTGGGCAGTTGGTTTGGGTGTGGATCCTGGGGTTTGATTTTCCTATTTGTTTTAGTCTTGTGATTCTAAGATTGGTTCAAGGTTTGGATGGCTAATCTACGTTCATCGAGATTGTGTTTCCCAAACTTGATCGCAATCAAAGTTTCAAAGATAAAACGAAGTTAGAATTATGAAGAGTTCATAATTGCTAAAATTGAGAAACAAAGTTCTTGATTCAAAGATTGGAGATCCATGTGGAATTGTGGATGCAATTGGCCTACGTTCATCGAGACCATCTATTGCTTAGTTTCGGCCACATGGACTACTTTCTGAAGATACCCCGGGGCAACCCGCGGCTTGGCTAGAGCGCGTGAATTATCCTAGGATGTCTAACTTGTTTTTAGAGTCGCCACCTATGTTTTGAGGAACATAAGAAAAACCTATTGATAATAGCCTAAGTTTAATTACGAAAACAGAGATTCTTTGTTTTGAGGTTCGGGGGTTAGGTTACGAGATGGGAAGTACCGAAACACCCATCCCGCCCAACTAAAGTTGGTCTTGCTTGATCAAAATCTACATAAATGATAAATGTTCTTCTTCTTCTTCTTTAAATCATAAAAAGGGGTTTTAAAATAGAGTTTGGAATGTGGGAGATAACTCCTTAACCAACCTCAATGAGATGAGGTGATCATTAGAGTCATGTCCCAAAATGATTTGGGTGATTGCACTTTGATAAAACAAAAAGAAAGAGAAAAGAGATGAAGTTGAGAAGGGGAAAGAAATAGCTTTACCTAGACTTCAAGAGACTTCAAACACTTCTTGTTGAATTACTTGGAGAAATCCTTTGGAAAATGCTTTGAAAGTAGGAAATTTTGTTTCTTATTGAAATGTGAGATTGAGAGCCAAAGGTCCTTGAAAATGGAGGTAAAGGGGGGGTTTTTATAGGTGAAAGAGAGATGTTTTTGGTGCCAAAACTCAGTCACCAAGAAATCTTTCCTGGGCAAAATCCTGTAAATTGAGCAAGGGAGAGAATCCTGGCCAGAAATCTGTAAACGACGCCCAGAGGCGCGCGCTTCCTGCTTTGGGGGCGGGAGGCGCGCGCGTCTGGATCCTCCTGTCGGAGGCGCGCGACTCAGAGAAGGCGATTTTGACAGAATGGACTAGAAAGTCAGCCCTGTTATTCAGTTTAGTCCCTGGACTTAACGAAGTCAGTCAGGAACTTAACGGAAGTGACAGAAACTAACGAGAAACACTTAAAATGGGGAGAAACACAAGATTAAATGTGCAATCGGGGTGAGCGGTCCAAGGTGGGGTGTCTACAGAGCCCCTCGGCGATGTGGATTGCAAAGCAAAACGCGTCGACGAAAGTTAAAAACACCCACCGCGGACATCACCAAGAAAAAGCAAAGACTCGATGAAAGCAGGAATTTGAAATTGCGAGAGATAGTAGTGCGCTCCCTGTGTGAGCGGCTTTTGTTGATAGAGGGGGTGGCATGATCCGTTAGGTGAACCTGCCGGCTGAATATGTTGAATGAGGCCGTTAGTGAACCTTTGAACGAGGCCGTTAGTGAACCTTTGAACGAGGTCGTTAGTGAACCTTTGAAGAGGCAGTTAGTGAACCTTTGTTGACGAATCCATTAGTGAAATTCGTTGATGAGGCCGTTAGTGAACCCTTAAATGAGGCCGTTAGTGAACCTTTGGAGAGGCCGTTGGTGAACCTTTGGAGAGGCCGTTAGTGAACCTTTGAGGAGGCCGTTAGTGAACCTGTGAAGAGGCCGTTAGTGAACCTTTGAGGACGAATCCGTTAGTGAAATTCGTTGATGAGGCCGTTAGTGAACCCTTGAATGAGGCCGTTAGTGAACCTTTGGAGAGGCCGTTAGTGAACCTTTGAGGAGGCCGTTGGTGAACCTTTGAGGAGGCCGTTAGTGAACCTTTGAAGACGAATCCGTTAGTGAAATCTGTTGATGAGGCCGTTAGTGAACCCTTGAATGAGGCCGTTAGTGAACCTTTGGAGAGGCCGTTGGTGAACCTTTAGAGAGGCCATTAGTGAACCTTTGAAGAGGCCGTTAGTGAACCTTTGAGGAGGCCGTTAGTGAACCTTTGTAGAGGCTGTTGGTGAACCTTTGGAGAGGCCGTTAGTGAACCCTTGAATGAGGCTGTTAGTGAACCTTTGGAGAGGCCGTTGGTGAACCTTTGGAGATACCGTTAGTGAACCTTTGTTGACGAATCCGTTAGTGAAATTCGTTGATGAGGCCATTAGTGAACCCTTGAATGAGGCTGTTAGTGAACCTTTGGAGAGGCCGTTAGTGAACCTTTGAAGAGGCCGTTAGTGAACCTTTGAGGAGGCCGTTAGTGAACCTTTGTAGAGGCCGTTGGTGAACCTTTGGAGAGCCTGTTGGTGAACCTTTGGAGAGGCCGTTAGTGAACCTTTGTTGACGAATCTGTTAGTGAAATTCGTTGATGAGGTATTGCTTTAAAGTCGCGTGCCACTTGGAGTCACACTTGACTTTTTGACTTGTGGGGTGCGGGCACAGTTAACCGCGACCAGAAGAATGTTCTTGCTGGGGATGAAATGATGAGATTGACTCTTGAGGGGGGTATAGCACCCGTGATGGAACTTAGGGAGTTCGGAATCCGGATAAGGATAGCCTACTTTTGAGTGGGAGTTTCTATCCTACTTTCAATCTTTGACATGCCTTAAGGGCGGACCAGAAGAAGGTGTGCCCAACTGGGTGTCCGAGGACCGGGGCTGTGTCTTGATTTAGGCTGGAGATTTCTGACAAGGCTTTTTCTGAAGTGATCTAGACTTGGGAGGCGCGCGCTTTCCTCTGTAGGGTTGGGACGCGCACGCATTTCATACCGCTGGTGGGTGGCGCGCGCGTCTGGGAGGCAGAATTCCGGGCTTGACATTTGCTGGCCAAAAGACCCCCAACAGCTATAATATCAGCTTCTGTTCGACCACTTGATTCTCACAGCTCCTTTCTGCCATTTTTGAACATCATATTATTGCTCAACTTTGCTTGTGATCAACATTTTCCATGGCTTCCAATTCTTTTGTTCTTGATGCCAAGGTTGTTAATGGGTATGAAAAGGACTTGGACACTTTTGTGTATTCTTTCAAGACCCATCCCAAGAAGGCCTTCATTAAAGACTTCGGGTTCCGAATTCTTTTCACTTTGCGGATGTTGAAGCCGGATTGGGATTTGTTGAGAGCTGCCGCGGCTTTCTGGGATTGTGATAGCCATACCTTCAACTTTTCAGCTAATAAAATGGTGCCGACTGTTGATGATTTCGGGGCCATCCTTGGCGTGCCTTTGGCCGATCGGATTTCCGTCCCTAAATATCACCGTGGTGCCATTGACTCTTGGGTTGAGCTACTGAATCTCCCTGCTGAGGACGTGAGGAAGATGTTGCACGGTACTGTGATTGACATAACTGAGTTGCCGATGTTCTTCAGTTTACACTCGGAGGATCCGGTGCTTCAATCTTTCAAGAGTAATGCCATGGCCGCTTGTCTCTTTAGTGAAGTACTGTTTGTCACACCCTTCGGGACTGCGGATGCGCAGTTGGCTGAGATTATTTTCCAAGCCAAGGAGCAACAATTTAGTATAATCCCTCTTATTGTAGGGGAGATGTATCGGACAAGATGTGTCGGGGAAGCCCTTTGCTCTTGACCATATGGCTCCGAGAACACTTCAAGATTTATTCCCCGGATGGTGATTTGTCTCCTTTTGCTGTTCATAGGAGGAAGTTGTTGATCCGGGATTTATCTGAAGATGGTTGGAAGAAATTCTTTGCCTCTCGGGTAACCGTCGATATTGAGTGGTGCCCTCCTTCTTGGGGTCTTCGTCCTTTTGTGGAATGGACTCTTGGTTTTCAGCACGTGGTTGTACCCGGCTTGAGAGATTCTTCATTTTACCAGCCAGAGCGGGTTCTGCGGCAGTTTGGTTGCCAACAGATAATTCCTTTTCCGAGGGACGAAATGCTTCGTCCAGTTGCTTACATGGGTCCGGACTTCTCGAGTGAGCTTCAGTCGGCTTGGGGAGATGATCGCAACCGTTGGGATTTTGCTCCTCTGCATCGGGGGAGTGTCTTCCTTCCCGAGAGCTACTTGGATTATTTGTTTGGCACCCTTTACCGTGGCATCACTTGGGTCGATGTGCTTCGTGCCGAGTTGTTGGGAAAGGGTTTTGAGCCTAGCAGCGCTTTGAGATATAGGGAGGCTACTGCTGATTCGAGTAACATTCTTGCTGACCCTTTCGGTACTCCTTTGGGTGACTTTTATGCTAGGAGACGTGCCGCAACACAGAAGGTTTCGGTGCGTATTAGTGCTCCTCCGTTATCCAAGAAGAAAAGGATTGAGAGACGATCGGGTGGTCCTTTGAAGGCTAAGAGAAAATTGGACTTTTCTTAGTACCCTAAGAGATTGCAATTAAATTAGACCACTTTGTTTTATGATTTAACGTTTTGATGTCTTTTGTTGCTCAATAAATCCGTTGTAATGGCTTGAATAATTCATTGAATGAATAAAAATTGCATCTTGTTATTTGAAGTGAATTGGGTATTTTTGATATGTTTTAGACCGCACCCGAAGGTTGCCTACGTTCCTCCAGTTGGGAGGCTCAGGTCTCCATAGTCCAAACAAACAAAGACCTTTTTTTTTTTGTGTGTGCGCCCTGTTTTTTGTCTAGACCGCCCTTTCGGGTTTTCAATCTAGCAGGCTTCTTTTTTTTGCACGTGCTCTAATTTTTGCCTAGGCCGCCCTTGCGGGTTTTCAACCTAGCGAGCGATTTTTTTTTATTTTTTTTTTTGGTCTTTGTTTATTAAGCATAGAACCTCTTGAGCTTGTCGAGGTTGACCTCCTTTGGCAGCTGGTCACCATCTAAATCCACGAGTCGGACTGGACCGCCGCTTAGTATCTTTTTGACCACGTACGGACCGATCCATCGGGGTCCCCATTTCCCCAGGGGATTCATGGCATTAGGAGGATGTTGTCTTAAGACCAAATGTCCCACATTGATGTTTCGAGGCTTCACCTTTTTGTTGAAAGCTCTTGCCATCCTTTGCTGATACGCCCATGTGCGTTCGAGTGCTCTTAGCCTTTTCTCGTCGAGTAAGGCTAGCTGTTCATATCGACTTTGCATCCAGTCGACCTCGTTGACCTGATTCTCGAGGAGGACCCGTAGAGATGGGACTTCAAGTTCAATTGGGAGTACGGCTTCAGAACCATAGACTAAGGCATAAGGAGTTTCTCCTGTTGCTGACCGTATTGATGTGCGGTAGCCCCATAATGCTAATGGTAGCTTCTCGGGCCAATCCCTTCTTATTTGCTGCTTCAACCGCGCCATTTACTTGGGGACGGTAAGGAGATGACTTGTGCTTGGTGATCTTGTATTCTACCAAAAGTGCATCCATTTCCTTCTCGAAGTGAGAGCCGTTGTCGGAAATGATTTCATGAGGCACGCCGTATCGGAACATGATATTGATCTTTACGAATTCGGCCACTTTCTTGGCGTTGAGGGTCCGATAGGCTTGTGCTTCGACCCATTTTGTGAAGTAGTCGACGGCCACTAGGACGAATGACTGCCCATTTCTTCCGGCAGGATGGACTTTACCGATGATGTCTATCCCCCAACAAGAGAAAGGCCAAGGTGTGACCATGTTGTAAAGTTGCGAGGGTGGAGCATGTTGCAGATTAGCATGGAATTGGCACTTGGCACAACTTTTGACTTTCTCGATACAGTCTCGTTCCATAGTGCTCCAATAATAACCAATGCGGAGTATCTTCTTGACTAGCATAAACCCATTCATGTGGGGTCTACACTCTCCTTCGTGCACTTCACACATTATCTCTTGAGCTTCGGCCTCATTGGCGCATAAGAGATTGATCCCGTCGTGGTGCCTTTTGTAGACTCGGTCCCCAATCAGTACGTACCGAGAGGCTAGCCTTTGCAGAGCCGCTTGAGACTTCTTAGTGCTATTCTCGGGATAAGTGCCATCTTTGAGGAAATTCATGATATCCGAATACCACGGAGAGTTTTTTTTAATCTCGTTGATCTCGATACTCATGCAGTACGCCGGACTGTTCCTTCGGGCAATTTTGAAAGGCTTCACCATTTTCCCTTTGGGTATTTCGACTAATGAAGCTATGGTGGCCAGTGCATCGGCGAAGCGATTTTTATCCCTTGGCAGGTAGTTGAAAGTGATCTCTTGGAATTGTTCAACCAATTCTTCAAGGTGCTGACCATACTATTGGAGGGTCGGGTCTTGGATTCGCCATTTACCCGATTGCTGATTGATAAGGAGCAAAGAGTCACCGAATACTTCTTGTTCCGTGACGTTTTTTTTTAGAGCTGCTTCGAGCCCTGCTATGCATGCTTCGTACTCGGCAATGTTGTTGGTAGCTTCGAATTCCAGACGGACGGCAATGGGATTATAGATGTCCTTTGGATCGACAAGCAATACTCCTATACCAAAACCGTGTTTATTGGCGGTGCCATCGAAAAAAAGTTGCCACTTATTTTCCTCGGTTGCAGTACAAATTAAATGCTCGTCGGGGAACTGTACGTCTTCCCCCTTCACTTCGTCACACGGGAATTCGGCAAGTTGGTCATTGAGCACTTTCCCCCTAACGGATTTTAGTGTGACGTAAGTGATATCATAGCCGGCGAGCATGAAGTACCATTTGGCTATTCTTGTTGACATGAAAGGCTTCTCGAAGATGTAGTGGAGTGGGTCCACCTTTGCTACTAGCTTGATCATAAAAGCTTCCATATAGTGTTTGAGCTTTTGAGTAACCCAAACCAATGCTGCACATGATTTCTCTAGGACAGAGTAGTTCTTTTTGCCTCCTTGGAATCGGCGACTGACAAAATAAATGGCATTCTCCTTTGTGGACTCTCGTTGCTCTTGTGCTAACATAGCCCCTAGGGCTTCATCATTGACAGTGAGATAGAGCAAAAGAGGCTTCTATTTGTGCGGCGGAACTAGAACAGGAGGGCACGTCAAGTAATGCTTCACTTGGTCGAAGGCTTCTTGGCACGCGTCGGTCCATTCTAGAGCCACATTCTTCTTGAGTAGCTTGAAGATTGGCTCGCACATGGAAGTGAGTTGGTGCACAAACCGACTGATGTATTGCAGTCTGCCAATGAAACCTTTGATCTCTTTCTGCGTCTTTGGAGGAGGCATGTCAATGATTGCCTTGATTTTGGAGGGATTTACTTCAATTCCCCTTTCAGTGACCATATAACCAAGGACTTTGCCTCGGATAACCCCGAACGTGCACTTTGCAGGGTTGAGCCTCATCTTGTGTTGACGAAGCCTTTCGAAGAACTTGCGGAGATCGATTAAATGTTGACCATCGGTCCCTTTGGAGTGAATGATCATGTCGTCCACATAGACCTCGATTTCTTTGTGAATCATATCGTGGAACAAGTCTGTCACGGCTCTTTGGTAGGAAGCCCCAGCGTTTCTTAACCCAAATGGCATGATTGTGTAGCAAAAGGTACCCCACGGTGTTTTGAAGGCTGTCTTATGTTGATCTTCCTCGGCCATGAGAATCTGATTGTACCCAGCGAACCCATCCACGAATGAGCGAACCTCGTAGGCAGCAGTGGAGTCGACCAGCATGTCAATGTTAGGGAGTGGAAAATCGTCTTTCGGGGAAGCTTTGTTCAAATCCCGGAAGTCCACACAAACTCGAACCTTGCCGTTTGCCTTTCTGACTGTCACGATGTTGGCTAACCATGTCGGATACTTGATAACCTTGATGAAACCCACACTGAGTAGCTTCTCGATCTCTTCTTTGACTTGCAGAGACCATTCTGGCTTGATCTTTCTGAGCTTCTGTTTTACCGGCTTGGCATCTTCTCTGATCAGAATTCTGTGCTCCGCTACCTTTCTATCCAAACCCGGCATGTCTTTGTATGACCATGCGAACACATCCACAAATTCTCTGAGCAGTGCAGTCAGTCTGTCTCTGTCGTCCCCCTTGAAGAAGCTTCCGATCTTAGTTTCCCTTGGCTCTTCGTCGGTACCCAGATTAACAACATGCAATTCTTCGTCATCCCCTGGACCATTTTCACCACGACTACGGACCTGTTGAGCAAGTTCATTTAAGTATGTTGTGTTTTTGTGGTCTATTTCATCATAATTTGAATCGTTATTAACTTGTTCATTAAGTTCCTTATTAGTTAATTCATCATTTTTGATATTTGCAATCTCAGGGTACTCAGAAATATCAAATTTTTCATTAGCAAAGAAAGGAAACACACGCTCGGCTATGGCCTCCATATCCTCTTGGGTGAGGGTATTAGAGACACTCTCGGACTCGAAAATAAGTGTGAGCCGCTCTTCCTTTGTTGCTGTGCGGGGTATGCAACCCATTTCTTGAACTAAGAATTCCTCGGATACCACGGGCCCTTTCGTAGAATACCAATTGTTGATCGGCTCGGAGCTTGGCGGGATCTTACTGATAGTCTCATTCATGATGACGGTGTCATGGATGGTGTTGACTTGGCATTCATTCATTCTGTCAGTTCTTCCCCCACGATGATTTTTGTCTCGGAGTCTATAATCACCTTCCTTCCCCACCATTCACGGGGCGACATGGGAGTTGGTTCCCTTTCGGATTTCTGGATCTCACAATCGGAGAAGATTTCGAGATCGGGTTTTTTGACACCCTTATTTTTAACCCATGGTTCGGGAAAGATCATGTATGGAATGTCTTCCCCTTGGCGGACAAAATAGCCATTCAACGTCTTGCGGTAAGGCCTTAGATTAGGGACCTCATAACGACGGCCTTCTTTACGAGCTCGGGCCTTTTCATTCTTGATCGCTTGCTCTTGTTTCAAGTCTTCTCTGGAAGGCTCGTACCCCAAACCGAATGTGTTTTTGACAAATGGGACTTGCACAGGATGTAGGATTCCTTGTTGATATTTCCCTAGGCCTAAACCAGGGAAGTAGTCCATATTCCTCATCATGCGGAGGACTTTGTGATTGCTGGGGGTCCATGATCCGTTTCCCCCTTCTTTGTCAATGGCATTGATTGAGACGCCGGAGAGAGTGGAGTCTGGTAAACCATGCTGAACTTGGTGGACGGGCTCACCCTTTCTGTGGATAGTGACGTTTTCGGCCATGACGGTCACTATTTCATCACCATTTCGGATCTTGACACATTGATGGAGAGTTGACGGGACGGCATTAGAACTGTAAATCCATGGTCGACCCAAAAGCAAGTTAAACGAGGCTGGGATGTCAAGCACTTGGAATGGAACGGACATGACCATGCTCCCAAACTCGATGTCTATTTCGATCATGCCCATGACTGTACGGGTGGTACTGTCATAGCCTCGGATTACTTGAGTAGAAGGCTTCAAATCGGAATCCTTAAGCCCCAGTATGCCCATCATTCTGCCAGGCATGAGGTTGAGTGCGGAACCACCATCCACTAAGACTCTTGAGATGGGCCTACCCCTTGCTCGTACCTTGAGGTAAATAGCCTCGTTGTGGTCGGAACCAAATGTTGGAAGGTCCATATCGGCAAAGGTGATGACGTTGCCAAAATGAATGTGACCGATCATTGCCGTGAGATCCTCGGGAGTAGTATCGGGAGAAATTGATGTATCATCGAGATTGCGGATGAAAAGATCTCGGTGTTTCTTTAAGGATGCGATGAGGTCCCAAATAGAGATGTTGGCTTGAGTTTTCTTGAGTTGGACAAGTAGGGATCTTCGGGAGTGTCGCGAGCTTGCGGCCTTTGAGAAGAGGAGCTTGGTGCGGAAGTGGAAGGGTTGCTTGCTATGACTCGACTGGATCGAGTTAGCATGTTGACGTTCCTATCTTTCTTCTTTTTCCTATTCTCTAGTACTTCCCTCATTACCTCATCGTAAGTTACAACATAACAAGAATTTTCGAGTTTATTCATAACATTGGGGCCCCCATTCACAATTGGGATTGAATGGGTGGTCCCCTCGAGTTCTCCTATTTCTATTACATTGACATGTTCGCCATTAGTCACTACAAATTCTTTCTTGTCTATGAGATATTGAATGACATTGCGGAGAACGAAGCATTCCTCGGTGGTGTGGCCACTATATTGGTGGTAGCCACAATATTTGTGGTGAGCATGGTTGGGGTTGACCGTCTTGGGTTGGTACCCTTGTACGGGTGTGACTTGACCCTTTGCTTTGAGGACTTCGAAAGCTTCGGTTTGAGTCATGCCTTGGAGAGGCGTGTAGACACGGTCATTTCGAGACTTCTTCCCTTGGGGTGGAGGAACCTTTTTGTAATTCCCCTTATCGATAGTGACGGCGTTGACCGAGGCCTCTTTTGTGGAGTTGGAGGCGGCCTTGTAGCGGTAGCTAGGAGCACTTTTCTTGACTTCCTTGAGAAACTCATCCATTCGGACCCCCGCCTGATACATTTGGGAGAAATCCGCATAGCAAGCCACACTTAGGTGGGTGCGGAGATCAATTTTGAGACATTTGAGAAAGATGTCCATTTGCTCCTTGGTATTTGGCCTTTCCACAATCTCGGAGAGTTTATCATTCCATCTCCTTGTGAAGTCGATGAAGGACTCGTGGTCTCGTTGAGTAGTGTTCTCTAGCTCTTTCCTTGTGGGCCGGTGAGTGGTGTTGCCTTGGTATTGGTTTTTGAAGGCAAGCATGGCGGAGTCCCAATCAAGACAGACAGTGAGCGGGAGAGTAGCATACCAATCTTTTTCCGCCCCCTCGAGAGTGAGAGGAAAACATTGAGCCATCACCTTGGGGGAGACCTTCTTCGGAACCATTGCCCAAATATAAGTCTCAATGTGAGCCATAGGACAAGAGTTGCCCTTGAATTTGCTTATGTCGGGCATCTTGAACTTATCAGGAAGAGCGGCCATAGTACTCATGAGGATGGATGATTGATAAAGGCTTGTGTCAGAGCCTTTCCCCATGTTGAGCCCATTGAATTTTTGATCGATGTAGGCCATGATAGAATCCACCATTTTGGGCTCATTGTTCTCGAAACATGGCTCTCCCACTTTCTTGGTGCGGGTGTTGACATAAGGACTTTTGAACAAACCTTCGGTCCATTCGGACTCGCCATCGTCATTTTTGCTCTTCCCCTTGGCAAGATCAGTGAGCTTTTCTTTCATTAGCTCCATCTCGGCCTCGTGGGCCTCCCTTTGGTTGTCGAGGTGGGATTGCCAAATGTCGTCTTTGCTTTGTGCCTCCTTATTAAGGTTGGAGACTTGCTCTTGGAGGAGTTGGACCATGGTTGCGAGTTGCTCGAGAGTCATGGTATTGTTGGTGTTGGAGCCTCCGGCCATTGTTGATGTAGGAGCTGTTGGAGTGATCTCTTCACGGACTAACCGATTTGCCGAATACCGGTAGACTCTGTAAGTACCAATTGAACCTATATTGCAGAAGAGACCCTTGTCAGTCTTGAGTAACACTTGCGGTCCACGAAGAGGCTTAGAACACACAGTTGGGCACACGACTCGAACCACATAAGAAAAGACTCCTTTTTTTTTTTATAAGTCGGAGGGAATGGATCCCTTTTGGGGTTTCTAAGAAAATAATGGAATCGTCACACTAGTATATAGACCATCTCGCGGTCCCATATACTCATCGGATTCCATCACGTTTGTGAATCCTACATGTGTCGGGATTAAACTAAATTAATGTAGTAAAGCATACATGCGGGGACAGATTTTTATTTTCGTCCAAAATAACCACTTTTGGTGACGGATTTTTGTTGCGTTTGTTTCAACAAGTTGGCATGTATGATTTGAAGACATTAGTTTAGGGAAATCTCGGTACATGGAAACCGACTTCAGTCACGGAGTGTTAGACCCTAACTAGAATTGTGTGGCTTGTGCTCGGCGTGAATATGAGGCTCAAAGGTCACCCCCGGCATGTAGTCATGAACTACGCCACGGGCTGAGGTTTACCGCTTCGAAAGAGTCAAGGTCGAGTGGAGCTTGAAACTTTCTAGGACGGGCCTCGACGGGTTTGGGGTTGGACTTGTGCGACTCGATAGTGAGCAATTCATAAGAATATGTGCGTGTAGTGTGAGGTCCATCACGTGACAAATATATATATATATATATATATATATATATATATATATATTTAAAGAAAGAAAAAAAAACAAATAAGCACATATTTACAACTTTCGAATCACCCGTGTGACCGATAAAATAAAACATAAAATTAAAACAGTCCGAAGTTCAGAATAACCACTGATGCAGGCAACTGTGCCCACACCCCCACCATACTGCTCTGTTCTGAGACCTGTTTCTGTTCTGGGAACCAACCCAGAAGCGTGCGCCTCTGAGTGTTGATACGAGACGCGCGCGCATGGCGCGATGCTATTGGGAGGCGCGCGCTTCTGGGCACACCTGTCAGATTGTCAGATTTTGGACTCAGGGGATTGCCCTGGTCCTATGTGCATATTGTAACCCCTGCAGAAATGATTAGTGGAGAATAGCAGAAGAAGAAGATGAAGAACATGAAGAAGCGGGCGATTCTGGTCCTTGATGCGGGATGCGCGCGCCTTAGGATGAAGAGGCCAGAAGCGCGCGCCTCCCCCATCAAGAGTCAGAATGCCCAGAAAAGATGTAGATTTTGATCAGAAAGCAAGTTTAACCCTCAAACGTTCCCAGCGGGGTCGCCACTGTAGATACCCCGGGGGAACCCGCGGCTTGGCTAGAGCGCGTGAATTATCCTAGGATGTCTAACTTGTTTTTAGAGTCGCCACCTATGTTTTGAGGAACATAAGAAAAACCTATTGATAATAGCCTAAGTTTAATTACGAAAACAGGGATTCTTTATTTTGAGGTTCGGGGGTTAGGTTACGAGATGAGAAGTACCGAAACACCCATCCCGCCCAACTAAAGTTGGTCTTGCTTGATCAAAATCTACATAAATGATAAATGTTCTTCTTCTTCTTCTTTAAATCATAAAAAGGGGTTTTAAAATAGAGTTTGGAATGTGGGAGATAACTCCTTAACCAACCTCAATGAGATGAGGTGATCATTAGAGTCATGTCCCAAAATGATTTGGGTGATTGCACTTTGATAAAACAAAAAGAAAGAGAAAAGAGATGAAGTTGAGAAGGGGAAATAAATAGCTTTACCTAGACTTCAAGAGACTTCAAACACTTCTTGTTGAATTACTTGGAGAAATCCTTTGGAAAATGCTTTGAAAGTAGGAAATTTTGTTTCTTATTGAAATGTGAGATTGAGAGCAAAAGGTCCTTGAAAATGGAGGTAAAGGGGGGGTTTTTATAGGTGAAAGAGAGATGTTTTTGGTGCTAAAACTCAGTCACCAAGAAATCTTTCTCGGGTAAAATCCTGTAAATTGAGCAAGGGAGAGAATCCTGGCCAGAAATCTTTAACCGACGCCCAGAGGCGCGCGCTTCCTGCTTTGGGGGCGGGAGGCGCGCGCGTCTGGATCCTCCCGTCGGAGGCGCGCGACTCAGAGAAGGCAATTTTGACAGAATGGACTAGAAAGTCAGCCCTGTTATTCAGTTTAGTCCCTGGACTTAACGAAGTCAGTCAGGAACTTAACGGAAGTGACAGAAACTAACGAGAAACACTTAAAATGGGGAGGAACACAAGATCAAATGTGCAATCGGGGTGAGCGGTCCAAGGCGGGGTGTTTACACTTTCTTGGTTTCTTGAATTAGTGCGGAATTGTGGATGCCTTATGGCTTAGTTTCGGCCGCACTTCTTGTTGTCTTGATTTGGAGATAATAACCAAAGTTGAAATAGTCTCATCCTCATAATTATAGAGAAACTAATGACACATAAATATTATGCTTAAATTAATGGAGATTAATTTAGTGGCTAAACTTGATGCGTAACATGTTTATATTATGTGCTCATAAATGTGTTGTAAGCTATATGTGATGAATCTTCAAAGAAAGTTTTAAGTCCTTTATTGCCATGTCATGATTAAAACACTTGTTAATACATGGGTGAATTTAATGTAGACTCGCCCTAGCGAGATGCATTGACTTTATTTATGTATGAGCAAGATAGATAATGTGGGCACGCCCTAGCGAGGCACATTAACTATACGTTTAAAATGGTTGGACTTAATTGGGCGTCAAAACAGTTTTGAGCCTAGGCAAAGATGAGATTTAACATGTTTTTTGAAATAGGATTTCTTAAAGAATCTCATAAAAGGAACTAAGAGTCATATGAGATATGATTGACAAGAGTTGTCTACCTGATTAATTTGATTTTGTGTAATCTGCCTTAGCGGACTTAAAATTAAATTAAAGCGGGATCTTAACTCATTTAAATTATACTATACATTGGATGTATAAAGAAGGTTGTATAATTTAGTGGGAGTATTTTTTTTTTTTTGAAAAATACATTGTTAATTTCTTTAATAAAAATTGGTACTTATTAAATTTTGGAAACTTTGCATAATTGTAGATAATGACTAACAACACTCAATCAATTTCGTTGCGATCGATCCTAGAGAAGGATAAGCTCCAAGAGAATGGTACGAACTTTATGGATTGGATCCGTAGCCTAAGAATTGTTCTTAGGCAAGAAGATAAGTTATACATTCTCGAGGGGCCACTTCCTGCTGAACCAGAACCTACTGCCCCTAGAGCAGAAAGAGGCCGTTACAAGAAACATCATAATGATTCTAGAGATGTAAGTTGTCTCATGCTTGCTACTATGTGCTCTAAACTCCAACAAAGTTTGGAACATTTGGAAGCCTATGAGATAGGCGTGGAGTTAAGAGCCATGTTTCAAGAGCAAGCTAGGCAAGAGAGGTACAAGACCATTGTTGCATTCACTTCTTGCAAAATGAGTGAAGGGAAACAAGTGAGTCCTCACATGCTTAAAATGAAAGGTTATGTGGAGCATCTTGAGAAACTTGGCTATCCAATCCCATTGGAGCTAGCCACGGATCTCATTCTTAATTCATTGCCTAAAAGTTATAATCAGTTTGTGATGAATTATAATATGCATGGAATGGATAAGAATCTCTCCGAGTTGCATGGGATGCTTAAAACTGCGGAGATGAAGATTGTGGAGAAAGGTTCTTTTGTGCTCTTGGTTCATGATGGGAAGAAGGATGGTGCCAAAGGAAAGGGTAAGACAAAAGTTGTCAAACCCAAGATAATCAAGGCAAAGGTTGCCAAGGCTTCTGAGGCAAAACCCGATTCACAAAAGGATGCAATCTGTTTCCATTGGCAAGAAATTGGTCATTGGAAACGTAATTGCAAGGCTTTCTTGGAAGAGCAAAAGAAGAAGAAGGGCAGCAAGGCTGCGTCGACTTCAGGTATCTATATGATAGATATTCTCCTTTCTACCACTGATTACCGGATGTGGTTCTCACATTTGTTTAAATGTGCATGGTCTAAAGAATAGGAGACTACTTAAAGAGGGTGAAGTACACCTACGCATGGGGAATGGAGCAAGAGTTGTTGCATTAGCCGTAGGGACTTATGAAGTCACTTTACATTCCGGTTTAATACTTGTTTTGAACAATTGCTATTATGTACCGGATTTAAGTAGAAATATTATTTCAATTTCTTGTTTGGATAATGAAGGTTTTAAGTTTCTTATTGAGAATAAGAAATTTTCTATTTATTTAAATGATGTGCTTTATGGTATTGCTAATTCATTTAATGGCCTTTATGTCTTGGATGTCAAGAATGAAAATAATGAAAATGTCTATCATATAAATAAGAAATCTAAACCTAATGATGTAAATCATTCTTATTTGTGGCATTGCCGTCTTGGTCATATTAATGAGAAGCGTATCTCAAAACTCCATGGGGACGGTCTCTTAGGTTCATGTGACCTTGGGTCATATGACACTTGTGAGTCGTGTCTTCTTGGAAAAATGACTAAGACACCTTTTACCAAGCTAGGTGAAAGGGCAAGCGACTTATTGGGGTTGATACATTCCGATGTATGCGGACCATTAAGTAGCAATGCTAGGGGAGGATTTCAATACTTCATAACCTTCACCGATGATTATAGTATATTTTGGTATGTTTACCTAATGAAACATAAAAGTGAAGCATTTGAGATATTTAGAATATTTCAAAATGAAGTAGAAAAACAACTTGGCAAAAGTATTAAAGCACTTCAATCGGATCGAGGTGGAGAATACTTGAGTCATGAATTTGATGATCATCTAAAGAATTGTGGAATAATTTCACAATTGACTCCACCCGGAACACCACAATGGAATGGTGTGTCCGAGAGGAGGAATCGGACCTTATTAGACATGGTTCGATCAAGGATGAGTCAAGTTGATCTTCCAATATCCTTTTGGGGTTACGCTCTAGAAACCGCTGCTTTCACACTAAATCAAGTTCCAACTAAATCGGTTCCAAAGACTCCATATGAGATGTGGAGCGGAAAGAAACCTAGTTTGTCTTTCATGAGGATTTGGGGTTGCGAAGCCTTTGTCAAAAGACTTGTCTCCGACAAACTAGCTCACAAATCTGATAAATGTATTTTCGTGGGATATCCTAAGGAAACTAAAGGATATTACTTTTACAACCGAGAGGACAACAAAGTGTTTGTTGCCCGAACTGGTGTCTTTCTAGAGAAACAGTTTCTCTCCAAAGAAATCAATGGGAGTAAAATAAATCTTGAAGAAATTCGAGACCCAGAAAACAACATTGAACCAATAGTGGAACAAGAACAAGAACCACAAGGAGTTGTGGAACCTGTTCAAAATAGACAAGTAACTCGCAGATCTAGTAGGTTACGATCCGAGCCCGAGAGATATGGATTTCTCATAACGGATAGTAATGAGGTGGAAATCATTGAGAATGATGAACCGACAACCTATCAAGAGGCGATGTCTTCTCCTGATTCGGACAAGTGGCTTGGAGCCATGGAATCCGAATTGCAATCCATACAAGACAATCAAGTTTGGAATTTGATTGATGCACCCGAAGGTGTAAAAACCATAGGATGCAAATGGGTCTTCAAGAAGAAGACTGACATGGATGGGAAGGTGCGTACTTACAAAGCTAGACTTGTAGCGAAGGGTTATAGGCAAGTTCATGGTATTGAATATGATGAAACCTTTTCACCCGTAGCAATGATCAAGTCTATAAGAATTTTGCTTGCCATTGCCGCATATCATGATTATGAAATATGGCAAATGGATGTCAAAACCGCTTTCCTAAATGGAAAACTCCAGGAGGATGTGTATATGACACAACCAGAAGGTTTTGAACAGAATTCTAAGGTATGCAAATTGCAGAAATCCATTTATGGATTGAAGCAAGCTTCTTTGGAATCTCTGTTTTGATGAATCGGTCAAAGAGTTTGGTTTCATCAAAAACGAAGATGATCCTTGTGTATACAAGAAGATTAGTGGGAGCATAGTGCTATTCCTTATTTTATATGTGGATGACATATTACTCATTGGAAACGACATTCCTACACTTCAGTCTGTGAAGACTTGGTTAGGAAAGTGCTTCGCAATGAAAGATATGGGTGAAGCCGCATATATACTTGGCATTAAGATCTATAGAGATAGATCAAGGAAGCTACTTGGTTTAAGCCAAAGTACATACATTGACAAGGTCATTAGAAGATTACGTATGGAAAATTCTAAAAGAGGAACCTTGCTGGTGTTACATGGAGTTTCTCTAAGCAAGACTCAATGTCCTAAGACAAAAGATGAGCGTGAGAAAATGAATGATGTTCCATATGCTTCGTCAATTGGGTCCATCATGTATGCCATGATTTGTACTAGGCCGGATGTATCTTATGCTTTGAGCATGACATGTAGATACCAATCCAACCCCGGAGAGAATCACTGGGTGGCTGTAAAAGCGATTCTTAAGTACTTGAGAAGGACTAAAGACTCATTTTTGGTCTATGGAGGAATGGAAGATGATCTCGTTGTAAATGCTTACACGGATACAAGCTTCCAAACCGATAGAGATGACTGTAGATCGCAATAGGGTTTTGTGTTTATGTTAAATGGTGGAGCTGTAAGCTGGAAGAGTTCCAAGCAGAGTACAACCGCTGCTTCTACAACGGAAGCTGAGTATATTGCTGCATCGGATGCTGCAAAGGAAGCTGTTTAGATTAAGAAGTTCATCACTAAACTTGAAGTGGTTCCTAGTATTGCTAATCCAATAGATCTTTATTGTGATAATAATGGTGCTATTGCTCAAGCAAAGGAACCAAGGGCACATCAAAAATCCAAACACATACTAAGGCGTTACCATGTCATTCGAGAAATCATTGACAGAGGTGACGTGAATATATGCAAAGTACCTATTGATGACAATGTCGCGGACCCACTAACAAAGGGACTTCCACAAGCTAAACATGAAGGTCATGTTAGGTCCATTGGTATTAGATACATGGGAGATTGTTCCTAGGGCAAGTGGGAGATTGTTGGTAGTGGTGCCCTAGGCACGTTTAATAAACGTTGTAATTGTTATCATTTATTTCATATCAATAAAGAGATGTTTTGATTATTATTGTTGTTCATGTTTAATTATAATAATCTCCGTCCCTAGTACTTGTTAAGCACTAGTATAAAGGTTAAATGATCATGGGATGATCATGTTAGATTTATGGGTACTTGTTTGGAACAATGTACTGGAAATGACCCGCTGTATGAGATTTATGTCATGGTCTATGTCGTACATATATCTCATATTAGTTATGTCATTCGAATCCTTAGACATGAAGTTATTATAGTCTTCTACTTGATGAACATTATGTTTGACATATTCAAACGCTACCTTTAACCGGGTAGTTATAAAGTGTATGATTGGCATAATCGGATTCACGTAAGGAAGAATAATAAGCTAAATGGATTTGTCCCTATTCGGAGAGATCTCAAGCTTAGTCCTCTCGTAGGAATGATGTTGATGAAAATTTTCGGCCGGACTCAAATGAATTGATTAGATCAATGTCATTTGGATTATCAACATATTCGGAATCGAGAAAGTATTGAACAAAGACAAATTGACCGTTTGACCATGACTTGTGTTCAATGAGATCGTGGACAAAGGGATTGTGACATATTCTAAAGGAATGCGAACTTGTATCTAGTTATGCTATTTGGGTAGGTATGACGGTTTGCTAGAACCTAATCATATCTTATGGATTCATGTTTGAACCCATTGCCAACTTATTATAATCTTAGAGGGTCACACACAATGGAACGAATCCTAAAAAGACTATATTGGAAAATTAAGGCTCTCTGATCCTGGTGTGCGACCGCACAAACCAGGCTGGGCGGCCGCACATGTTTGGGCGACCGCACACCTGATTTTGGGCGACCGCATAGTGAGTCGGGATAGGTTTCCTGATTTAATTAGGAAAAAGATTTTGGACGGGTTTTGACACAAGTTTCCTATTTGGAATAGGTCTAACTTGTATATAAACAGCCAAATTCGGCCAGAACTCAACCCTAGCTTTTGTGCAAGTCTCCAAAGAGTTTGAGAGAGTTTTATTTTGTTCTAAGACATCCTAGATTTAAAACAAAATAATACACAAAATAATATTCCATATAGTTCATATTAGTTATGAAAACATGTTTCACAATTTTGGTCTAGCAACCAAGATCAAGTGTTCTTGATATTCGTTCAAGGTGTGGATACCGCTAGAGGGTGAAGCTCATCATCTTCAAAGTTCGTGTTCTTACTTGTTCGTGATTAAAGCTTCAATTTCTCCACCAAGATCAAAGACCAAATTCAAAGTCATCAAGGGTTAGTTTTTCTAGTATTCATATTGCAAGTATTTGATTTAATCATATGAATGGATCTATGGGCTTTGGGTTTCATAAAATTTTAAATGCTATTTTTCGCTGCGTATGTTACTTGGAAACCCAACATCTCTGACATATGACGTAAGCAATATCAAATCAAAGGTACAATCGGTCACACTACCTCTCTGACACGTGTGTGCACCGCCTTACCCAAATCGTGTCAAGATTTACCCCAAATCTTGGTAAATCAGAAAGTAACTTTTAATTTTTCCATAAATTATTGTTGCCTTTTATACTCTCTTTCTCTCCTAGTTTAACCATTCCTATTAAGATGTCCGGTTCATGCATTAAATTCATTGTGTGCGCACGTTCTCCGATATATTCGCTCCAACAGTTAAACTTCTCTTTCTCCAACGCAAACCCTCCATATTCTCTCTCTCTCTCCCCCCATAACATATAAATAGCCACACTTAAACTCTTTCATCTATTTTCGCTCTATATCTCTTGAACTCTCTCTTTATCAGTTATTATCTTCCATCTTCTACTACTCTACAGATTTCTTCATCTCTCTAATCTGGTAATAGTTGATGATATTTACGCTTATTTACTTTTCATTTTGATTTGAACTAACTGATTTTAACTTGTGAGATTTCTTGAGTGTTTTTGCAAAAAATGACGAGCAATGAAAAGGATATCTATGGAGGTTACGTTGACTCAACCTTCTTCGACGACTCAGCAGACGGAGATTTCTTGAAGAATTTGCTGAATGGATCGTTGCTAAGTTCGTTCATCTCTCCTGCTGGTGTTGAGTTTGTATTTTTGGGGCAAGTTCAAGAGTTATTTCCCAATGTGTAGATACCCCAGGAGGATCCCCACGGCTTGGCTAGAGCGCGCGGGATGGATTCCTAGGATGTCTAACTTGGTTTTAGTTGTTTTAGAGTCTCCACTTATGTTTTTAACGGAACATAAGAAAACCCTAATATTTAGCCTATGTTTTGATACAAAAACCAGAGATTCTTGTTATGAGGTTCGGGGGTTAGGTTATGAGATGGGAAGTACTTAAACACCCATCTCGCCCAACTAATGCTGGTCTTGCTTGTTCGTAGTCTACATAAAAAATGTTCTTCCTATTCTTCGATAATGATAAAAGGGGTTTAAAAGGGGTATTTTGAATGTGGGGAGATAACTCCTTAACCAACTTCAATGGAATGAAGTGATCTTTGGTGTCATGTCCCAAAATGTTTTGGGTGATTGCACGTTTGATAAAATGAAAGAAGAAGAAAAGAGATGAAGTTGAGAGAGGAGAGAAAAGAGTAGTGTTTACCTAAACTTCAAATGACTTCAAGTACTTCTTAAGGAATTGCCTTTGAAATGCCTTGAATGTTTGTGTATAGTTTTCTTATGTTGAAAAGTGTCCTCCTTGTAATGGTGGAGAAGAGGGGTTTATATAGGTGTAAAACAGATGTTTTTGGTGCCAAAACGAAGTCACAAAGATCAGTTTCCCAGGCAAAATCATGTAAAATGAGCAAGGGAGGGATTCTTGGAGAAAATCTGTAACTGACGCCCAGATACGCGCGCCTCCTTCCTTGATGGCGGGATGCGCACACTTCTGACCCCTAAGGGCGGAGGCGCGCGACTTTGAAATGGCTTTTTTGACAGAATGGACTAGAAAGTCAGCACTGTTATTCAGTTTAGTCCCTGGACTTAACAGAGTCAGTCAGGAACTTAACAAAAGTAACAGAAACTAACGAAAAACACATAAAATAGGAAGAAACACAAAATCAAATGTGAAATCGGGGTGAGCGGTCCAAGGTGGGGTGTCTACACAATGCTGAAGTTATTGTTGCTCGGGGAGATCCTTCTACCTTCGCTTCAATCAACTCAACCATTGCCGGGGTTCCTATCTCAGTCACACCTTCGTCTATCTCTGAAGTCTTCCCTTTACTTGGGAATGTTGGTTTATCTGCTATTTCTGATGACAAAATTTTGGACACGGCATGGACCCTCATGAGGGGAGCCGGTCCTTGGCAGAGCGGAGATAATCACTTGAAGGCTAATTATAGAAGAAGATTTTATGCCTTAGCAGAAATCGTTGATCGTTGCTTGATTTGCCGATCTGGCTCTGATAGCCATGTTACCGATGTGCAGTTTGAAGCTATGGCCGCCATCGTGTTGCAGATTGAATTCAACTGGTGTGTCTACCTATTTCAGATCATTGCTGTTGCCGCCGTCAAATGGGCTAAGGACAGGAAGAACAACAAAGCTCACCCTGGAAAAGGATGCCATTATCTGCTGATTAGCATGATTTTGAGGAATAACTCAGCCATTATCAATGCTTCACCATCTCCTGACAGTTTTTCCTTCAATAAACTCAAGTTTTTCAAGTTACTGGATTGGAAGAGAATTTCAAAGCAAGCATCTACCGGTTCTGCCATAGGTCCTCCTGCTGAAGGAACCCCAAAGAAGAAGAGAGCAAAGAAAGTTGTTGCAGTAGTTATCGATGCTCCAGCTGCCGTTTTTACTCCTGCTCCGTCTACATACAAGATTCTTGCTGATTCCACTCCTGCCGCTCCAAGGAAAAGAAGACTGGTCAAATCTGCTGAAAAAGAATAAGTGAAAAGGACCAAGGTTGTCTATGCCAATGAGCAACCAGCAGTCAAGAAGTCTAAGCCAGCTGCTGCTGTTCAAGTTCAATCTTCTAGTGTCCCAAAATGGTTTGGGTAATTGCACGTTTGATCAAAATAAGAGAAAAAAAAAAGAGATGAAGTAGAGAAGGGAGAAAAGAATAGTCTTTTTACCTAGACTCAAAATGACTTCAAGTACTTCTTGGGAGATTGCCATTGGAAATGCCTTGAGAGTATTTTGTGTATAGTATTCTTATGTTGCAAAAAAAGGTCCTTTGAAAGGTTGGAGAAGGGGGTTTTTATAGTTGAAAACAAGATGTTTTTGGTGCCAAAACGAAGTCACAAAGATCAGTTTCCCGGGCAAAATCATGTAAAATGAGCAAGGGAGGGATTCTTGGACAGAATCTATAACTGACGCCAAGGTGCGTGCGCCTCCTGCCTTGGTGGCGGGACGCGCCCGCTCTTGACCCATACGGGCGGAGGCGCGCGACTTCAAGATGGCTTTTCTGACAGAATGGACTGGAAAGTCAGCCCTGTTATTCAGTTTAGTCCCTGGACTTAACGAAGTCAGTCAGGAACTTAACGGAAGTCACAGAAACTAACGAGAAACACTTAAAATAGGGAGAAACACAAGATCAATCGTGCAATCGGGGTGAGCGGTCCAAGGCGGGGTGTCTACAAGTACCAGGCGAGTTGCACGAATCCCTTTCATGACTCAGAGGCACTGATTGGGAGCACGAGTCGTGCACTCCAGCGCGGCTCGTGAAGAAGGCGCATGTGCCAGATGCGTTTTCGGCGATACTTGGCGCGTGTAGAGAAGTAAAGGCTCGTGAACGGCAAGGCAATGAGAGTGGAGCGCATGGCCAGCGCATGTAACGCGTTTTCCAGCCTATTTTCCTATTTTTCTTATTTCTTTTATTTTATTTTCATTCCTTATTAGTTTATGACTTGTTTTAGGTATTTTTAATTAGGTTTCTTTCATTGTTTTTCATTCTCGACTTCATACAATAATTTTAGATCTAGATTTTATTTCTTTTCCATGTAGATTTCAAAGCTTTGGATGAGGAACTAAAATCCAAGCTTTGGGTTTGATTTCTTGAACCCCCTTTTTATCAATTTGAGGTATTTTTCTTTTCATGATTTTATTTCTATTCATAATTTTATTTGTGATTATTTTAGATCCGTTGCTAGGGTTTATAGACTTGATCAATCTATTTATCTGTGTTATTGGATCTCTGCTAGAAGTTTCTATTTACTGTGCCAGTGTAGAAATTCACCGTAGCATCTTTACGATTTATGTATGTGTCATGGTAAATTGTGAAGTGGGTAAATTAGACGATTATCTATATGAAATAATCGTGGAAAGCATTATTGATCTTAGTTTATTTAAATCACTAAAGAAATTAATTTTACGATCTAGACTGTGCTAGTTAGATTAATTTATTGATTAGAGTTTCTAGTGAGTGTGTCACTGCTAGTAACTATTCTGAAAGAATAAACAGAGATTGAAATAGATCTCGTAATCAAGTGAATAGGTTAAAATGTGAAAAGAGGTACTGATGATAATTGAATAATTAGGTGGGGACGGAATCAAATCTGAAGTATTCTTTAATTATTGTGTTTGCTTTAAATTAGTTTCAATTCTTGTTTTAGGATTTAATAATTAAAATTTCCCCCCAATCTTGTCAAGTGACAATTACATAAACAGATAACCATTCTTCGTGGATTGATTCTGGACTTATCCTAGCTACATATTTTTAGAACCTAGTCCATGTTTAGTTTGTAGGTGTGCGATTTATCCTATCATTTATCCACGTTTTTGTTAATGTTTGTTCATAAATAGACACTTGATAATGTATATAACATGTTAATGTACAAGTTTCCCATGTTTCATGGGTTAGTTTTGAGTTTAGACCTTGTTTTGATGTTCATATTCATTCCACATACAATCTGTCTAGCATACTCTGATTAAATAAGGCCTGTTCATTTGCTTTTTACTCCATCATACTCCATTTTTGGACTTAACTCAAAACATAAAAGTTGTTCCTTGCATACTGAAGATGATGCATGCCAAGTTTCATGGTCATATTCCATGTTTCCTTCATGTTTTGGTAGATATTTTCATAGCTCCGATATGCTGCCCTGCTTGCTGCATTTCTGACCAACCTGTGTTCTCATGTCTAAAACTCTACCAACAATCGATTTTCAAACTGAAGTCAAAACATGAAATTTTTTCTCAATAAACTAAGTAAAGAATTCATGCATTTGAAAATTTTTGTGACCTCAGAAAAGGCCTTTTGAACCCTCTAAACATGTCAGAGGCCTCTTTCCATTTCTTGATTACAGTGCTAATTCTCAGATCTGTTTTCCCAGATTCTGACATCTAAATTTCAGAGGCCTTTTGAACCCTCTAAACATTTCATCTAAACTTTAAAATTGGCACATATCATATTTGATATCTGATCTTCAACATTCATGTTTTGTGTTTCTCCATATTCATAAGCCATGATAGAGTAAATATGCAATCAATGTCTGACATGCCATGTTCTTTCTATTCTGGGGAGTTTTGTGTTGGTGTTCCTTGCATAGTTTGAGCATGAGAAACTAATCCTGAAATTCCACAAAAATTCATATGTGTTTTCTATCATGTTGAGAGAAAATCCCAAATTTTGTTTCTGGACTTGGATTAGGTTTGGACAAGTACATTGCTTCATGAACATCAGGTGGTCCAGAATTGCTATACAAACCTTTGGCTTGGACATTCATTTGTTATGGGATTTGTCTCCCATTTTGTGTATATTATGTATAATCCCCCATGTACTTAATCGCCTCTCCCTCTTATGTGTTCTCGTTTGTCTATGTGCTTCAAAACCTTTTTCAAAACTGATCGGGGATCCTCCCAAACCGATTCCTGGTTGTGACTTAAAAATGGATCGTAAGGGCGAGAGGAGTGCTGCTAATCACCTTCTCTTCTCGTAAGTTAGCCCCCGAACCCACTTCTCTTTTCAAAAAAAGGTTTTATCACTATTTTTCTAAAATAAAATGAGGTGGCAACTCTCTGATTTTCAAAACTAAAGGAGGGTAACCATTATGAGAATTTGAGCGCGATTAAGTTCGGGCGCATGATCTCATAGTGTCGACTCTGCTGAGGACATTTTCTAAAAGTGGGCTAGACTCAATATGGGTGTTTTCACCATTACGTGCTTTCTTGCCTTGTATGTATGTATGCCCTAACTCTGTTTTGCAGGTGAGAACAAAGCATAACCATTAGATTATAATCAAAATCAAGGGTCCAAATTACAGATACAGTGGATGCACTTGGATACAGTACCTAAATTTTGATATTGCACTTGGATACAAAAGCTAAATAAGTATTGTATCCAAGTGTTGCGCTTGGATACAGTAGCTTAAATGACAAAGTATCCAAGTTATTTTTAAAATTAGCTATTGTATCCAAATGTATCCAATGTATCTATAATCTGGACCCTTGATTTTGTATTTAATTAAGCGATTATGCTTTATTCTCAAGGTTCTCATTTTAAATGGTTCTCACGGTTATGATGAATAGCGTTTTGAACATTTTTATCCTCATAATGTTTGCATAACTACAACAAAATCAACACTTACTAACTTACATTTTACCCACTTGCATTATGAACAGTGTTTAGAACAATTTAAACACATTTATCCACTTTCTCTTGTTTCCTAAACATACAAAATTAAGGTTGCGTTTGATAGCATCAAACACTTGATGTTTGATGCTTAATACAATATAGGCTAATTTGGAGGTAGGATGCATAATTAAATTCTTTCATTCAACATAAATATGTCCAACATCCTCTTAATGATTTGAGGATCAAAATCCTTGCTTAATGAATAAGAGCCTCACTCAACATTGGGCATCTAGCGCTCAATGTGATTAAATTCATCATATCTCCAAATTTACCATATATTATATTAAGCATCAAACATCAAGTGCTTAATGCACCAAACGCAAAGTTCTTACTCTTAAACGGAAGGTGTAGTACTAAGTATATATTAGCCTTTCATTTCTGGCTTGATTTAAAGTCGATTGTCCTCACTTGGTTTGAACTCAAATGTTGAGGAAGCATGGGAATGAGAAGGGGCATTTGGAGATTGATAGTTGTGGTTGAACAAAGAAGGGGTTTGATGGTTGTGGACTCCGTCGTAGGTTGTAATCACGTAGCTTGGGTCTTCGCTGTCCCTTTCTACCCTTTTCTTCACTTTGCACCCTCCTCTTGAACATTTATAGTAATTCCTGTTCATCATCATTCATATGGACTTTTATTTAATTCTCTTTTTGTTATAACAACTTTAATTTGTAACATTAAAATTTAAAATTGCTTTATATATATGATACAACTTTCAAACCAACATAACAAATATCCGCTCAAAAAACGAAAGTCTCGTTTTGATTTTTAAGTCGTTTAGTTTAAAATTTAGCAAATACTACCTCTATCCAAAGAGATAGTTCCTTTTTTTCGTTGTTATATGAAAGAACTTTGGGCAAGGTACTTTTAATTATTTTAATGAAAATTTAAAAGTTGTTGTTGATATACCATTATAGATACTATCAATACCAATTTTTAGATTCATATTAAGATATTTAAAAGTAGCCTTAAATATTGCTCAAATTTTCTTCGTAGTAACAACGAAAGAAAAAAGAGAGACTATCTTTGCGGGACAGGGGGAGTATTTGGATTATGTTAATAGAATATATATAGTTGATGCACCATTAATAAATGATTATGATTAAATTCTTATATCAAACTTTTATCAAATTGAGTAAAAAACAGTTAAACTAGTTTTTTAGGGTCGGGCATCTAAATTTGATTATGCTTGATTAGATTTGATTGTATTCATTTGACAAAATCAAACAAAACAGCTTAAATGAAAT
Organism: Campanula takesimana; assembly: GCA_026119855.1. Taxonomy (NCBI): domain Eukaryota; kingdom Viridiplantae; phylum Streptophyta; class Magnoliopsida; order Asterales; family Campanulaceae; genus Campanula; species Campanula takesimana. Next base: position 63,826 of record JAOWBW010000983.1, read on the forward strand.
AGTATTAATTTTTGGTATAATTGGATGCCTGTATTGTATATCTTCAAAGATACTAAATTCTTGTTGATAATTAAGTTCTCACTACTTCACTTTATCACACTTTCGGCCCTTTATTTTTAGAAGTGTTAGAAATTAGAATCTCACACTTTTGCACTTTCCTCACTCTTGTACATCAAGGTGATACACGTGATTATTATGAAAAAAGAATGATAAAGTCTTTGTTACATTTCAAAAATAATGCATATGAGAAGAGTGGTATTCGATTTTTATATAGTTAAGAGTTGGCTTGTCAATTCCCGATGTGGGATAATTATCCTAACACGCTTCCTCACTGTGTTAAATCATCATGGGCCGAACTTTGGCTCTCACATGTGTAAAGGGTCAACTCTACAATTGGCTATAAAAAAGAGTGACTCTCAATATTTATTTAGTTAAAGCTTAGCTAATTAATGCTCGATTTCAAATATACTCGCTCCGTTTCATGTCACTTGAGACAAAAAAAAATTGGCACACAAATTTAGGAAAAGTAGGAGAGAGAAGTAGTGGGAGGAGGTGTTTGTGAGTATGAAAAATTAAATAGGTGTAGACACTCCGCCTTGGACCGCTCACCCCGATTGGACATTTGATTTTGTGCTTCTCCTTATTTTAAGTGTTTTTCGTTAGTTTCTGTCACTTCCGTTAAGTTCCTGACTGACTTCGTTAAGTCCAGGGACTAAACTGAATAATAAGGCTGACTTTCTAGTCCATTCTGTCAAAAAAGCTATCTCTGAGTCGCGTGCCTCCGACCATAGGAGCCAGAAGCGCGCGCCTTCCGCCCCCAAGGTAGGAAGCGCGCGCCTCTGGGCGTCAGTTACAGATTTCTGTCCAAGAATCTCTCCCTTGCTCATCTTACATGATTTTGCCCGGGAAAGATTTCTTGATGACTGAGTTTTGGCACCAAAAACATATATTTTCTACCTATAAAAACATCCCTTTCCACCATTTTCAAAGACCGAAAAATGGCTCTCTACACAAACTATACCAAAATCACTTCCAAGGCTTCTTTCAAGTAATTCACCAAGAAGTGTTTGAAGGTCTTCGAAGCATAGGTAAAAGTCCAATTTTTCCCTTTCTTCTCTACTTCATCTCTTCTCTCTTTTACTTTAATCAAACGTGCAATCACCCAAACATTTTGAGACATGACACCGGGGACTACTTCACTTCATTGAAGCTAGTCAAGGAGTTATCTCCCTACATTTCAAACATCCCCTTTTAAACCCCCTTTTTATTATAGTCAAAAATAGAAACAACATCATTTTATTTATGTAGACTTTGATCAAGCAAGACCAACATTAGTTGGGCGTGGTGGGTGTTTAAGTACTTCCCATCTCGTAACCTAACCTCCGAACCTCCAAACAAGAATCTCTGTTTTCATAATCAAACTTAGGCTATACATTAGGTTTTTCTTATGTTCCTCTAAAACATAGGTGGCGACTCTAAAACACAAATAGACACCCTAGGAATAACTCGCGTGCTCTAGCCAAGCCGTGCCCTCCCGGGGTATCTACAGTGGCGACTCTGCTGGGGATGTTTGAAGGTTAAACTTGCGTTTCTGATCAGAGTCTACATTTTTCTGGGCATTCTGGTTCCTGATGGGGGAAGCGTGCGCCTCTGGCCTTCTTGGCCTAAGGCGCGCGCGTCCCACATCAATGACCAGAATCGCCCGCCTCCCATATGTTCTTCCTATTTTTGTTTTTTTTTCTACACTAATCATTTCTGCAGGGGTTACAATGCATATTCAGGACCAGGGCAATCCCTTGAGTCCAAAGTCTGACAGTCTGACAAGTTTGCCCATAAGCGGGCGCCTCCCATAGACACTGCGCCATGCGCGCGCTTCCCACAACACAAGCCAAAGCCACGCGCTTCTGGGCAGTTTTCCAGAACAGGAACAGGTTCCCAGAACAGAGCAGAATGATGGGGTGTGGGCAAAGTTGCCTGCATCAGGACTGATTTGGACCTCTTAACTGTTTTTCTTTTGTGTTTTGATTTATCGGTCACACGGGTGATTCGAGAGTTGTAATTACGTGCTTATTTTCTTTTCTTTCATTCATAAAAAAAAGTAAAAAATGTTTTGTCACATGTTGGACCTCACACTACGTGCACAAATTCCTATAAATTGCTCACTATCGAGTCGCACAAGTTCATAATCCAAACCTGTCGAGGCCCGTCCTTAGAAGTTTCAAGCTCCACCCGACCTTGATTCTTTCGAAGCGGTAAACCTCAACCCGTGGCGTCGTTCATGACTACATTCCGGTGGTGACCTTAAGCCTCTCATTAGCCGAACACAAGCCAACACAATTCTAGTTAGGGTCTAACACTCCGTGACTAAGTCGGTTTTCATGTGCCCAGATTTCCCTAAACTAATACCTTCAAAACATACATGCCAAGTGGTTATCATGGACGAAATCAAAAGCCGTCCCCAAGTGGTTATTATGGACGAAAATAAAAATCCGTCCCCGCATGTATGCTTTACTACATTAATTTAGTTTAATCCCGACATGTGTAGGATTCACGAACGTGATGGAATCCGATGAGTATATGGGACTGCGAGAAGGTCTCTATACTAGTGTGACGATTCCATTATTTCCTTAGAAACTCAAAAGGGACTCCGTCCCTCCGACTTATAAAAAAAAGAGTCTTTTCTGTATATGCTTTGATTCGTGTGCCCACTGCGTGTTTTAAACCTCTTCATGGACCGAAAGTGTTACTCAAGACTGACAAGGGCCTCTTCTGCAATATAGGTTCAATTGGTACTTACCGTGTCTACCGGGATTCATCAAATCGGTTAGTTCGTGAAGATATTACTCCAACAGCACCAACAGTAACCATGACCGGCAGCAGCAACACCATGTCTCTCGAACGACTTTCAGCTATGGTCCAAGTGCTCCAAGATCAAGTCTCCACTCTTAATAAGGAGGCCCAAAATAAGGATGATCTTTGGCAATCTCACCTCGACAACCAAAGAGAGGCCCACGAGGCCGAGATGGAGCAACTGAAAGAAAAGCTCACCAAGCTTGCCAAGGGTAAAGACAAGAAAGGAAATGAAGAGTTTGAGTGGACCCAAGGCTTATTTGAGAGCCTCTATGTCAATGCCCGCACCAAGAAAATGGGGGAACCGAGCACCGAGAACAATGAGCACAAGATGGTTGATTCAATTATGGATTACATAGATCAACGCTTCAACGGCCTCAACGTGGGGAAAAATCCCGACACGAGCCTTTATCAGTCCTCCATTCTCATGAGCACAATGGCCGTTCTCCCTGATAAGTTCAAGATGCCCGACATCAGCAAGTTCAAAGGCAACTCTTGTCCCATGGCACACATCGAGACTTACATTTGGGCTATGGTACCGAAGAAGGTCTCTCCTAAAGTTATGGCACAATGCTTCCCTCTTACTCTCGAGGGGGCGGCAAAGGATTGGTATGATACTCTCCCACTCACAGTCCGTCTTGATTGGGACGCCGCCATGCTTGCCTTCAAAAGTCAATACCAAGGCAACACCACCCACCGGCCAACTAAGAAAGAGCTCGAGAACACTACTCAAAGGGACAATGAATCCTTCATTGACTTCACGAGAAGGTGGAATGACAAGCTTGCTGAGATTGTCGAGAGGCCTAACACTAAGGAACAAATGGACATCCTTCTCAAGTGTCTAAAAATTGATCTTCGTACCCACCTAAGTGGGGCTTGCTATACGGATTTCTCTCAAATGTATGAGTCAGGGATCCGAATGGATGAGTTGCTCAAGGAAATCAAGAAAAATGCTCCTAGCTTCCGTTACAAGGCCGCCTCTAACTCCACGAAAGAGGCTTCGGTTAATGCCATCACCACCGACAAGGGAAATTACAAAAGGGTTCCTCCACCACAAGGCAAGAAATTTCAAGATGATCGTGTCTACAATCCTCTCCAAGGCATGACTATGACCGAGGCCTTCGAAGCTCTCAAGGCCAAAGGGAAAGTTACTCCTCTCGAAGGATACAAACCCAAGACAATACGTCCCAACCATGCCCACCACAAGCATTGTGGCTACCACCAACATAGTGGCCACACCACTGAGGAATGCTTTGTCCTCCGCAATGTCATTCAAGATCTCATAGACAAGAAAGAGTTCATAGTGCCTAGTGGCGATGATGTCAATGTAATAGAGTTAGGAGAGTTTGAGGAGACCACTCATTCAATCCCAATTGTGAATGAGGGATCCAAAGTGATGAATAAATTTGATAATTCTTGCTACGTTGTGAGTTATGATGAGGTAATGAGGGAAGTACTAGAGAATAGGAAAAAGAGGCAAGATGGGAACGTCAACATGCTAACTCGATGTGGACGAGTCATAGCAAACAACCCCACTATTTTTGCACCAAGCATCTCATCTCAAAGATCGCAAGCTCGCGACGCTCCCGAAGACCCTTTATTGGTTCAACTCAAGAAAACTCAAGCCAACATCTCCATTTGGGACCTCATTGCATCTTCAAAGAAGCACCGAGATCTTGTCATCAGTAACCTCGATGACACATCAGTCTCTCCTGACACAACTCCCGAGGACCTCACTGCAATGATAGGCCACATTCATTTTGGCAATGTCATCACTTTTGCCGACATGGACCTTCCACCATTTGGGTCCGATCACAATGAGGCCATTTATCTCAAAGTGAGAGCAAGGGGGAGACCTATTTCAAGAGTCTTGGTCGACGGTGGTTCCGCACTCAACTTGATGCCCGGCCGAATCATGGGCATATTGGGGCTTAAGAATTCAGACTTAAAACCTTCTACTCAAGTGATCCGAGGTTACGACAGCACTGCCCGCACAGTCATAGGTATGGTGGAAATAGACATTGAGTTTGGAAGCATGGTCATGTCCATCCCGTTCCAAGTGCTAGATGTGCCTTCCTCATTAAATTTGCTCTTGGGCCGACCGTGGATACACAGTTCCAATGTCGTCCCTTCGACTCTTCATCAGTGTGTCAAGTTCAGAAATGGGGATGAAATAGTAACCGTCATGGCAGAAAACGTCACTATCCACAGAAAAGGGGAACCCGTCCACCAAGTCCAACACGGTTTAGAAGACTCCACCCTCTCAGGCGTCTCAATCAACGCCATCAATGAAAAAGGAGGAAACGGATCATGAACCCTCGACAATCGCAAAGTCCTCCGCATGATGAGGAATATGAATTACTTCCCTGGTTTAGGCCTAGGGAAATATCAACAAGGGAGAATGCAACCCATAGAGGTCCCATTTGTCAAAACAAGTTCGGATTGGGGTACGAGCCTTCCAAAGATGACTTAAAGTACGAGCAAGCCGTCAAGAATGAGAAGGCCCGAGCTCGGAGGGAAGGCCGTCATTATGAGATTCCCAATTTGAGGCCTTATCGCAAGACACTGAATGGCTACTTTCTCCGTTAGGGGGAAGACGTCCCGTACGTGATCTTTCCTGAGCCATGGGTTAACAGCAAGGGCATCAGAAAGCCCGGTCTTGAAGTCTTTGCCAACTGTGAGATTCAGAAATCCGAAGGGGAACCAACTCCCACGTCGCCTCGAAAATGATGGGGGAAGAAAGTGACCATAGAGTCCGAGACAGAGATTACCGTGGGGGAAGAATTGACGGATTTAGCCTCCATGTTCGAAGAATTGGCCATCATGGATGAGTACCAAGTGAAAGTCATCTATGATACCGACACGAGAAGGGAAACTATCAGCGAGATCCAGCAAAGCTCTGAGCTGATCAACAACTGGTATTCTACGAAGGGACCCGTGGTATCCGAGGAATTCTTGGTCGAGAAGATGGGTTGCATTCCGCGCAAGGTCACAAAGGAAGATTTGTTCACATTCACTTTCGAGTCCGAGAGTGTTTCCGATACCCTCACCCAAGAGGATATGGAGGCCATAGCCGAGCGTGTGTTCCCTTTCTTTGTTAATGAAAAATTTGATCTTTCTGAGTACCCTGAGATTGCAAACATCATGAATGATGAATTAACTAATAATAAATCTAATGAACTAGTTAATAACGATTCAAATAATGATGAAATAGACCATTAGGGACGCCTTCTTCCTCCTCGTCTTCTACTTCTAGAATCGCAGCCGTTCGCCGGGTGGTGCAAACGTTAGATCTGTGACCCTGTCCGCCACAACGAAAACACTTATCTCCTGTTGGCTTGGCATAAGGGTTTGTTGTTTTCTGTACTGGAGCTTTGTTTCCTGTGGAGCTACTAGTATTGTTTGTACTCTTAGGCTGTGGAGTTAGGTCCTTAACGGTTGTCTCATTCTCCTTATCAGTCCCTGCTGCAGAACTACCCTGTTGATTCTATTTGCGAAACGGTGTAAAATTTGTCGAACCCGAATTTTCCATAAGTTCGGCCTTCAAAGTCAGCGTGGAAGCATCCGTCAAGGTCCACACCTGATGCAAATCTTCTCCTGTATCGAACTTTTCAGACCGTTGATGTAACGTGCAACTTTCTGATCCTCGGTTTCTTCGATCTCAACCCGCGCAGTATACCTCTGAAATTCAGTAGTATACTCATCAACTGTTCTCTTGCCTTGCACACAGTTGAGATACAGTTTATAGGGATGGCAAAACCGAACCGGAACCGGAAAACTGGACCGGAACCGGACCGGAAAAGCCCGGAACCGGACCAAACCAGGGAGGAAACCGGAACCGGACAAACCGGAACCGCAAGGCATCCGGGCCGGTTCAGGGTCACATATATGCCGAACCGGACAGGAACCGGAACCGTAACCGGACCGAAAATCCCTTGTTTTTCAATAATTTTAAAGGGGGGGACTGGAACCGGACCGGAACCGTACCGGAACCGGATTGTGGCAAACTGGAACCGGAACCGGGGTAAGAGCGGGCCGGTTCAGGGTCACCCTTTTGCCGAACCGGAACCGGGCCCGGAACCGGTTTTGGCCATCCCTAACAGTTTATACAAGATCTGTTCATAATCTGCCGGTAAAAACCTCTCAGAAATCAACTGCTTTATATGCCTCCATGTTTTAACTGGCCCCTTTCCTTGCCGTCGTCTCTGTCCTGCTAGTTTATGCCACCAAACTACAGCAGTACTCTTCAATCGGATCGCCACCATCTTTACCCGTTTATTCGCAGGTACCTCCATAACCTCGAAAAAACGATCAACCTCATTCTGCCAATCTAGGAAATCTTCAATCCCTATGGTTCCATAGAAATAAGGATTATCAAACTTAATTCTATAATCATGGTGGTGTCGATTATTACCTTGATCCAACTCTTCATCATTAACCTCTTCTTCGGAACTGGACTCTTCATCATCCTGATTCTCTGCCCGTTGAGGACGTCGAACTGGATTTCGATCTGGATCAACCCTGTCTCTCTCAACCCTACGGTTCTGATTAACATTCTGACCCTGATGAGCGGCCACCAACGCAGCAATTTGCGTTGTTAGAGCAGCGATAACGGTGGTAATTCCATCGATATCCACCATTGTAGCCTGATCTCCCATAATGATTCAGTGATGCAAAAGACAGGATATGGCCTGCTCTGATGCCAACTGACGCAGCACGGAAGCGATAGTATTCGTGATTAGCGAACTAAACACAAGAGTTCACAAGAGATGAACCCTAGAACACAATAAATGTTAGAGAATTTAGGTTTAGGGTAATTGATAATACTAGATATTGATTGAATCGTGTACAATCCACTATCCGAGTAAAGTATTTCGACCCTTTAAGCCTAGGTTTCACGAAATCTTCACTGGGATAAGACAATCAAAACAATCTGTATCTTAGGCCAAGAAAACAGATCAGAAACTTAGAGTATTATTAGAGTTTTTCGTAAATGAAACTGAGATACAAAATTAGGTTATAAAGAGATTGCAGTAAAAGAGCAGACTCAGTTGCACTGTTTACAGTCATGACTATTGGCCCAACAGTCATAATATTTAACTGATCATGTCTCTTGGTTTTTGGCGGGTTTTGGTGGGGAAACTGGCGGGAGATTAATTGCAGTACCGACAATACCGTTTAGGTTTAACAAGGGGCGCTGCCCCTTGACCCCGCAAGGGGGCGCAGCCCCCTTGACCACTGCTTCGTTATCGTGGTCGAAAACATATTGACTCAAAATGAGTGTGTACTCCACACTTTCCCTTACTCATATCCGAGCCTAATATGAGATCGCATTGGTCTCTAGTAAATCCAATTACATAAAATCGTTGATGTTAGTAAATCAGACCCAAGAGATAGCAAATAATAATGAACGCAAATCAATACAGAATATACGTGGTTCACCAATCTCTATTGGCTACCTCCACGGGCAAAGGGAAACAGATATTATTATGGCGGAGACACAATTACATGAGGATAATCACACTAATCTATGTTTGCATGAACTTTGATCACTTTGATCACAAAGTTCCTAACTATGCAAATCCCTAGATCTAGAATCACTGATATCTCTCTCCATGTCAATTGAATCATGCACAGAAAAATACCAGTTTATGGCTAGTATTTATAGGCTAGAGACCCAAACTAGAAGACAGAAGGAGTCCTAAATCAAATCCTAAAAGGAGTTAATTACTTTCCTTTTTCTTCTCAAATTTGACTTCTTTTTCAAAGTCATACTCTAACAATCTCCACCTTGACTTTGAATCTCCCCTAATAATTCAGATGCACGAGCTTCCGACATAGACTCCACCTTGAGCCACATCCCTCGTACCAGATTTTTCAACCTTTGCCTCAGTCTGTCTTTCGTCAAAGACACTAGATTTGTCCTCCGGACAACCAGATTTTCCGCGCGCGCCATGTATCTTCAAGACACTCAGAATTTGCCTCACCAGGCAAACAACCTTGTCCTCTGGACAATCAGATTTTCTGCATGCAATGTATCCTACGGACACCCAGAATCACCCCAACGGGCAATTAACAGTCATTCAGACGTGGCCCATCCAGCCGACAATGGATCTTGCCAACCATGACTGATAAATTTGGTATGTGTTTATCTTCTAGCCTTGGCTTGCCCAGTTCACTCCGGCCTAGAGTAAAACGATGCTCCACCTGCTCGCTAACACCCTCACCAATCTCAGAACCTTGGAGGATGCACAAGGAATCTTTTCTTCCGCCCTTCAGAATCACATCCGAACCTTTGTAGACATCCAGAACTCCACCTTCACATTTGAAACTGTATCCCTTCTGTCCAACCGACTAAGTGATACCAGATTCTTTGATACTTGTGGAACGTGTCTCACCTTGTTCAATGTGAGAAATTTATCACCAGAAGTTCTCACCCTTACGGAGCCCATGCCAACTACCTCGCAGATAGATCCATTAGCCATATAAATACGGTCTCCATCCTTCTGCTTGTACGTTGTAAACTGCTCCTTGCGCGAACACATGCGATAAAAAACTCCCGAATCTAGAACCCATGCAACTTCCTTGCACGCTTCTTCTTCGGTCACCAGTGCGTAATTTCCATCCTCATTCAGATTGTCACTGCTCGCCATTGCTGCAGCCGACTCAGAACTCTTCAGACGCGGAGTCAGATGTATAACTCTAAAATCTAACCAGATTATTGCCTCGGGCAACACAGATTTTGTATCTACTTCTAGATCACTAGAATAGACTACAACAGATGTTAGATCTTCAGATTATACCAGACAGCTAACTTCTGATCACAGAACCCTAGCTTCAAATCTCCGTCTTCAGATGTAGATACTAGACACCGAAACATTCTAGATGCGTTTGTAGACACCCCGCCTTGGACCTCTCACCCCGATTGCATACAAAGTATTTTTATTTAACTTATTTTCATTAATTTATGTTACTTCGGTTAAGTTTCTAACTGATTCCGTTAGTTTTGGACTAAACCGCATAACAGAGTTAACTTTTAGGGTCATTCTGTCATTCTGTCATTTTTCACCCGCGGACGCTTCCGGCACTGCCAGTGAGCCGCGCGCGCGTCCCGCCCCAAAAGCCGGACCCACGCGCCTCCCATTATGGCAGTAACGGATTGCACCTTATTTCCCTCCCTTTTCTTATTTACAAACATCTTTTCTTGATCACAAAAACCATCTTTTTACATCCACATTCATCCCCCCTTTTCTCATTAACTCCCAATCCCAAATTCTAAGTCTTTTCCCAAAAAACTAATATTTATTTCATTTATTATTTGATTTCTTTTATTTTTCTTTTATTCATTTATCTTATTTGTGATTGGCTCATTCCATTTCACATGGATGACCAATTTCCCTCCATCATTTCCCTCTCTTTTTTACCTATAAAAAACCATCATCTTCTACCTTAGAAAGGGACTCCAACCTTGATTCACCAACTACATTATACACAAATTCTCCCAACAAGAGTTCTTAGTAACAAGACTCTACACAAATTGTTCTACAACAATTTCATTACAACAACAACACTTTCAAGTCAAGGTTCCAAGTCCTCTTTCTCAAGGTACAACTCCATTTTCTTTCTTTGTTTTCTTCTTCTTGATGTATGCAATCCCCATTAATGGGACATGACCAACATGACTACTTCACATATTGAAGTTAGTTAAGGTTATCTCCCTACATTTTAATCTTAACTTTAATTCACCATGTTAATTTCTCTTCATCTCTTAATGTAATTCTTTAACATTACTTGTTACATGTAATCTTTATCATTGAATAAATAAAACAATTCTATTTTATTTCCCCTTTATTTCCCCTTTTCTTCTCATCACAATTGTTAGCACATTTCTATTTAATTAATTGAAGGACATGTAAATATTAGAACACCAATAGTAGCAAGACCCGCGTAAGCGGGGCGGAGTGGGTGTTTAAGTACTTCCCACTCCGTCACCTAACCCCCGAACCCTTCTCTCCCGAATCTCTGGTTTTGTACATAAATTAGGCTATTTTTAGGTTTTTCTTATGTTCCTTTAAAAACATAGGTGGCGACTCTAAACAATCTAAAACAAGTTAGACATCCTAGGATAATTCACCGCTCTAGCCAAGCCGCGGTTCCCCGGGGTATCTACAGTGGCGACTCCGCTGGGGACATTAGAGGGTTAAACTTGCGTTTTCATTTTTGGTGTTCTTTTATTCTGTTTTCTGGGCATTCTGGTAAAAAGGGTAGGAAGCGCGCGCCTCCGGCCTTCTTGGCCTAAAGCGCGCGCATCCGATCCTTATTACCAGAATCGCCCGCCTCCTTTCTTGTCCTTCAATTCTATGTTTCTGTGCTAACAAATTCTGCAGGGGAAAGTTTTCTTAATTAAGGGTCAAGGCAATCCCTTGAACCCACTGATTTGCAGGTTCTCACCCAGAAGCGGGCGCCTCTGCCCTGCTTCCTCTCATGCGCGCGCCTTCCGCATAGGCAACCCAATGCGCGCGCTTCTGGTCGCATTCCCGGAACAGAACAGTGCACAGAAACAGAACAGAATGACAGTGTGTGGGCACCGAGCCTGCATACAATTTCTTTTACTTTCTGTTTATTTTTATCGGTCACACGGGTGATTCGAAAGTTGTAATTATGTGCTTATTTGTTTTTTTATTTATTTCTTTTGAAAAAAAAAAAAAAAGTTTTGTCACATGTTAGACCTCACACTACATGCACATATTCTTATCAACTGCTCACTATCGAGTCGCACAAGTCCAACCCCAAACCCGTCGAGGCCCGTCCTAGAAAGTTTCAAGCTCCACTCGACCTTGGCTCTTTCGAAGCGGTAAACCTCAGCCCGTGGCGTAGTTCATGACTACATGCCGGGGGTGACCTTTGAGCCTCATATTCAAGCCGAGCACAAGCCACACAATTCTAGTCTAGGGTCTAACACTCCGTGACTCAAGTCGGTTTCCATGTGCCGAGATTTCCCTAAACTAATGTCTTCAAATCATACATGCCAATTTGTTGCAATGGACGAAATAAAACTCCGTCCCCAAAAGTGGCTATTTTGGACGAAAATAAAAATCCGTCCCCGCATGTATGATTTACTACATTAATTTAGTTTAATCCCGACACGTGTAGGGCTCACAAGCGTGGTGGAATCCGATGAGTATATGGGACCGCGAGAAGGTCTATATACTAGTGTGACGATTCTACTATTTTTTCTAGAAACCCCAAAAAGGACTCCGTCCTTCCGACTTTTGTAAATAAAAAAAAAAACAAAAACAAAAAAGAGTCATTTTCTTTATATGGTTGAGTCTTTTTTGTGTTTGTGGGTTAAATTTATTTTACTCAAAAGGTGTTTGTGGGGCCAATCTAAGATCAACCGTGCTCTTCCAATAGGTCCAATGGCTTCCAACGGCGACAACAACAACGGTGGAAATGATTTCGTGTCCAACGAAGGGTTACTCAACGTAATGAAATCAATGGGGGAACAAATGGATAGGATTGTCGAGGATACCCGCCGTAAAGACAATTTGTGGCAAGTCCGTTTCGATATCGACAAGAGGATTCACAAAGAAGAGGTTTCCGAACTCAAGGCCCGTCTTGATTATGAAAGAAGAATTCACGAGGAAGAGGTTTCAGAACTCAAAGCCCGTTTGCAAGAGCTCACCGACGGCAAAGCAAAGTTCAATGGTAAAGCATGCTCAAGTGGCCCGACCCTCAAAAGCTACAAAGGTACCACCAACAACCGAGTTTTCACTCCTCTCCTAGGAGTAACCCAAGCCGAGGCATTTGAAATTTTGGTGGCAAGAGGGAAGATCAAACCTTTGGAGGGGTACAAGCCGAAGGCGATACTGAAAAATCATGCTCATGGTGAATGGTGCGGCTACCACAAGCATAGTGGCCACACTACCGAAGGGTGCTTCCTTCTCCGAAACATCATCCAAGATTTGATCGACAACGGCGAGTTTACCGTGGGTGAAGAGCAACTCATCAAAGAAGTGGCTTGGTTTTGAAATGGGGCTTCAACAAAGAGGACGACGACAACAATCTCCGTTTCTCTTTCTCTACCTAGTAATAGGAATTAAAAAAAAAAAAGAGTCAAAGTCCTCTTAAGTGTGCATTAAGTTTTCTTTGTCCAATTAATGTGAAATTTTGAGTCAAGTCTCATCATCAAATAAAAGTCGTTCTTGTCCTCATACACTCTTCCGAGTTGTTCAATCTAATTCTTGGAAAATGATGAAAAGATGTCAAAACGAGTTTTGGAATGAAGGCCATCACTTGAACGCCTAGGGGCTAAACATCGTGACGAAGGCGACAACATCAAATCAAGCGACAAAGAAAGGTGGAGCAACAACCATGGAGACATCAAGCAAAGCTTTGAAAGGGGGATTAAAAAAAAAAAAAAAAAAATGCTCGCTAGGTTGAACTCTTCAAATCAACCTAGGCAAAAGTTAGAGCACAAAAAAAAAAAAAAAAAAAAAAATCCCCCTCAATCAAAGAAGTTCACATCAAGATCAACATCATTCCACCAATGAACGACGAACCGACATCAACAACAAATCACGACAAAGCAACAAATACTCACATCAAAAGGAGGACTCACAAGAACTACGGTGACCTGAGCCTCTACACTGGAGGAACGTAGGCAACCTGCGGGTCCGGTCTCATGCAAGAAAGAAGATATGTACAGCCCTAGCGCGTTATGGTGATCGGCCTTCATCTCGAACTTGTCAAGACATCTTTGTACGATTCATTTGCCAATGAATTAATCACCAAAAAGATTGAACAACTTTCTTAGATTTGAAATCATTTCGCGCTCCTTGTCGAGTCTAGGGACTTCTATTCTTTCTGCATACTCCCAATTTCTTGCAATCAAATTGGGGTTTTCCTTCTCTTCTCTCTTAATGACTTACTTACCTTCGCGAGTCATTCAATTCAATAAAAAATACATGTCAATACTAGGGACACTTCCCTAGTCAAGTCAATGTCACTCATCATTAGTGACAAAAGGTCTCCACCGCAAAATCACATGTCTTATCTCCTCAGCTAGAGTCAATGCACACTTCCTTATCAATTGAGTCAAAAAAAAAATTAAAAAAAATGATGAAGACGCAAAAAAAAAAAGATGCCCGCTAGATTGAAAACCCGAAAGGGCGGTCTAGGCAAAAAACAGGGTGCGTCATAAAAAAAAAATGAGAGAGTGAGTGAGAGAAGGGAAAGAGAAATGGAGATCCCCGGCCTCTAAAGAAGACAAGTTCTACATTGAATCTCCTCAGCAAGTCAATTCCCCACCGAGTCAACTTTGGGATTGCAAAAGGCTCGACAAGATATAGCACCATCAAAGGTTGTCTTGGGTTATCGGCATCATTCTCCAGCAGTGTGCATTTTTGGGTTCATGAAAAGAAGGCCCGTGGTTACCAAGATCCATCCGAGAACAAGCCCATCATAAAAGGGCACGAGGTTGCACAAATAATCCCTAGCTAGTCAATTGGCTTGGGCAGCAAATAGCAACAACATGTGTCTCAGTTTTCAAGGCTTCTTCAAGTATGTGCTTCTAAAGTACGCCGAAAGGCTCCCGAGAAATGGAGTAGCTCTTGCCATATCCTCTCATGTTTATTCTCTCACACGAGGATGAGTCACTCTTGCTTTGCTCCACAAATGGTGACGCCCTAGGGACTATATGACCCGAGAACAAGGGCTTCTTTTGACAATCAACAAGCCCTAGGGGCTATGCTCGAAAAAAAATAAATAATGTGTGAGACTATCCTCAAAGTCTCCCAAAAGGGATGTCAAAAAGCCCTCTTGTTGCGTGTGCCCGTGCTCGTTCCCCCAATCAAGGATGGACCTTTCTCGCAATCAATGATGGCACTCTAGGGGCTACGGTCAAGTCTTAAAGGCTCCCTCGGCAAAGAGCAATTAACTCCCCAGCAGTATCCCCAGCCGAGTCATGTGCAACATTGGAAGCTTCCTCAATTCGGCACCGAAGGTCTCAAGGGGCTTCGCAATCTACAATCTTTTGGGCTACGGCATTACAGTAATCCGAGCAAAGGGCAATATTGGGGCTTCGCAACCGACAGTCTTTTGGGGACAGCAATGCTCAAGCAATGCAATGTGGAGTAGTCTTATAGCTCCATGAAAGAGATCAAGCTTCAAAGGTCTCTCAACACTTCAAGTCAAAGGCCTCTTGGTTTTAAATGAAGACTCCGATGTTATGAATGAAGTTGATGATTTTTGTTAGAACTTTCAAGCGAGATTTTGAAGGAAGTCTTAGAGAAAAGGAAAAAGATTCAATATGCTAAACTCTAATCAAAACAGGGTTATAGCGGGAAATGCCACGGCCAATCCCAATGTTTCTGCAATTCAGCACCCCCTTCTCCAAGATCAAAAGCACAAGGTGCAGCTCAGATAAAGTTGGGCCACAGCACTAGTTGCATCCGAAGATCCGTCATTAGTTCAACTCAAGAAGAGTCAAGCAAGCATACTTATTTGGGACTTTATCACACCAAGACCTTATCCTCTGCGACCTCGACAGCACCGCAAGACATTACTGCATCCTTTGACATAAGTCCTCAGCCATTTGGGTATCGACCACAATGAGGCCATTCATCTCCCCAGTAAGAGCAAGAAGGAGTTCTCTATCAAGAATTCTACCAAACGGTACACCCGCTCTCAATGCCGAGCCAATCGCGAGGTAATTTGGGGCTTTACAATGAAAGGTCTTCACATCTCACCATCTACAAGCCCACGACACTTGGGGCTTTGCAATCTCTCGAAGCTTGGCATCAACGATCTCCTCTTGGGGCTTGCTCACTACAACAACAAAGGGCGATTTACTCGAATGGGCCAAGAGCTGATTTATCTTGGAGCTATGCAAGTCCCTCAAAATTTGGCATCAAAGGCATTCTAGGGGCTTTACAATCAGCAACCCCTCATCTCGGCATCAAAAGCCTTTTGAAGCCCCATAATCGACAAATCTCTTGGGGCTAGACATCAATCTTCGTTGGGCACACCAGCGACAACAGAATTCAAGCGAGGCAATCCGGACTTCGACTGAACATGACTTGATCTTGGGTTGGCTTCACAAGCACACAATGGTTAAAATGGTTCACCCACGAACTTAAAAAAAAAAAAAAAAAAAAAAAATCTTTTCCTCACATGTGTGCATATTCTTTCCTTTCTAATCTTTAAAAAAAAAAAGATTTTTTCTTTCTTTTTCTCCTTCTATGTGCAAAATTATGTGATTTACTTTGCTTTGCTCCTAGCTTCTCCTCTAGCGTTCTCCATCATCCTTGAACTACGCTGGTCTGATTCTCTTAAAGGGATACGTAGGCAGCCTTTTGGCACGACCAACCCAACATCAAGGGCATTCTCTCATCAACATCTAAAGAATGGACATTCTCCATCAAAGCATCCTCCGCGGACATCAGGAATCCATCTCCACTCAAGCGGCAATGGTAAGTGAAGGTATGAATACATCCAATGCTTTCCTCAAAATCACACCGCACACAAAATCACTCTCTACATTCTTACTTCTCTCTCATTGCAAGGGTGTTCCAAAATCTCATCACACCACGAGCACAATTTCTCTCAATCATCACACTTCATGCATCTTCTTGCACAAACACATATACCTGTCAAGCACACACATAACAGGTACCACCACGAAGTCAACAACACCCGCTACTCAAGGCACTTCATCCCCATCAGAAAGTGGTCAACTGTGCCCACACCCCACAAAGTCAATACGGCTCCAAACAACAAACAACAAAACTCGGTCCATATCGAGACAAGCTCCCATGAGCTCCAAGTCGGCAACTCGGTCCATATCGAGACAAGCTCCCATGAGCTCCAAGTCGGCAACTCGGTCCATATCGAGACAAGCTCCCATGAGCTCCAAGTCGGCAACTCGGTCCATATCGAGACAAGCTCCCATGAGCTCCAAGTCGGCAACTCGGTCCATATCGAGACAAGCTCCCATGAGCTCCAAGTCGGCAACTCGGTCCATATCGAGACAAACTCCCATGAGCTCCAATTCGGCAACTCGGTCCATATCGAGACAAGCTCCCATGAGCTCCAAGTCGGCAACTCGGTCCATATCGAGACAAGCTCCCATGAGCTCCAAGTCGGCCACTCGGTCCATATCGAGACAAGCTCCCATGAGCTCCAAGTCGGCAACTCGGTCCATATCGAGACAAGCTCCCATGAGCTCCAAGTCGGCAACTCGGTCCATATCGAGACAAGCTCCCATGAGCCCCAACTCAACAACTCGGTCCTTATCGAGACAAGCTCCCATGAGCTCCAATACAACACTCCATAAAAAGACGCTCACACAGGGAGCGCACCCCTATCTCTAGCAATTTCAAATTACTGCTTTCATCGAGTCTTTGCTTTCTTTTCTTTCTTTTTCTTTGTCGATGTCCTCGGCGGGTGTTTTTACTTTCGTCGACGCATTTTGCTTTGCAATCCACGTCGCCGAGGGGCTCTGTAGACACCCCGCCTTGGACCTCTCACCCCGATTGCATACAAAGTATTTTTATTTAACTTATTTTCATTAATTTCTGTTACTTCGGTTAAGTTCCTAACTGATTCCGTTAGTTTTGGACTAAACCGCATAACAGAGTTAACTTTTAGGGTCATTCTGTCATTCTGTCATTTTTCACCCGCGGGCGCTTCCGGCACTGCCAGTGAGCCGCCCGCGCGTCCCGCCCCAAAAGTCGGACCCGCGCACCTCCCATTATGGCAGTAACGGATTGCACCTTATTTCCCTCCCTTTTCTTATTTACAAACATCTTTTCTTGATCACAAAAACCATCTTTTTAAATCCACATTCATCCCCCCTTTTCTCATTAACTCCCAATCCCAAATTCTAAGCCTTTTCCCAAAAAACTAATATTTCTTTCATTTATTATTTGATTTCTTTTATTTCTTTTATTTTTCTTTTATTCATTTATCTTATTTGTGATTGGCTCATTCCATTTCACATGGATGACCAATTTCCCTCCATCATTTCCCTCTCTTTTTTACCTATAAAAAATCATCATCTTCTACCTTAGAAAGGGACTCCAACCTTGATTCACCAACTACATTATACACAAATTCTCCCAACAAGAGTTCTTAGTAACAAGACTCTACACAAATTGTTCTACAACAATTTCATTACAACAACAACACTTTCAAGTCAAGGTTCCAAGTCCTCTTTCTCAAGGTACAACTCCATTTTCTTTCTTTGTTTTCTTCTTCTTGATGTATGCAATCCCCATTAATGGGACATGACCAACATGACTACTTCACATATTGAAGTTAGTTAAGGTTATCTCCCTACATTTTAATCTTAACTTTAATTCACCATGTTAATTTCTCTTCATCTCTTAATGTAATTCTTTAACATTACTTGTTACATGTAATCTTTATCATTGAATAAATAAAACAATTCTATTTTATTTTCCCTTTATTTCCCCTTTTCTTCTCATCACAATTGTTAGCACATTTCTATTTAATTAATTGAAGGACATGTAAATATTAGAACACCAATAGTAGCAAGACCCGCGTAAGCGGGGCGGAGTGGGTGTTTAAGTACTTCCCACTCCGTCACCTAACCCCCGAACCCTTCTCTCCCGAATCTCTGGTTTTGTACATAAATTAGGCTATTTTTAGGTTTTTCTTATGTTCCTTTAAAAACATAGGTGGCGACTCTAAACAATCTAAAACAAGTTAGACATCCTAGGATAATTCACCGCTCTAGCCATGCCGCGGTTCCCCGGGGTATCTACAACGTTCTTGGATCACACCGAACACCAGACGAACTTTCAGATTCGGATCTACCAGATTTGCTATTTCAAGCACAGATTTCTGCACGGACACTGCACGCGGACTGCACGAAAAAAACTACACGCGATCTGTACCAAAACTACACGCGACCCGCACCAAGGCTGCACGCGAACAGCACGTTTTTCTGCACGCGATCTGCACTTTTTCTGCCCTGCGATCTGCACGCCCAATGCATAATCTTCTATCAGATAATAAACCTGTTCTTCCCGTAAGACTTGTTGATTTTCTTGTCCATCCCGGAATCCATCTCTTTCTACCGCAGCGGAATGCTCTGATCTTTCTCACCTAACCCGGCTCTGGTGCCAATAAGAGAAATCGCAACAAGAAACTCCAAACGCATACAATCGAAGACAAAACACCAGCAGCTTCTGTCCGGATACAATTTCGGATGCTACGGACATTAAAATCCAATCTCCACCGTTCAGATCGAAGATCTATGAGTTCCAAAGCTACTCACCAAAAATCAGCACAATCCAACGGTGAACGAATGCGCTACGCCTTTTTCTTCACCGCTGCGCTGGATAAAAACGAACCAGAAACTGCTACCTTATTTTTCTTCGATCTTGGATCTCTTCCGTCGATGCTAATTCTCCTTTTCAACCAGGCTCTGATACAACTTGTTAGTAAATCAGACCCAAGAGATAGCAAATAATAATGAACGCAAATCAACACAGAATATACGTGGTTCACCAATCTCTATTGGCTACCTCCACGGGCAAAGGGAAACAGATATTATTATGGCGGAGACACAATTATATGAGGATAATCACACTAATCTATGTTTGCATGAACTTTGATCACTTTGATCACAAAGTTCCTAACTATGCAAATCCCTAGATCTAGAATCACTGTGTAACAACCGGCCCTTTTTGGCCAAATAATTATTTTAGTAAACTCTTTATTAATTAGTTATTATGTTGGGCTATTATAAATTAAGTTAGGGAATGGGTTTAATGTTGGCCCAAATAAATTAAAAACCCAATCAAATTTAAACCCTAAGTATATATATATAACCATAATAAACCCTTTCCCTCATTATTTATCACAAAAGAAAAGAAAAAGAGAGAGGTCGGGAAAGAGTGAGAGAGCGGCGTCAGAGAGGAGGCCGAGAGGGAGAAGGATCGGAGAAGAAGAAGAAGAGAGGAAGAAAAGGGGATCGAACCAAGGTAAACCTAATTCCCTAAATCTAATTCCTCCGTCTAGTCTTGTCTAGTATTGATTTCAAAGTTGGAACCCTAACTCTAAGAAGATAAATTAGGGTTTGGGAAATTTAAAAGGATGATTATGAGGATTATGGTTATGTTAATGGTGTGTAAACATATAGGTGTGTGTGTGAATGTGTACGTGTGTGCATGTGTGTGTGTAGTGTGTGCTGAATGTGTGCAGTGAGTGTGTGCAGCGTGTGTATGTGTTCTGTGTGTGTCGAGTGTGTGTGTTTGTGTATTAGGGTTTTGTATGTGTTTTTCCAAGGTGAAATTAGTGCGTGAACAGTAACGTGAATAGTGATTTTACGTGCTGTGAATAGTGATTTTACGTGCTGTGAACAGTGATTTTACGCGCTGTGAATAGAGTCTGTGAATAGTAATTTCATAAGCTGGGAATAGTGTTTTAATTAGGATTAATGCAACCCTAAAACTTATTATTGGGAATTGAATTAATATAACCCTAAGGGTAATTTAGTAATCCGAAAGGGTATTTTGGGAACACAAATAACGGGTAGAACGAACCCTAACCAAGGTTTAAGATGATGAACTCGTGAAGTTAAGAAAGTAAAATAAAGCCTAATGGGGACGGAGAATTAAAGTAATTCATGTTCCTAAGAAAGCCGTGTTTGCGTGTTTGTAGATTTTGCACGTGAATTTGCGAAGCGAAGACTGCAAGGCTAAGGTAAGGGATTACGATCCTTAGTTCTTGATGTCTCTATCCTTTAATGTAGGATTCCTATATATTCTTTCATGAGTAGTTACCTAGTGGCGGTAACATTTGAATTCTTAAAAGTTGTGAACGCCTTTTTAATGTTCCTACCCCTTGACATGTTTTAAATCAATGGGTACCAAAATATATCTTTGAAATTGTATGGTGTTCTCGTACCTTGAACACTAAGTTGAAACCTTGCTATATCTTAATGTGGTATAGACATTCGCTTACTTTGCTATATCTTAATGTGGTATAGACATTCGCTTACTTCGCTGTATCTCAATGTGGTATAGACGGACTAAGTAGGTTAATCTAGTTGAAATGAAAAAGAACTAGACTTTGGTACTGCTTAAATGAAGTAGTTGATTATCATGATAAATCTTACTTAAATGCCCTGATCAGGCATTGCACCTGAAATGGTGACGATATCTTGGAATTGACGGACTTGAAAGTAAATGCCACCCTTCTTTTGAAAAATGTTATTGTTAACTGTTTGAATCTTAGCGGTTAACTCAATATTTAAATGAAAGCTCATCCTTGAAAATACTATCATTGTTTCGTTCTTCCGGTCATCTCTCCTTAGAACCCGGAGAGATCCCGTATGAACTTACTGAGCATTGTTCGCTCACCCCTTCCATAATATTTGTTCTCCAGGATATAAATAGGAGGAGGTCTCGATGGACAAAAGAGGAGTTGTTAAGGTGATAATGAAGACCTTGACGATGAAGATTTGAAGGAACTCTTTTAGTAGTAGTTAGAAAGAACTATTTATGAATGTCTATTTAAATGATGGTTATAATTAGCCGTAGGAGTTTGAAAGACAATTAATTCGCTTCCGTTATTTATTTTGAATAGTGGTTAGAGATACTAGCCGTTGATGTTTGAATTATTGTTTAAGACCGTTGTTTTCCCGCGTTTGGGGACGGGTTTTATTAAAGAATATTATATTATATTACCCTGAAATTCGGGGTGTTACAGTTGGTAATCAGAGCTCCGGTTTAGGTTTACATGGGAGACTATAGAAAGAAGTTAAGACTATGAGGATAAATAGTACTTAACATAGATTGGGCTTTAGAACTCTGATAAGGAAGATAGTACTTTTGAGGAAACTTTCTAAATTGGGAAACTTACCTTTTGAAGAAACTTTCTAAATTAGGAAACTTTCTAAGTTGAGGAACTTTCCAAATAAGGAAACTTACTATTTTGGGAAAGAACCTAAGATAGGAAACGTCCTTTTTATGTTTTTCTTTTATATGCTTAAGATGACGGTTATTTGACTTTAAGTATGTGATTCTAACGTTGATTGTGTCCAAATTATAGGAAATGGACGGAATTAAGGACAAGATGATGAAGAATTTGAGGCATAAGACACCGAAGGAAAGGGCAGCTCTGAGGCATGCATGGACTGTCAGAAAGCTCAAGAAGCAGCTTAAACATGAAGAGAAGAAAACAGACGCTACATTTGAGCGATGGATGTATACTAGGGAAAGGTGGCATAAAGCGGTAGATGAAGTGGAGAAGCTAAAAGAGGCTGTGAATAAGCAGGACGTGTATGAAGCCTCGATAAGGGAAGAATATTACAGAAATTACTACAAAGTCCCAGAACTTGAGGAAGCACCCAATGTGGGGGAAATGGGAGCCAATGAGGAGATAGAGGAACTAGAAGAGGAAGAAGCGGTAGAGATAGAGGTCATAGTGGAGGGCAACGAAGCTGCCCCAATTGTGATCGAAGATGAGGAAGAACTGGAGGAAGCACCGGTTCGTAGGCCGAGAGGAAGGCCAAGAGGTTCAAAGAGTGCACCAAGGGTCCCTAGTGGAAGGCCTAGGGGAAGGCCTAGGAAGAATGTAGGCCGTGATTGAGGAACGAAATTTAGAATTATTTTATTCTTAGTATTAATAGCTAGCTTAGTCAGTTAGATTCTTTTAGTAGAACTCTCGTTTTGTTTGAATTCCAAAATTCTTTTAATAAAATTATTGAAGTTATTTTAGCCTATAGTCTTGTAAATTGTTTTGTTTTAAAGTTGTGGCAAACGAACTAACTAAAACAAGAAATAGTGGTCAAATGAAAAGATCATGAATGAAATTGGCTTAGTGAAACAGCCAAGTGAAAGTTAGTTTCGATCAGAGTAGAATGATTGAAACAAGCATAAGCGGCCTAATGAAATGGCCAAGGCAAAGAAGTACCAAAGAAATCTTTTGAAATGAATGTATGATTGGTCGGGGAAGACGGCCAAATATAACCGAAAGTATGGTCTAGTGAAATGACCTATGAAAGTAAATCAAGATTCATAGAAAGAAATAATAAAGATAGGGGTATAATGAGACCCAAGAAATGTAGTAAAATTTACTATAATAAGAAAGCGTTGGCTTAGTAAACGGCCATAGGTCTAAGTGAATGACCTTTATTTAAATAACAAGCCTAGTAAGGCGACCACAGTGTATGTTGTGAAAGTAAAAGTATAAAGTACGCGAGAGCGTGTAAAACGTTTTGTATTCGCAGTATTAATAGATATCCTGTTATCCTCAGATGTCGAGGAACAACAGAAGGAGCAATGCTGGAAACGATGGTGGACAAGATCCCAACATGACTAACTTACTACAGACATTAGCTCAGACAATGGCTGGAATCGGCCAAGTAGTGCAAGGATTGGCAACTCAGCAGCAGCAACCACAACCTCAACCAGTGACACAGAGAGATCCTCTTGAGTCATTTCAGAAAAGAAACCCAGAGTCATTCTCTGGGGAGCCAAAAGATAAGCCAGAGGATTGGATAAAAGACATGGAGAAGATTTTTGAGACGTTAACTTGCACAACGGAACAACAGGTGGTGTTTGCAACGTTCATGTTTAAAGGGAAGGCTCTTAAATGGTGGGAAGCCGAAAAGAGAGCATCAGCTGCGCGTGGAGATGAGGCCTTCACGTGGAACAGGTTTAAGACGGTGTTTTATGAGAAGTATTACCCCGCAAGTGTCCGCAATGAGAAAGTAGCGGAGTTCCTGATGTTGACTCAGGGTAGCATGACCGTAGATGATTACTGCGCTAAGTTCACGGAGCTGCTGGAATTCGCTCCGACTTTCTTTGATAACGAGGGGCAGAAAGCCCGTAAGTTTGAAGCGGGATTGAGTGACCGCATAAGGTTCAGGATTACACCTTTAATGCTGCCAACATACAGTGACATTGTGGACCGGGCAAGGTTGGTAGAGAAAGAATCTGATAATTACCGCAGCAAGAAAGAGGAAAAGAAGAAAGCCATTGAAAAGGAATCGACTGGATGGAAAGGAAGTTCCGGAGGATGGAACCGAGATGGGGGTAACAAGCGAAAGGCCAGTGATGATAATCGTGGGAAAGAAGGTACTGGGAATAAGTATCAGAACAAGGGCTTCAATAACCGCCGAGATGGAGACAAAAATGATACTCGTGATAAGGGGACGGGCGAGAAGTGTCAGTCCTGCCAGGGAAGGCACAAAACCGAAGACTGCTGGTTCAAGGAAAAGAAATGCTACAACTGCGACAAGATGGGACACCCGTATTGGAAATGCCCAGAACCAAAGAAGAACAACAATGCACAGGGAGCTAAGGATGGCGACAAGGACAAGGGTGGAGGCCGTGGTCGTGTGTTCACTATGACGGCTAGAGATGCAAGAGCTTCAAACGATCTGGTAGCAGGTACTCTTCGACTCTGCCTTCGAAATGTATATGCTTTGATTGATACGGGCGCTACGCACTCCGTTATTAGTACGCGAGTGGCGAAGCAAATGAAATTGAAATCTGAAGAATTAGAGACACCTCTAGTAATAGATACACCTACTAGAGAATCGATTCCTATTGTGTCTATATATAGAAAGTGCCCGTTAAGCATAGGCGAAATGGAACTAGAGGTTGATTTGATCGAATTAGAGATGGGAGAGTTTGATGTGATCTTAGGGATGGACTGGTTATCTGCATACCATGCCCATGTTGACTGTTTCAAGAAGGAAGTTCACTTTAGGTTGCCATCTGGTGAAGAGTTTTGTTTTCAAGGCATGAAGCCTAGAACCAGATTGGACTTCATCTCTGTGATGAGGGCTCGCAGGTTGCTAAGGAAAGGATGTGAAGGGTTTTTGGCTTACGTGGGAAAAACCGATAGTGGGGAGATTAATATAGAATCTTTGTCAGTAGTTAGAGAATTTGCAGATGTGTTTCCAGAGGAATTGCCTGGTATACCACCAGAGAGGGAAGTGGAGTTCTCTATCGATTTGGCACCAGAAACCGTGCCAATATCAAAGGCACCTTACAGAATGGCTCCGGCAGAATTGAAAGAGCTAAAAGAGCAACTACAAGAACTGTTGGATAAGGGTCTGATTAGACCAAGTGTATCGCCATGGGGTGCACCTGTATTATTCGTGAAGAAGAAGGATGGGTCAATGAGAATGTGTATCGACTATAGAGAATTGAACCGCGTGACGGTAAGGAATCAGTACCCATTACCCAGGATTGATGACTTATTCGACCAACTTCGGGGAGCGTGTTACTTTTCGAAGATAGATTTGAGGTCTGGTTATCATCAGTTGAGGGTGAAAAAGGAAGATATTGCGAAGACGGCCTTTAGGACAAGGTATGGTCACTACGAGTTTTTGGTGATGCCTTTTGGGTTGACTAATGCGCCTGCTGCATTTATGGAGTTGATGAATAGGGTATTTCAGGAACTTCTGGACAAATGTGTCATAGTATTCATTGATGATATTCTAGTCTACTCAAGGACTAAGGAGGAGCACGAGGAGCAATTGAGGTTAGTGTTACAAATCTTAAGGGAACAACAATTGTATGCTAAGTTCAAGAAGTGCGAATTCTGGTTGGAAAAAGTAGCGTTCTTAGGCCATGTTATATCTAAGGAGGGGGTAGAAGTGGACCCGACAAAGATAGAGGCTATCGTGAACTGGGAGAGGCCTACTACTGTTAGTGAAATAAGGAGCTTTTTGGGTTTGGCTGGTTACTATAGGAGATTCGTTGAAGGTTTCTCTAAATTATCTGTGCCATTGACAAGACTGACTAAAAAAGGAGTAAAATACGTTTGGTCGGAGGAGTGTGAGAGGAGTTTTCAAGAGTTGAAGCGACGATTGGTGTCTGCACCCGTTCTTACATTACCCTCTGGATCAGACGGGTTTGTGATTTATAGCGATGCGTCGATTAAGGGATTAGGCTGCGTGTTAATGCAAAGTGACAAGGTTATAGCATATGCATCGAGACAATTGAAGGTCCATGAAAAGAACTACCCGACTCATGATCTAGAATTAGCCGCGGTAGTATTTGCATTGAAGATTTGGAGACATTACTTATATGGGACGACATGCCAAATTTATACGGATCATAAGAGTCTTAAGTACATCTTTACTCAGAAAGAACTTAACATGAGGCAAAGGCGATGGCTCGAATTATTAAAAGACTATGATTGTGAAATCTTATATCATCCTGGGAAAGCCAATAAGGTGGCGGATGCGCTAAGTAGGAAGAATCATGGAACCCTAGCGACGTTAAAGCCTAAGGAGGTAAGTACGTGGAGTCGTATCGAGATGTTAGGCGTGAAGGTAAAAGTTCAAGGCTATATGGCACATTTGAGTGTACAGCCCACGCTGTTGGATAGAATCAAAATAGCGCAAGTAACTGATGAAGAAGTGAGCAAAGTACATGCAAACTTAGTGGAAGGGAAATGGAAGGACTTCCGTATGGGAGAAGACGGGATTGTGAGGTACCAATCAAGGATTTGGGTGCCAAGCAACGAAGACATCAAAAGAGAGATTTTAAATGAAGCTCACTGTTCGAGGTTTTCTGTGCATCCGGGAAGCACAAAAATGTATAGAGATCTGAGGGAATCTTATTGGTGGAATCAGATGAAGGGAGATGTGGCAGAATTTGTGTCAAGATGTTTAGTGTGTCAACAAGTAAAAAGTGAGCATCAAAGGCCTGCAGGATTATTACAGTCGTTACCTATCCCTGAATGGAAGTGGGAACACATAGCTATGGATCTGGTAGTTGGATTACCGAAGACGTTGAAAGGGTATAACGCAATTTGGGTGATAGTAGATAGGCTCACTAAATCGGCCCATTTTCTGGCAATCAAGGTGACAGATTCGCTAGAAAAGATGGCTAAGTTGTATATTGATGAGATTGTAAGGTTGCATGGGATACCGGTGACAATAGTGTCTGATAGAGATGCGCGATTCACGTCAAAATTTTGGAAAAGTTTGCAACAAGCTTTGGGGACTGAGTTGACAATGAGTACAGCTTTTCACCCGCAGACCGATGGGCAATCAGAGAGAACTATTCAGACATTGGAAGATATGTTAAGGGCTACATCGTTGGATTGGCAAGGGACTTGGGATGAACATTTGCCATTAGTAGAGTTCGCGTATAATAACAGTTTCCATGCTAGTATTGGAATGGCACCGTACGAGGCACTGTATGGGCGAAAGTGTAGATCACCGACTTGTTGGGACGAAGTAGGTGAAAGGAAGTTGACTGGACCTGAAATCGTCCAAGTGACGGCGGACAAAGTGCAACAGATAAGGAATTGGTTGTTGACCGCTCAGAGTAGACAGAAATCTTATGCCGATCGTAGGAGGCGTGATTTAGAATTTCAAATAGGGGATAGAGTGTTTTTGAAAATCTCGCCAACTAAAGGAGTTATGAGATTCGGTATTCGCGGGAAGCTAAGCCCGAGGTACGTGGGACCGTTCGAAATTTTGGAAAGAATTGGAGCGGTGGCTTATAAATTAGCCTTACCGCCGGTACTAGCGGGAGTGCATAATGTGTTCCATGTATCGATGTTAAGGAAGTACATTTCCGACCCAAGCCATGTGATCGAGTATAAGCAGCTTAGAGTTCGAGCTGATCTAAGCTATGATGAAAGGCCCGTAAAGATTGTCGACCGCAAGGATCAGATGTTAAGGAAAAGAGTGATCCCTTATGTAAAGGTACAATGGAGCAACCATACAGAAAGAGAAGCTACATGGGAGCTCGAGAGCGAGATGCGAGAAACGTATCCCGACTTATTTTCAGAATGACGAGTTCGGTTTGGAGGACCAAACCCTTTTAAGGAGGTAAGAATGTAACAACCGGCCCTTTTTGGCCAAATAATTATTTTAGTAAACTCTTTATTAATTAGTTATTATGTTGGGCTATTATAAATTAAGTTAGGGAATGGGTTTAATGTTGGCCCAAATAAATTAAAAACCCAATCAAATTTAAACCCTAAGTATATATATATAACCATAATAAACCCTTTCCCTCATTATTTATCACAAAAGAAAAGAAAAAGAGAGAGGTCGGGAAAGAGTGAGAGAGCGGCGTCAGAGAGGAGGCCGAGAGGGAGAAGGATCGGAGAAGAAGAAGAAGAGAGGAAGAAAAGGGGATCGAACCAAGGTAAACCTAATTCCCTAAATCTAATTCCTCCGTCTAGTCTTGTCTAGTATTGATTTCAAAGTTGGAACCCTAACTCTAAGAAGATAAATTAGGGTTTGGGAAATTTAAAAGGATGATTATGAGGATTATGGTTATGTTAATGGTGTGTAAACATATAGGTGTGTGTGTGAATGTGTACGTGTGTGCATGTGTGTGTGTAGTGTGTGCTGAATGTGTGCAGTGAGTGTGTGCAGCGTGTGTATGTGTTCTGTGTGTGTCGAGTGTGTGTGTTTGTGTATTAGGGTTTTGTATGTGTTTTTCCAAGGTGAAATTAGTGCGTGAACAGTAACGTGAATAGTGATTTTACGTGCTGTGAATAGTGATTTTACGTGCTGTGAACAGTGATTTTACGCGCTGTGAATAGAGTCTGTGAATAGTAATTTCATAAGCTGGGAATAGTGTTTTAATTAGGATTAATGCAACCCTAAAACTTATTATTGGGAATTGAATTAATATAACCCTAAGGGTAATTTAGTAATCCGAAAGGGGTATTTTGGGAACACAAATAACGGGTAGAACGAACCCTAACCAAGGTTTAAGATGATGAACTCGTGAAGTTAAGAAAGTAAAATAAAGCCTAATGGGGACGGAGAATTAAAGTAATTCATGTTCCTAAGAAAGCCGTGTTTGCGTGTTTGTAGATTTTGCACGTGAATTTGCGAAGCGAAGACTGCAAGGCTAAGGTAAGGGATTACGATCCTTAGTTCTTGATGTCTCTATCCTTTAATGTAGGATTCCTATATATTCTTTCATGAGTAGTTACCTAGTGGCGGTAACATTTGAATTCTTAAAAGTTGTGAACGCCTTTTTAATGTTCCTACCCCTTGACATGTTTTAAATCAATGGGTACCAAAATATATCTTTGAAATTGTATGGTGTTCTCGTACCTTGAACACTAAGTTGAAACCTTGCTATATCTTAATGTGGTATAGACATTCGCTTACTTTGCTATATCTTAATGTGGTATAGACATTCGCTTACTTCGCTGTATCTCAATGTGGTATAGACGGACTAAGTAGGTTAATCTAGTTGAAATGAAAAAGAACTAGACTTTGGTACTGCTTAAATGAAGTAGTTGATTATCATGATAAATCTTACTTAAATGCCCTGATCAGGCATTGCACCTGAAATGGTGACGATATCTTGGAATTGACGGACTTGAAAGTAAATGCCACCCTTCTTTTGAAAAATGTTATTGTTAACTGTTTGAATCTTAGCGGTTAACTCAATATTTAAATGAAAGCTCATCCTTGAAAATACTATCATTGTTTCGTTCTTCCGGTCATCTCTCCTTAGAACCCGGAGAGATCCCGTATGAACTTACTGAGCATTGTTCGCTCACCCCTTCCATAATATTTGTTCTCCAGGATATAAATAGGAGGAGGTCTCGATGGACAAAAGAGGAGTTGTTAAGGTGATAATGAAGACCTTGACGATGAAGATTTGAAGGAAGTCTTTTAGTAGTAGTTAGAAAGAACTATTTATGAATGTCTATTTAAATGATGGTTATAATTAGCCGTAGGAGTTTGAAAGACAATTAATTCGCTTCCGTTATTTATTTTGAATAGTGGTTAGAGATACTAGCCGTTGATGTTTGAATTATTGTTTAAGACCGTTGTTTTCCCGCGTTTGGGGACGGGTTTTATTAAAGAATATTATATTATATTACCCTGAAATTCGGGGTGTTACACACTGATCTCTCTCTCCATGTCAATTGAATCACGCACAGAAAAATACCAGTTTATGTCTAGTATTTATAGGCTAGAGACCCAAACCAGAAGACAGAAGGAGTCCTAAATCAAATCCTAAAAGGATTTAATTACTTTCCTTTTTCTTCTCAAATTTGACTTCTTTTTCAAAGTCATACTCTAACAGTTGATGACACTAAAATCACCAACAATAAACCTGGAATCCACCAGAAAAGAGAAGAAATCTCTTTGAACAAAGTTCAATTGATAAAAATAAAGTTGTAACCCTAGAACAATGAAAGAAAATAGTATTTATACTCCTAACAAAATAACATAACCTAAACAAAACAATAATCCCGAAATTAACCTAAGTCTGTGCGTAAAACAACAAAAAAACGGAACTGGTAATATTCTGCCCGACACGCGAGCGGGCGCCTGGTGAGGACCAGGCGGCCACTCGGTATATTACAGAAACTCACCCCCGAAAGCACGAGGTAAGCGGGCGCTTGGTGTTGTTCAGGCGGGCGATCGCTATACTTCGCTGGAATTCCTGTGCAGTCTTCGCTTCGCTCCTACATCGTTTAAAGTCGATTGTCCTCACTTGGTTTGAACTCAAATGTTGACGAGGCATGAGAATGAGAAGGGGCGTTTGGAGATTGATAGTCGTGGTTGAGCAAAGAAGGGGTTTGATGGTTGTGGACTCCGTCGTAGGTTGTAATCACATAGCTTGGGTCTTCGCTGTCCCTTTCTACCCTTTTCTTCACTTTGCACCCTCCACTTGAACATTTATAGTAATTCCTGTTCATCATCATTCATATGGACTTTTATTTAATTCTCTTTTTTTTTATATCAACTTTAATTTGTAATATTAAAGTATAAAATTGCTTTATATATATGATACTCACTCTGTTTCGCTTTAAGGTTCTTATTTTCCTTTTTAGTCTGTCCCAATTTAAGGTTCTTACTTTGTTTTATTACCTAAAATGGAAAGTGAGACCTACTTGTCATTCTCATAACAAAAACTCCCCACCCACTTTCACTCTCCCACTTTACTTTTCATACTCACAATATTTTTTTTTAATCTCCGTGCAAAATCAAACTAAGAACTTTAAATTGGGACAGAGGGAGTACAACTTTCAAACCAACATAACAAATATCCGCTCAAAAAAGGGAAGTCTCCTTTTGATTTTTAAGTCGTTTAGTTTAAAATTTAGCAAATACTACCTCTATCCCAAAGAGATAGTCTCTTTTTTTTCGTTGTAACTACGAAATAACTTTGGGCAAGGTACTTTTAATTATTTGAATGAAAATTTAAAAGTTGTTGTTGATATACCATTATAGATACTATCAATACCAATTTTTAGATTCATATTAAGATATTTAAAAGTAGCCTTAAATATTGCTCAAAGTTTCTTCGTAGTAACAACGATAGAAAAAAGAGAGACTATCTTTGCGGGACAGAGGGAGTATTTGAATTATGTTAATAGAATATATATAGTTGATGCACCATTAATAAATGATTATGATTAAATTCTTATATCAAACTTTAATCAAATTGAGTAAAAAACAGTTAGGTCTCGTTTGTTTTTCATTTTCAGCTCTTATTCAGATCTGAATTGGTGGGTGTATCAGAAATAAAACAACCCAGACTGTTTGTTTTTTCCTTCCATTCAGATCTGAATACCTCTTATTTACCATTTAATTTTCAGATGTAAAACTATCACTTATTTGCCTCTTAATTGATTTTTTCATATATATCTCTTTCATAAACTCGTAATTTCTAAAATACTTCATCCAAACACAAGGTCAACAACCATTCATCCCATTTCTCTACTCTATGCGATGTCGAAATCCAAATATCAGATGTCAATTCAGATGAATAATCAAACAGCTTGAGTAGTTTAGAAATAAGATTTCAAACGCTGCCTCTTATGCATTCAGCCAAATTCAGACGCGAAATCATATTTCAGGACTTAACACTTACAAAAATCAAACGCCACCTTAAACTAGTTTTTTAGGGTCGGGCATCTAAATTTGATTATGCTTGATTAGATTTGATTGTATTCATTTGACAAAATCAAACAAAACAACCTAAATGAAATAGTATTAATTTTTGGTATAATTGGATGCCTGTATTGTATATCTTCAAAGATACTAAATTCTTTTTGATAATTAAGTTCTCACTACTTCACTTTATCACACTTTCGGCCCTTTATTTTTAGAAGTGTTAGAAATTAGAATCTCACACTTTAGCACTTTCCTCACTCTTGTACATCAAGGTGATACACGTGATTATTATGAAAAAAGAATGATAAAGTCTTTGTTACATTTCAAAAATAATGCATATGAGATGAGAAGAGTGTTCTTGGATTTTCATATAGTTAAGAGTTTGCTTGTTAATTCCCGATGTGGGATAATTATCCTAACACGCTTCCTCAATGTGTTAAATCATCATGGGCCGAACTTTGGCTCTCACGTTTTTAAATGATCGTGGGCCTCTCTCTTTCGGCTCATACTTGTAAAGGGTTAGCTTTGGCTCTCACGTTTTTAAATTACGGTGGGCATTTCTCTAGGCTCACATGTGTAAAGGGTCAACTCTACAATTGGCTATAAAAAAGAGTGACTCTGAATATTTATTTAGTTAAAGCTTAGCTAATTAATGCTCGATGTGAAATATACTCCATCCGTTTTATGTCACTTGAGACCAAAAAATTTGGTACACAAATTAAGGAAAAGTAGGAGAGAGAAGGAGTGGGAGGAGGTGTTTGTGAGTATGAAAAATTAAATAAGAGAGAGAATGAGTGGGAGAAATAGTAAGATGATTGGTGTTGTGAGTGTAAAAGTAAAGTAAGAGAGAGAATGAGTGAGATAAATAGTAAATATTCTTTACCATTTTGGGCAGTCTCAAGTCACGTGGAACAGACGGAAAAGAAAATAAGTCTCATGAAACGGAGGGAGTATGTTCTAACAAAGAAAAATTGTCTTACAGGCATCAAATGACTGATGTTATATAAATTGCTTTTGTTTGAAAACCTATTGTATTATTGCGTTAAAGAAAACATTGTTTCATTTTTTAAATAAAATAAAATAGTTGGCTCAAATCCACAGCCGGAGAAGGGCAAAAAGGAGGATTTCGAACTGCTGCACCGACACCTTAGGTGCACCGCTGCACCGATATAAAAATTGTACAACGTTTTATAAAACGTTTTCTACCTAATGTTAAACGTGTACTTGCAAATGTAAAAAGTTTTTCAGGAGCTAACATTTTTTCGGTCGTTTTTACGTTGTGTAGTGCACTAAAACGTTGTGTAGAAAACGTTTTAGAATACGTTGTGCAACTTTCACATCGGTGCAACGGTGCACTAAATCTCGGTGCATCGGCTCCATACCCAAAAAGGAGCCCTACTAAGGCCTATCCATTCATATGAATTTGACAATTGTAAGACCATCTGCCACTGACATTTGAGCTTATGTTGTGGATGTATCATAATTTGTTCATGACAACTTTTGATGAGTAAATTTAGAAAAATAAATTGATCATTTATTCTGAAACAAAAATAATAATATCAAACAAATTAATATACAACTGTACGGTTTTAAATCTCATACTATCTCTGTTTCTAAATGAGTGTCCAAATTTCATTTTAAGGGACATAACTTTTTGTACAATTTGGTGGCAAAATTCATATATAATCATGTAATTCTATTTATAAACATTTAGTTTTTGCATGTATAAAAAGACCGGTGAATTTTTTTTTTGAAAAAAACATTTAAGGACAATGTTATGATTAAAATGAACACTCATTTTTTGGATTTTTTTTTTCTTGAAATTAGATACGGTAATCATTTAAGGACAGAGGGAGTAAATGATAACAAAATGCTGTCTTAAATTGTCGTCTTTATAATGATTAGCATCATAAGCCTACAGTTAAGATGTATTCAGACAAGGACAAACATTCACTCACCGACACTTGAATCTATTTATTCAAGTAGAATGAGCTCACATATACCCAGTATTATGTACTACTACAACCAGAAAAAGACAAGTTTAAGGTGTGATTCTAATAATGCTAATTTTGACACGATATTATATAAATTTCATTTCAAAATACGCCCAACGTCCCACCTCACTTGAGACATAAGAGGTTGGCACAGCAACTAAGAAAAAAGAATAAAATAAGAAAAATATGTGGTAGAAAATGAAGAAAGAGAATGAGTGGGGTTAATAGTAGGTTGGTTAAATGAATTGTGGTAGATTGAATATAAAATTTATAAAAAGATTACCATTTTGGGGAGTCTCAAGTGAAATGAGACGGAACAAAATGAAAATAAGTCTCAAGTGAGGTGGGACGGATGGAGTATATGTTTCCTCAGTCTGAAAAAAACTTGTTAATTTTGTTTTATTAGTAAGA
The DNA here is from genome assembly GCA_026119855.1 of Campanula takesimana. Taxonomy (NCBI): domain Eukaryota; kingdom Viridiplantae; phylum Streptophyta; class Magnoliopsida; order Asterales; family Campanulaceae; genus Campanula; species Campanula takesimana. The sequence continues at coordinate 97,975 of JAOWBW010000983.1, forward strand.
GAAATTAATAATTTGTTAATATCTAAGCATAATATATATATATATATATATATATATATATATATATATATATATATATATATATATATATTGTTGGTGCCCTATCCATCACCTTATGATTTTATAGGAGTTGGTTACTATATATGGATTCAGATTTTCAAATTTGGCAAGGTCTTGAGTTCGAATCTTCCGCTTACATAGGAAAAGAGAATATTTTGAATAAAAGTTTAACTAACATGTTTGAGCGATAACTTTATACACCATCTATCAATAGAGCTTTATATTTTTATTAAAATAACTTGATTAGACTAAAATTATTGATTAAAGTCCTTTCACACTAAAAAAATGTAAAACATCTTTTTGGAACGGATGGTTCCAAAAATATAAAAATTTATCTTACTTAACGGTTAATAATGAGAACTTAATTATCACTAGTTGTTTCATAAAAAAAATTATGAGAACTTAATGATTCTTTTAAAAGCAATGAGAACTTAATTAATTATCACTAGTGGAAATTAAAATTACTTAATAGCATACGTACCTTGGGTTTGGACTGGCCTTGACCATTTTCTTTCCATATTTTCTCCATTTAAATCCATCATCCATTATCTCCATCGTCGATTGTGTCCTAAACGCAACCTTTAACCTCCCTTCTTCTCCATTGCTTTTCTCCACACCTCTTTCAGCTTCTCTTCAAGTTTTCAAAAAAAAAAAAAAAAAAAAAAAACAACAACAAAGATTTAGCAAGAAAGCATAATATATTAACTATTTTAGAATGAAATAAACAGATTTAAAAAAAAAAATCAAAAAAACATCCCAAACTGTCTAATTACAATCATGTCTTTTTTTTTTAAGTAACGATTCTACATTTTTAAAAATAGCTATCAGACTTGCATATTAATATTTGTTGTAGTACTATCACTACAAAACTCATTGGATCCACCCGATAAAAACTCCGAAGATGCAACAATTCGAGACGATAAATCCTCCTCCGAGCCATCATCAATCACGAGAAAATCGGATGGTTCGAATTCAAAACCGGGGAAATCAAAGGTGTCGTAAACATTAAGGTTATGATGATTAGGGTTAGGGTTAGGACTTGGTTGAAAATGGTTCATGGTGGATGTTTGTCTGATGAATTATTTTTGGAAAAGGGAGTTGGGCAGTTATGGCGTGCTGCTTATTTATGTTAATCTATATCAGCAGTGTGTGATTGTGTGTTTCTTGTTGTTTTCTTATGCCTTGTAACCCACCTTCCTTGACGCTTTCCGGGTGGGTTCAATGAAGGTGCAAAGTGATCCACGTGGCGTGTTTCTATTTGGTGTCATGATGTCATGGTTGTGATGTAAGGATCACATCATAGGGGTTTATTGAAGGTACTTTGGGACCACTTGGTGATGATGGCTTGATGATTTTACTTCATTCGTTTAACGATAAAAAGTTTGTACTTTAGATGATTTTTTTTTTTTTTTTTTTTTTTGTTTAGCAAACTATAAATTCCATTTCATTCACAATTAAAAAAGAGATGACACTCCACAAAGGCAGGAAGCTCACCACAAATTTTAATAGCAGTTCCAACTCTTAACCTACTACAATGACATTTCAAATCTAAATCTTGAGACTTTCGGATTCTTCTCCAAGTACAACTTGGACACTGCCTCAATATGACATTCACAAAATTCCCATTCAGATAAGATATTGCGTTGAGCACTTTATATGCAGAATCCGGGCTGACGAGAAAACGTCCACCAAAAATCTCAAAATCCACGAACAATCTTTGTGTGGTTAAAACATTGGCATCCACTTCATTGTGAGGAGATATAAAAATCATCGCAATTGCAAAACAAACAAACAACAAAGAAACAAATATACAAACAACGGCTCCCACTAAGGAGAGAATACAACGGCTCTCACAAAAAAGAGAGAACTTTATTATTGAAAAGCAAAAGAAAATCACTCTTAATTTAAACTTTAATCATTGAAAATATTTTCAATGATTAAAGTTTAAATTAAGAGTTGCAAACAAAAATCGAACTACATCTAATAAAGAAGAAGATGATGGTTGGATCTTTGGATTAACAAATTGAGATTACTAAGAAGAGGATATAGATCTAGAAGAAGAAGATGGAAAGAAAGGAGTTGCAGAGAGAAACAGAGAAAAGCGGTTACCAATGAGAGAGAGACGGACGAGCTACTTTAGAGGATTAGGAAATCTAAAAAAAAAAACATGTTTTACACTTGCAAATTAAGTGTAAATATGTTTTAAATAATAAGAGACATTTTTGTAAATAAGTGAAACGTTGTTATAAAGCGCGGTGAAACTTTTACAAATAACCGAAACATACAAAACTCACCAAACACTTTTTGATGCCAAAATCTTGCGTAAAACGCATTTTACGTAAGTCCTAGGAAAACGTGTTTCGGTGGTATATTTGAAAATATGTGGAACTTCTTAAAAAACGCGCGGTGACATTTTTGTAAATAATCGAAACTTCTCAAGCGGTTCTGGATATCAATATAAAACCTTCTGGATATGATTTTCAAGCACATAAACATTCTGGATCTCAAACTCAAGAGGTTTTGGATATAAATAACAAGGTCTTCAGGATATAATTTAACAAACATCGCCTGTGAGAAGAAAAAAAAACTTTTTTAAAGCTGAAAAGAACCTTTGAGACAAATAGCCAGAACATTTGATATTGATAGCCAGAATCTTTAAAAGCAGTGTTCTAAAAGACACCGTCTAGGCCTCCTAGGCACTAGGCGTTCATGAAGCGCCTAAGTCCCGCCTAAGATATTATAACTATTTCTGAATTCTCGGCCCCGCCTAAGTCCGTTTAGACCCCGCCTAGGCGCTAGGCCTTGCTGCGGCGCCTAGTGACCGCCTAACGCTTTTTAGAACATTGTTTGAAAGTGATAGCCAGAAGATTTTTTCTGAAAGGAATTTTGAAGAGCAGTTGATGTGTTAATAGATAGCCAGAAACAATGTTTAGGATGAACAGTTGCTGTGTTACGAAGGTCCAGCGAGTGTGTTGAGGAGTGCAAATGATTAGAAAAAACACGTTTTTCCAACTCATTAAGAAAAAACGCGTTTTACAGGAAACTAACCCCCTTTTTGATACTGCAGGAGGCATTTTTCAATATTACAACTAGGGCTGTAAACGAGCCGAGCCGAGTCGAGCTTTAAAGTTTTGGGCTCGAGATCGTTTATAAATTATCGAGCTTGAGATTTTATCGAGCTCGAGCTCATTTTCGTTGTTCGAGCTCAAATCGAATCGAGTTTCGAGCTGCTCGCGAGCTTTTCACGAGCTGTTCGAACTCGAGTCTTTACGAGCCGAGCTCGAGCTTAAACATTTTTCTGAAAATTATGAAATCAAACGAGCTCGAGTTCGAGCCTCATCGAATTCAAGCCTTACCGAGCTCTGATAAGTATTCTCTGCATTTTGAACAAAGACTCTATTTTTTTTCTTTTTTCTTTTTTTTTTCTCTTTTTTAAATCTCCAAATATGTGTCTAATTTACAAATGTAATCTCCTGTTTACTTTTTTTTTTTTTTTTTGAAAATCTCATGTTCATTTAACTTCTCAACGATTAATTGAATTATATATATACAATCAGCTTGTAATATACTCCTTTTGTCCCAATTTTTTATTTACTTATCAAAGTAATATTATCTTTTCATTTTTGGCCGCCTAATCCTAAGTCGAGTTTGACGCCCAAAATAACAAAATGTCCTAAGTCGGCCAGGACAGAAGAACTATATAATAATGTATATATATATATATATATATATATATATATATATATATAACATCGACTATACCATATCCACACATATCATACATACATATATTTATGTATATAATACGTGTTACATGTATGTATATATAATATCCACTATATATATATACTCCCTCCGTCCCGCTTGAAATTACAAAACTTGTCATTTTGGGCGTCCCATAGAAATTGCAAAATCCATAAATGGAAAGTTTTTACCCACTTGCACACTCACATCCACTAACCCACTAACTATTTTCTACCCCACTTTCTCTCTCCCGCTCAACTATCAACACTCACAACACATCACCTTTTTCACTTTTTCCCTTAATTATTGTGCCATATTTTTTTTTGCAATTTCTGGCGGGACGGAGGGAGTATATATATATATATATATATATATATATATATAGAGAGAGAGAGAGAGAATTTTGGGGGAAACTAGTTTCTCCATAAGTTATAAAAAGTCCTGTTTTTATAGGGTTTAAGGTTTAGGGTTTAGGTTTAAAGTTTAAGGTTTAGGTTTTTAGGTTTGGGGTTTAAGGGTTAAAAACAGGACTTTTCATAACTTATGGAGGAACTAGTTTCCTCAAAAACACACTCATATATATATATATATATATATATATATATATATATATATATATATGTGTGTGTGTGTGTGTGTGTGTGTGTGTGTGTGTGTGTATACACATATATATATATATATATTTAATAAATATTTTTTTTACATGCATATGCATTTATATGTGATATATATATATATATGTGTGTGTATGTGTAAATGATGAACATTTTGTTCATTCCATATTTGGGTAATTAAATATACTTGCATATATAACTATAATAATATATGTTAATTTTTATTTTTATTTCAATGAGAAAAATAATATATAAGACAAATATGTGTACATTTGAAAATAATAAATTCGTTTTGAAAAAAAAACCCGACTATTGTGTATATATCTCTACGTATCATAATGAATGTGCATAAAGAATAAATTAATTTTAGTTGTTGTACAATCTATATTGTATTATTGCATGTGTATAGTCGCTATATGGTCATTATATGAATGCATAAAATTAAATTAATTTTAGTTGTTGTACAATTAATGTTGTTTGATTAATTTTGATGATAAAAATATTTTAGTTATGATTTATTCCTTGTACAATGTTGTACATACATATATTGTATGTGTATTCATTACAAAAGTAATAATGATGATTGTCAAGCTCGAGCTTAACGAGCCGAGCCGAGCTCGAGTCGAAAGCAAACAAAATAGTACGTGTTAAAGAGCTTATCGAGCCGAGCCCGAACTCGAGTTATTCGTGAATTAAACGAGCCGAACACGAGCCGGATCGATAAAATTTCGAGCTGGAAAACTCGGTTCGAGCTCGAATATCACTTAGAGCCCATTCGAATCGAGCTTTAACGAGCCAAGCCCAAACCAAGCTCGAACAAGCTCGATTCGTTTAACAGCCCTATTTACAACAAACACTTTTTGACACTAAGGCAGATACTTGTTTAGAACTTATAAAAACTCACCTGACACTTGTTGACATTCTAGGAGATATTTTTCAATACTACAACATGCACTTTTTAACATTAGGATAGACAATTGTTAACACTACAACCGGCAGCCTTAACACTGTCGAACTGATCAAGAAGTTTGGCTTTGACAATACTCACTCTCAAAGCACACCGATGGGCACTAACATTCATTTAGATAAGGATGAGTCTGGTAAGAAGGTAGATACGACTGTCTACCGAGGTATGATCGGCTCACTCCTTTATCTTACTGCCAGTAGACCAGATATCATGTTTGCCGTTTGTGTTTGTGCCAGGTTTCAAGCTGACCCTAGGGAATCTCATCTGCAGGCTGTCAAACGCATTATTAAATATTTATGTGGTTCTGTTAACCTTGGATTATGGTATGCTAGAGATTCATCTTTTAATCTAATAGGTTATTCAGATGCAGACTTTGCAGCTTGCAGGGTGACCAGGAAAAGTACTAGTGGAACTTGCCAGTTTCTTGGTGATCGGTTGGTGTCTTGGTCCTGTAAAAAGCAAGCATAAATTTCCACTTCTACTACCGAGGCTGAGTACATAGCTGCCGGCAGTTGCTGTTCACAGATTCTTTGGATGAAGCAGCAGCTGGTTGATTATGCCATTCCAAATCAAGTTTGTCCCATTTTTTTTGACAATCAATCTACTATCTCGGTATCAAACAATCCGGTCATGCATTCCAAAACCAAGCACATAGACATCAAGTATCACTTTCTCAAGGAACATGTAGAAAAAGGCAATGTTGTGCTGCTCAAGGTTCATACCGATTTCCAAAGAGCAGACATACTGACGAAGCCTTTAGATCAGAAAAGATTTGAATTCCTCAGAGGTGAACTAGGTATGATTGATTATTATGGTTAAAATTGTGCTAACTTTGCTACCTTGTGTTAGTCTACCGATCTAATCAGCAATGTGCAAAAACCTTGCCGACCGAAATGTTTTGCCGATTTTCAAATTCAAAAAATCAGCACGAAAATCTCTTTTCAGTAGATCATCTCTAAACGGATAAGGATTCTCTGACACATAACGTAAGCAAAGTCAAATCAAAGGTACAATCGGTCACACTACCTCTCTGACACGTGTATGCACCGCCTTACCCAAATCGTGTCAACATTTACCCCAAATCTTTGTGGTAAATCAGAAGGTAAATTTTAATGTTTCCATATATTATTATTGCCTTTTATACCCCTTTTCTCTCCTAAGTTTAACCATTTCAATTCAAACTGTCCGGTTCATGCATTAAATGCATTGTGTGCGCACGATCCCCGATTTATTCGCTCCAACAGTTAAACTCTTTCTTCCATGCAAACCCTTCATATTCTCTCTCTCTTCCATAACATATAAATAGCCACACTCAACTTCTTCATCTCTTTTCTCTCTCTTTTCTTGAACTCTCATTATCAACTTATTTTCTTCCTTCACTCTACTACCTAGACTTCTCTTCATCTTTCTATCTGGTAATAGTTGATATTTTGCACTTGCTTAATTCAAAATCTCTATTTTGAACTAACTGATTTTAACTTGTGAGATTTCTTGAGTGTTTTTGCGGAAAATGACTAGCAACGAAAAAGATATCTATGGAGGTTACGTTGACTCAACCTTCTTTGACAACTCAGTTGACGGAGAGTTCTTGAAAAATCTGCTGAATGGATCATTGCTTGACTCATTCGTCTCTCCTGCTGGTGTTGAGTTTGTTTTCTTGGGGCAAGTGCAAGAGTTCTTTGCCAATGCAGAAGTCATTTTTGCTCGGAGAAATCCTTCTACCTTCGCTTCAATAAACTCAACCGTTGCCGGAGTTCCTATCTTAGTTACTTCGTCGTCTATTTCTGAAGTTTTCCCTTTACTTGGGAAGGTGGGTCTAGCTGCTATTACGGATGACAAATTACTGGACAAGGCATGGACCCTAATGAGGGGAGCCAGTCCTAGGCAGAGTGGAGATAACTATTTGAAGGCTCATTATCGAAGGAGATTCTTTGCCTTAGCAGAAATTGTGGATCGATGCTTGATTTGCCGATCTGGATCTCAAAGCCACGTTACCGTTGTCCAGTTCGAAGCCATGGCCGCCATTGTGTTACAGATTTAATTCAACTGGTGTGCCTATCTTTTTAGAATCATTGTGGTTGCTACTATTAAGTGGGATAAGGACAGGAAGAATAACAAAGCTCACCCCGGAAAAGGATTCAATTATCTGCTTATTAGCATGATTTTGAGGAATAACTTAGCCATTGTCAATGCCTCACCATCTCCTGACAGTTTTCCTTTCAATAAGCTGACGTTTTTCAAGTTAATGGATTGGAAGAGAATTTGCAAGCAAGCGTCTACTGGCACTTCTCCAGTTTCTCCTGTTGAAGGGACTCCTAAGAAGAAAAGAGCAAAGAAAGTTCCTGCAGTAGCTACAGATTCACCTGCTGCCGTTTCTACTCCAGCTCCGTCTACCGACAAGATTCTTGCCAAGTCCACTCCTGCTGCTCCAAAAAAGAGAAGGCTGATTAAAGCTGCTAAAAAGGAACATGTGAAAAAGTCCAAGGTTGTCTCTGCCGATGAGCAACCAGCAGTCAAGAAGGCTAAGCCAGCAGCTGCCGCTCAAGTTCAATCCTCCAAGATTCCAGCTACCGATCCTAGAGCCAAGTAGACCAGGTTTTCTCCATCTCTTCTTGCCAGTGCAACCCTTGCTGCTGCTCCCTCTGTTGCCATCAAATTTACATGTCTGAAGAAGACTTCATTGATGAGATTGCAGAAAGGAGAAGATTGATAGAAACTGATTTGAGGAGAAGAATTCAACTTCGAAAAGGTATTTTTGAGCTTCCATTTCTCCCTGAGTTCCAGTTCCAAGCCACTACTGATGTGGCTAACGAATCTCATGTGAGAAGATGTGCTCCAATCAGAAACCCTATCTTCCATCTCTTCTACCGAAATAATTGGTCCTTGACCAACAAGGTAATGCCGAAGAATTGGGTATTCCTAATTGATCATCTTCAGCCCTTCGTTCGCCGATTGCTTCAGTTTCATGAAGAGCACAAGGAGCTGTTCCCTCCTGGTAATCGTGCTGTTTATGTTGATTATGGTCGAATGGACAGACTTACCGATGTGTACAATGGAAAATTTGTTCCACTGTCCAAGTTTCAGACGTTGAAGGAACCTGAGTTGAGACTGAATTTTGGCAGATATTTTGACCTTCTCCCTCTCCCATGGAACCAGGTCCATATTTTTCAAGATAGAATAAGACAAGACTTGATGATTCAGCATGTATGGATTGCTTACGCCACAGTCTTCAAACAGCTATTTAATTTCCATGAGTTGAATCCTTATCAGCTGGGAAGACCTGAAAACGATGATGATAATATGGCGTACAATGATGGAGAAACTCTTGCCGGTGGTCCTCTAACTATCCAAATTTTCAAAAATTTCAAGAAGATGATATTGATCTGATAGAGGACTCCGAGGCATTTCTTAGACGTCAAGCTGCTGAGCAACCAGCAGCCACCAAAGCATAGTCCATTAGCAGTTTTGTTGATGTTGAAGTCTTTATTTGTGTTCACAAGTCTGCTGATGCGACTCATTCCACTTCTGAGTCTGCTGATGAAGACAAGATGCCTATCAGCATAATTTTTAAGGGAAAGCATTCCAGTCCATCTGCTGGTATGTCATATGCTGATGCTTTTACAGATTCAGTGCTGATTAGTTATAGCCCTGAGCATAGCTTAGGAGGAGGACAATCTGATGCTGCTAATATTGTTGCTGAGAAGGAACCAGAAGTAGATAAATTGAGGAAACTATAGACACTCAACCTCTGATCAGTAGTTCAGGAGGAGAAGACCAACTTGCATCTGTTGAGAAAACTTCGGACACTCAACTTGCTGATGAAGTTGCTGCTATGGAGTTATCTATCTCAGGAGGAGTTCATGCTGATGAACCTGAAGCCATTACTACCGATGAGCCAACTACAGACTGTAGATACCCCGGGGGGCCACGGCTTGGCTAGAGCACGTGCGTTACCCTAGGATGTCTATTTGTGTTTTAGAGTCTCCACCTATGTTTTAGAGGAACATAAGAAAACCCTAATGTTTATAGCCTAAGTTTGATTACGAAAACAGAGATTCTTTGTTATAAGGTTCGGGGGTTAGGTTACGAGATGAGAAGTACTTAAACACCCATCTCGCCCAACTAAAGTTGGTCTTGCTTGATCAAAATATATATAAATGATGAAATGTTCTTCTTGTTCTTGATGATAAAAGGGGGGTAAAAAGGGGTGTTTGGAATGTAGGGAGATGACTCCGCGACTAGCTTCAATGAAGTGAAGTAGTCTTTGGTGTCATGTACCAAAAATGTTTGGGTGATTGCACTTTGATTAAAGTAAAAGAGAGAGGAGAAGAAGTAGAAAAGGGGAGAAAAGAGTAGTCTTTTACCTATACTTCAAAGAACTTCAAAGACTCCTTCAAGAGGTTTTTAGGAAAATGTCTTGTAAGTATTTGTGTATAGTTTTTGCTTAGTGATTAAAATCTTCCCCCTATTCAATGGTGAATTAGAGGTGTTTATATAGGTGAATAATGTGAGTTTTTGGTGCCAAAACCAAGTCATCAACATCAGTTTCCCGGGAAAATCCTGTTAAAAGGAGCAAGGGAGGGATTCTTGGACAGAAATCTGTAACTGACGCCCAGGTGCGCGTGCCTCCTGCCTTGGTGGTGGGATGCGCGCGCCTCTGGCCCCAAAGGATGGAAGCGCGTGACTTGGAGATGGAAAAAATGACAGAATGGACTAGAAAGTCAGCACTGTTATTCAGTTTGGCCCCTGGACTTAACGAAGTCAGTCAGGAACTTAACGAAAGTAACAGAAACTAACGAGAAACACTTAAAATAAGGAGAAAAACAAAATCAAATGTGCAATCGGGGTGAGCGGTCCAAGGCGAGGTGTTTATAGAGCCCCTCGGCGACGTGGATTGCAAAGCAAAACGCGTCGACGAAAGAACAAAACATCCACCGAGGACATCACCAAGAAAAAAGCAAAGACTCGATGAAAACAAGAATCTTGAAATTACAAGAGATAGAAGTGCGCTCCCTGTGTGAGTGACTTTTGCTGATAGAAGGGGTGCGGTGATAGAAATCGGCCCACCGTGGCCAATGTTTAGAGTCCGTATAAGGGACTAGCGAGATCCGAGAATCCGTCTGCTGATTTAGAGTCTGTATAGGGGACTAGCGAGATCTGAGAATTCGTCTGCTGATTTAGAGCCTGTATAGGGGACTTGCGAGATCCGAGAATCCGTCTGCTGATTTAGAGTCCGTATAGGGGACTTGCGAGATTCGAGAATCCGTCTGCTGATTAAGAGTCCGTATAGGGGACTTGTGAGATTCAAGAATCCGTTTGCCGGTTTAGAGTCCGTATAGGGGACTTGTGAGATTCAAGAATCTGTTTCCTGATTTAGAGTCCGCATAGGGGACTTATGAGATTCGAGAATCTATCTGCTGATTTAGAGTTCGTATAGGGGACTAGCGAGATCCGAGAATCCGTTTACTGGTTTAGAGTCCGTATAGGGGACTAGCGAGATCCGAGAATCCGTCTGCTTATTTAGAGTCTGTATAGGGGACTAGCGAGACCCGAGAATCCATCTGCTGGTTTAGAGTCCGTATAGGGGACTTAAAATGAATGTGGATTTGTTGGATAGACTTTGCTGATAAAGAGGTGGTGATTTCGGTGGTTCACCGTGGACAAAATTGCTGTTTTGAAGCTGTGTGCTGCTTAGAGTTGCAGTTGACTTTTACGGGGTACGGGCACAGTTGACTGTGGACTGAAAGAATGTTTTCCCTTTAGCGAGGAAAATGTCGAGATTGATCTTGAATTTTGTAACCGTCGAATTTAACGGTGTCCGTTGCAGAGTTTTTGTACTTGAAACACCCCAAGGCAGAGCTAAAAACTCATATGAGATTTAAATGCATATTGATGTGATGTATTTATTCCTGCATGGGAACTTGAACCTGACCAGGATACGGGAAGCGCCCGCGTCTGAGAACGGCTGTGGGACGCGCGCGCGGCACATCGGGGTACCCGGAGGCGCGCGCATCGCGTTTAAGTTCAGCATATACTCAGAAACTGCTCATTATGTTCAAGCCAAGTTCAAAAATTGCCCAAACCCTCTGCATCCTGAGTCAAATTTTTGTGAGGAAAACCTCCCAAAACGCTTCCTTTGCTCATTTGAGACCATTCCATCGAGGAATCATGTCGGGTTCTCATCAAACTCCTCCCTTTGAGATGCCTATGGGAGAAGAAGCCGAGGTCGGGGTTGAGGCCATGGACCCATGGCAACTGACTTATGAGTCCCATACTCATATCTCCCACTTTGTTTCTGCGGGATTGGTGAGAATTCTTCGTCTTCTTTGACGATTTTTGCATTCTAGGGTCGTACCATTTTATCCGTGATACTGCTGCAGTAACCCTTCTGATCATGCTTGCATGTTGTTGTCATTGTTGATTTGTTATGAAGAGGATGTTTGGACACCCATTTGCATGTTCACACACTTGTTCTCACACCATGCCATTGCCATGTTGAATTTCTTCATGTTGGGTTTGGCAATTTTCTAGCCGTTATGCTGACGAATTTTTCTTTGTCTCTTGTTTCCTTTCAGAGGTGGAACTGTTTGACCGAAATCCACGGTGGGGCTCAGGCACCCATTTCTGTATGGAGGAAACTGCCAGAGAATATACAGACTCGGGTGGCTGATACATTTTTTGGCCCTTTCATTACCAGTTTACCCTCGCTGAAGAATGATCCTGATGTGATTCAGGCTTTGAGGGAGAGATGGTGGGATACCACCCACACTTTCCACTTGCCGATGGGGGAAGTGACTATGACCCCGAATGACTTTATGGCTCTGACCATTTTGCCTTTTTCGGGGGTAGCTGTCCCTTGTGGTGTTACCGGGACTGCTAGGACACCTGCTGAGTTGTTGGCTCTAGTCGACTGCGAGCTTGTGGTGAAGAACTCCCGAGTGACTTGGGGGAAGTTTCGGACTTATTTTAGAGTCCTTGAGGCTGAGTCTCGGGGAGTTACCGCTGACAGGGTTGAGGCGGTGGCTCGGTGTTTCATTTGGTTCGCTTTGTCCCACACCCTATTTGCGAATGGGGGAAGTTTTGCCTCTTTGTCCTTGTTCGACCTTTTGATTGACCTGGATCAGGCTGCTCAATATAACTGGGGTGCAGCTGGCCTGGCTGCGTGCTATCGGGGTATGGACTTGACCAGCCATTCAACTCAGAGCTTGGTTACCAGTTCTCCCTTGCTTGGGAGGTATACTCATTACTCTGCCCTTTTTCTAATTTCTGTCATTTATGCACATTCAACTGTGTTTAATTTCTGCCTTTTTTTCTGTTTGCAGCTGTGGGCCTTCGCTATCCTGGGGATGAGAGATTTCTGGATTGAGCGGGAGGGACAGCCCCTGTATCCCGACTGTGCTAGGTGGTCCTACAAGACCAGGAATGTGAAGACTAGCACCGCCCCCATCAGCTTGGTTTCAGCCCGGCAGTATCTGGATGGTCTGAGGCCTGAGTCCGTGTCTCAGTCATTGTTCCCCTGGAGACCGATTTATGGTGGCATAGAGCATACTCTGCTACCCACTCGTTCTAGATTACTGATGAGCTCGGTGGAGTGCATGGCTATATACTTGGGAGAGAGGGTGTACTGGCAGCATGGGAACCAAATGGTGGATTATTATAATCCGCCTAGGCCGGCGGTTCCGGAGTTCCCTCCTTTCTGCCCTCGTAACTGGGGTACACTGTCTGAGGATGATAGGGCTATGTATGTGGCAGGGGTTGATGCTAACCCTTTCATCTATCTTTACCAGGATTATGGCCTTTTTCGGGCGAACCATATGATGCCGGGCTTTATGTATGCCGATCCTCGGGGAACACAGCCTGCCCCTTCGATCTCTGCGTAGTTCTACCCCACTGGGGCGGGTTATTGCTTTGATCCTCCTCTGCCTCCTTTGTACTATATGTATTCGAACTTTGGGATTGTTGATGAGCAGAGGGAGATAGTCCTGGAGGAGATGTCACTGGAGAGGGAGCCTCCGGCCCAGACTGCTGTGGTATGACTTTTACTTTTCTTGCACGTTTCTGATTACGGCCCACTTTTCTGTTCTAGTCTGTCTTATCTAAGTACACTGATGTGGTTTTTTGTTTCTGCTGTGATAGATACCTGTGGCTGCCTATAGGCATATAGGCCGCCAGAACAAGGGGATGCGGAGCAGGTTGCGCCATCTGGAGGAGAGAATCCTGGAGCTGTGTAGAGATATGACTAATTTGACCAGGGAGGCTGCAGGACTGTGTCTGGAGCTGCTAGAGGCATGGCTCGGGGTTCCCGTGGCATGGGGTGAGGTTGCAGATATGCGTCCGTTGATATGGATGAGGCTGTGCAGTCGGCTAGGCAGTCACTGAGTAGGAGCTTGAGCCGTGGAGGTGCTAGTTCATCGGCAACGATGCCAAAGAGAGCTCGTCACGAGATCGTTGTTGAGGAGTCTGAAGAAGAGTCCGATGATGATGATGAAGAGACCGAGAGTGGTGATGAGGGGGATGAGCACAGTGCTGCTGGTGATGGTTCGGAGTAGACTGGGGAGGACAAGTGCCTGAACAAGTTATTTTTAACATATAATAACATTTAGCACATATTTACAATCCTAGCTATTTTATCTACATTTTTTTTATGTTTTATTTAGACTCGATCTTAGGTGTCGACTCTTTACAAACAAAATGTGTGCCCAAAATGTTCCACTTGTTGCGGGTGAATGTTGTTTTGTTGCTGTAGATTCTGAACTGACTACAGGTCGAAGGCGTTGAGATGCCTGGGCAGTTGCTGAACTGAAAAGGGTTGTTCTGTTCTGTCGTCTGTCAACGGCGCGCGTATCTGGAAATGGAGATGGGAGGCATGTGTTGGATTTCGTGCAATCATGCGCAGCGGAAGATAGACATGAATAAAACCCAATAGCCTAGATCCGCTATGAACAATAATTCATAATAACAAGATGAAAGAAACTAACCCTTGTAGATCGTTATGTAAAACTTGATTAAGCGTTAAGACAAACGCCCTCTACCGGTGATCCACACAACGAACAGATTTCAAGAACGCCTTCTTGAACTTGACTGCTAGGTCTTCGGATTGATCAACGATGTTGAAGAACGATTCTTCAAAGCTCCTAATTATTATTGTGACTTGATAATTGAGATTAATCAATCGCAATAACCCAAGAATATAATGTGAGATTTCTTTCTCTAAGAAAGTTTTTGGAACTGATCAAGTCAACCACTAGGGAACAATTCCCGTCAGTCTGTATTTATATTCAAGGGGTTTCAGAAACCCTTTAGGAATTAGGTTTTCTTGTTCAACAAGAGTTTTCCTAAAAAACTGATTCTTCCGGCAAAACCATCCGTACGGATGTTTCTGGAAGCATCCAGATTCAGCCCTACGGATCCTTTAGGCAGGACCCGTTTTACTTCGTTTTTCACTCCTTTTAATTATCCGTTCTGCGTGTGTGACACAATAGGATTATACTAAGTTGGCAACGAGTCCGAACCAGTCAAACCTCGTAAGTCATAAGCGGACTCTAGCAAGCCATTATGACTACCCAATTAGTATAACTTTGAACTCCAAAGTTTCCTAAAATAGAACATAACACAATCTCTTTGTTACACGATGTCTATTGAACGTAAGCCATGGTCAATGGTCAACTTACATTTGTTCAATGCTTTCTCGATCCCGAATGTATTGATAATACAAATCTTATTTTAGCACGGCCATGCATTTCATCAATACCATTCATCGAGTGGCCAAAGCTTGACATATCTCTTGACGAGGAACAAATCCCATCTTGCCTTATTACTCTTCCCTACATGATTCCGATTATGCCAATCATATTCTTTATAGCTATCCGGTTAGGGATAACGTTTGAATATGTCAAACGTAATGTTCATCATGTGAAAGATTGTGATAACCTCAGGTCTAAAGATTCCAGTGATATAACTATATGAGACTTAATTATGACATTGTGACCATGACATAAATCTCATAGGGGCCAGTCCAGTATTTGTTGTCCAACAAATACCCATAAGTCTAATTGTATCCCATACACCATAATCATCATATAATTATCTATTAAACTTATACTAATAATTAATCATAATTATCAGGGACGGGGATTATTATAATAAACATGCAAAATACATAATAATCAAACATTCAATATCTTTATAAATAATAACATTTGTTTTACAAACAACATGCCTAGGGCACAACACCAACAATCTCGCACTTGCACTAGGCCTAATTAATGTATCGAATACCCATAGACCTAACATGACCATCATGCTTTGCTTGCGGAAGACCCTTTGTCAATGGGTCTGCAATATTATCATCAGTTGGTACTCTGCATATATTTACGTCTCCTCTATCAACGATCTCTCGAATGATATGAAAACGCCTAAGTATGTGTTTGGATTTCTGATGTGATCTAGGTTCCTTTGCTTGAGCAATAGCACCATTATTATCACAATAAAGGTCTATTGGATTAGCAATGCTAGGAACCACTTCTAGTTCACCAATGAACTTTTTAATCCAAACGGCCTCTTTAGCAGCATCGGATGCAGCAATGTACTCAGCTTCAGTTGTAGAATCTACTACGGTACTTTGCTTAGAACTCTTCCAGCTAACAGCACCTCCATTGAGCATAAATACAAATCCAGATTACGATCTAGAATCATCCTTGTCAGTTTGGAAGCTTGCATCTGTGTAACCACTTACAACAAGATCATCTTCCATTCCTCCATACACCAAGAACGAATCTTTAGTCCTTCGCAAGTACTTAAGAATCGTCTTGACTGCAATCCAGTGACTCTCACCAGGATCTGATTGGTATCTGCTCGTCATGCTCAAAGCATACGAGACATCAGGTCTAGTACATATCATGGCATACATGATGGATCCAATAGCCGAAGCGTATGGAATCCCAATCATTCTCTCACGCTCATCAGTTGTCTTAGGACACTGATTCTTGCTTAGAGATATTCCATAACCTACTGGCAAATTTCCTCTCTTAGAGTTTTCCATGCGGAATCTCTTAAGAACTTTGTCAATATATGTATCTTGACTTAAACCAATCAATTTCTTGGATCTATCACGATAGATCCTTATGCCAAGGATGTAAGCGGCTTCTCCCATATCTTTCATTGAGAAACACTTTCCTAACCAAGTCTTTACAGACTGCAGTGCAGGAATGTCATTTCCAATGAGTAATATGTCATCAACATATAGCACAAGAAATAGTACTACGCTCCCACTAATCTTCTTGTATACACAAGGTTCATCTTCGTTCTTGATGAAGCCAAACTCTTTGACCGATTCATCAAATCGAAGATTCCAACTCCTAGAGGCTTGCTTCAATCCATAAATGGATCTTTGCAATTTGCATACTTTGTTAGAATTTTCTGGAATTACAAAACCTTCAGGTTGTGTCATATAAACATCCTCAAGTAAGTTCCCGTTAAGGAACGCTGTTTTGACATCCATTTGCCATATCTCATAGTCAAAATATGCGGCTATGGCAAGTAAAATTCTTATAGACTTGATCATTGCTACGGGCGAAAAGGTTTCATCATAGTCGATTCCATGAATCTGCCTATAGCCTTTCGCTACAAGTCTAGCTTTATAAGTATGCACCTTACCATCCATGTCAGTTTTCTTTTTGAAAACCCACTTGCATCCTATGGTTTTACACCTTCGGGCGCATCAATCAAGTTCCAAACTTGATTGTCGTAGATGGACTTAATTTCAGATTCCATGACTCCAAGCCATTTATCTGAATCTGGAGCGGACATCGCTTCTTGGTAGGAAGTAGGTTCGTCATCAACTATGACTTCCAGTTCATTGCTATCCGTCATGAGAAATCCATATCTCCCAGGTTCAGATCGCACCCTACCAGTTCTGCGAGGAACTTGAGTATTCTGAATAGGTTCCACAACACCTTGTGAAACTTGTTCAGATCCAACATTTTGTTCCATGTTATTTTCGGGTTCTCGAACCTCTTCGAGATTAATTTTACTCCCACTAATTCCTTTGGAGAGAAACTCTTTCTCTAGAAAGGTACCATGACGGGCAACAAACACTTTGTTTTCCGTGCGGTTGTAAAAGTAATAACCCTTAGTTTCCTTAGGGTAACCAACGAAAATACATTTATCGGATCTTGGTGCAAGTTTGTCAGAGATTAATCTCTTAACATAAGCCTCACAACCCCAAATCTTCATAAAAGACAAACTAGGTTTTCTTCCAGTCCACATCTCATATGGAGTCTTTGGAACAGATTTAGTTGGAACATTATTTATTGTAAGAGCAGCAGTTTTTAGTGCATATCCCCAAAAGGTTAGAGGAAGATCAACTTGACTCATCAAGGATCGGACCATATCTAATAAAGTCCTATTTCTCCGCTCAGACACACCATTCCATTGTGGTGTTCCAGGTGGAGTTAATTGTGAAACAATTCCACAATCTTTAAGATGATTGTCAAATTCTTGGCTTAAATATTCTCCACCTCGATCAGATCGAAGTGCTTTAATAGTTTTACCAAGTTGATTTTGTACTTCATTTTAAAATATTCTAAATATCTCAAAAGATTCACTTTTATGTTTCATTAAGTAGACATAGCCATATCTACTAAAGTTATCAGTAAAAGTTATGAAGTATTGATATCCACCCCTAGCACTGCTGCTCATTGGTCCACACACATCAGTATGTATGAGTCCCAATAAGTCACTAGCCCTTTCACTACTCTTAGTAAAAGGTGCCTTAGTCATTTTTCCAAGTAAATAAGACTCACAAGTTTCATATGATTCAAAGTCATGTGAATCTAAAAGTCCGTCCCCAAGGAGTTTTGAGATACGCTTCTCATTAATATGACCAAGACGGCAATGCCACAAATAAGTATGATTTACATAATTAGGTTTGGATTTCTTATTTACATTATAAATATTCTCATTATTTCCATTCTCAACATCAAGAACATAAAGGCCATTAAATGAACATGCAGTACAATAAAGCATATCATTTAAATAAATAGAAAACTTCTTATTTTTAATAAGAAAACTATAACCTTCATTATCCAAACAAGAAACTGAAATAATATTTCTACTCAAATCCGGAACGTAATAACAATTGTTCAAAACAAGAATTAATCCGCTAGGTAAAGTGACATCATATGTTCCTACGGCTAATGCAGCAACTCTTGCTCCATTCCCCACGCGTAGGTCCACTTCACCATCTTTGAGTAGCCTCCTATTCCTTAGTGCCTGCACATTCAAACAAATGTGAGATCCACATCCGGTATCTAATACCCAGGAACTAGAAGTAGAAAGTAGAATATCTATAACATAGATACCTGAAGTAGACGCAATCCCACTGCTCTTCTTCTTCTTTAACTCTTCCTTGTAAACCTTGCAATTTCTTTTCCAATGACCAATCTCATTGCAGTGGAAACAGATTGCATCCTTTTGGGAAGCAGGTTTAGCCACAGTAGCATTAGCAACAGTTGCCTTGCTAATCTTGGGTTTGACAACCTTTGCCTTACCCTTTCTTTTGCCTTTCTGGCCCTTTCCTTCCTTAGAAACTATGAGCACAGGAGCGGCCTCTTTACCGATTTTCTTTTCCGCTGTCTTTAGCATCCCATGCAACTCAGACAGGGACTTATCCATCCCATGCATATTAAAGTTCATGACGAACTGATTATAACTTTTGGGCAATGAATTAAGAATAAAATCAGTGGCCATCTCAACATCAATGGGATGGCCAAGCCTCTCTAGATGCTCAAAATGAGCCTTCATCTTCAAAACATGATGGCCTACAGACTGCCCTTCGCTCATCTTGCATGAGACCAAGGCAGCTATAGTGTCGAACCTCTCTTGCCTTGCTTGTTCTTGAAACATATCTTTCAACGAAAGAGCAAGGTTAAATGCCTCCAAGTGTTCAAGAGTCTTCTGAAGCTCTGAACACATGGCCGCAAGCATAAGACAGCCCACCTCACGTGAATCACTTTTGTGTTTCTTGTAGGCGTTTCTCTCATCCTTAGGTGCATTTGAAGCAGGTTCCTCTTCAGGAACGGGCTCATCAAGAATATAGAGCTTGTACTCATGCTTTAGAACAATTCTAAGGCTACGGATCCAATCCGTGTAGTTAGCTCCATTTTCTTGAAGTTTTTTTTTCCTTCTCAAGGATAGATCGCAATGATAAAGAACCAGTATTTTGAGCCATTATCTACAATTATGCAAACATATAATTAAATATAAGTACCAACTTAATTAAAGATATTATAAGTATTTCACAAATACTCCCACTAAATTATACAACCTTCAAATACATCTAATGTATCATATAATTAAAATAGGCTAAGATCCATATTTCACTTAACTTTGAGTCGGCTAGGGCACGACTGCTCAAAATAAGTTATTTAGGTAGACAACTCCTTGTCAATCATATCATATATGACTCTTAGATCTTTTATGAGATTTCAGACATCATATATCTAAACATGTTTTAATCTCATCTGTACCTTAGGCCCAAAACTGTTTTGATAGCCTAATTAAGTTAAACCATTTTAAATGTATATGAATCACTGTTTCCTCATCTTGCTTGTAGATGAATAGAATTAATGTGCCTACGCTAGGGCGTAACCCACATAAAACTACTCATGTACTCACAAGTGTTTTAATCATGGATTGGCACATAACTTAAATTTTAAGAAGGTTCGCACACATAAAGTTAATCAATTATCCGAATTAATTTTATGTGACATTAGATGCGCTAGTTAGGGATAAAAGTCTGAAATCATGAGATTTCTCCAATCTTAAACTCCTTTAAGATTCTGATCTCATTAACGGTTTGGAGTTCTGAATTTGAATCTGTTTCAGGAAACATGGTTTAACAACCAGCCATCTGAAACAATTCAGAGTCAGTATAACCCAAACCATCCGTACGGATGTTTCTGGATGCATCCAGATTCATCCGTATGGATAGTATGCATATCTTAGAAACACTGAACTTTTCAGGATTCTGGAACTGCATCCGCAGAGCATCTTGAAATTGAGAGCACAAAACGTACGGTCGAAACTAAGCCAAAAGGCATCCACATTCCCGTACTAAGATCAAGAAACGAGGCAACTTCTCTATACGGTCGAAACTAAGCCAAAAGGCATCCACATTCCCGTATAGATTGGTCACATGTCTCAAGACCTTTCAATGTCTCTTAATCTCACAGATTACAGCAATTCTAAACTCTTTAGAATTCTGATTTCTGCAACTACTCCGAATTCTTAACAGATAACTGTTTCAGTAAACACGGTTTCGAAAACCAGCCGTCTGAAACTAGTTTCTGTTTCCATGTTCGAATTATGCAAACAATTTGCAGAACAATCTGAACATGAGAAGTCAGAATGAAATCTGGGAGTGGACCAAAATCATCCGTACGGATGTTTCTGGAAGCATCCATCAACAGCCGTACGGATTCTTAGGTAGAATCCCAGTTTTTCCAGATTTTCAGATTTCAGAAATTCGATCAATCTTAATATCGTGTTTATACATAATCAGATTACAGAAACATGAAATTGCAGATTACGAATTTTAACCCATCTAATTCATATACTCAATAACCAATTTATTCCACATACAAATTAGATCAAGATCATCAATAAAATAATCCAATTACAACATGATAATCTTAGCATGCAATCATACATATTAATCAAATCAATATTACAACCACATTAACTAGCATGCATATTTTATATCTCATATAAAATCCATCACATAAATTCATCTATCTCATGATCATACCAATTAAATAATCGCATTAAATAATTATATCATGATAATATTAGAATTATTGATCATCAACGGGGCTCTGATACCACTGTTGGGTTTCGTGCAATCATGCGCAACGGAAGATAGACATGAATAAAACCCAATAGCCTAGATCCGCTATGAACAATAATTCATAATAACAAGATGAAAGAAACTAACCCTTGTAGATCGTTATGTAAAACTTGGATTAAGCGTTAAGACAAACGCCCTCTACCGGTGATCCACACAACGAACAGATTTCAAGAACGCCTTCTTGAACTTGACTGCTAGGTCTTCGGATTGATCAACGATGTTGAAAAACGATTCTTCAAAGCTCCTAATTATTATTGTGACTTGATAATTGAGATTAATCAATCGCAATAACCCAAGAATATAATGTGAGATTTCTTTCTCTAAGAAAGTTTTTGGAATTGATCAAATTAACCACTAGGGAACAATTCCCGTCAGTCTGTATTTATATTCAAGGGGTTTCAGAAACCCTTTAGGAATTAGGTTTTCTTGTTCAACAAGAGTTTTCCTAAAAAACTGATTCTGCCGGCAAAACCATCCGTACGGATGTTTCTGGAAGCATCCAGATTCAGCCGTACGGATCCTTTAAGCAGGACCCGTTTTACTTCGTTTTTCGCTCCTTTTAATTATCCGTTCTGCGTGTGTAACCCAATAGGATTATACTAAGTTGGCAACGAGTCCGAACCAGTCAAACCTCGTAAGTCATAAGTGGACTCTAGCAAGCCATTATGACTACCCAATTAGTATAACTTTGAACTCAAAAGTTTCCTAAAATAGAACATAACACAATCTATTTGTTACACGATGTCTATTGAACGTAAGCCATGGTCAATGGTCAACTTACATTTTTTCAATGCTTTCTCGATCCCGAATGTATTGATAATACAAATCTTATTTGAGCACGGCCATGCATTTCATCAATACCATTCATCGAGTGGCCAAAGCTTGACATCTCTCTTGACGAGGAACAAATCCCATCTTGGCTTATTACTCTTCCTTACATGATTCCGATTATGCCAATCATATTCTTTATAGCTATCCGGTTAGGGATAACGTTTGAATATGTCAAACGTAATGTTCATCATGTGAAAGACTGTGATAACCTCAGGTCTAAAGATTCCAGTGATATAACTATATGAGACTTAATTATGACATTGTGACCATGACATAAATCTCATAGGGGCCAGTCCAGTATTTGTTCTCCAACAAATACCCATAAGTCTAATTGTATCCCATACACCATAATCATCATATGATTATCTATTAAACTTATACTAATAATTAATCATAATTATCAGGGACGGGGATTATTATAATAAACATGCAAAAGACATAATAATCAAACATTCAATATCTTTATAAATAATAACATTTGTTTTACAAACAACATGCCTAGGGCACAACACCAACAGAACGCGCGTTTCAGGTCCAAAGGGGGAGACACCCGCGTCTGGGCTGCTGATTTACAGCCCCTTTCTTTTCTGAACTGGGTTTTCCAACAGCTATAAATTTGAACCCATTTCGACCAGTTTGGTCACACAGCAATATTCTGCACTACTTCTCATCTCTTTAAGCCTCCAATTCTAGTCAAGAATGGCCCCCATGACTTTTTCCTTTGAGGTGAAAGTGTCCGTCTCCGAAGGTGAGCAAGTGAAGTCCGTCCCTATTGTTAAGGTACGCCCGAGTGTCTTCGACCGTTTGGGGAAGCCAAATGAGGTTGTTGCGGAACTTCAAAGCCGATGGTTCATGTTTAAGCACCTAGGCCACGTTATTTTCCGAAGAATAAGAAAGGCAAAGGTAAGGGACATTCTCCTCATGTGTGG
Organism: Campanula takesimana; assembly: GCA_026119855.1. Lineage (NCBI taxonomy): Eukaryota > Viridiplantae > Streptophyta > Magnoliopsida > Asterales > Campanulaceae > Campanula > Campanula takesimana. The sequence continues at coordinate 121,027 of JAOWBW010000983.1, forward strand.
AAGCGTCCTTACAAGGCTCTGGTCAAGGCTTCTTTTGACAAAGGCAAAGGGAAGGTTGTTGATGAAGCTCCATCCCGTCCTAGCGTCTTCTCTTGCCTTAGTGGTTCTAAGAGTGCTCCGCCCCCACCTAAGAGGGTCAAAGGCCATAGCAAGAAACAATGGGTTCCCAAACCGAAGAAATATTAGACTTTTCTTTGTACCCCAAGATTGCAATTAATAGACCACTTGTTAGGATTTAATGTTTTATTGTCTTTTATTTCTCAACATATCCGTTGTAATGGTTAAAATAGTTCAATGATTGAATAAAAATTGCATCTTCTTACAACATGATTGGGTAAAATTTTATTGTTTTAGACCGCACCCGAAGGTTGCCTACGTTCCTCTTGTAGAGAGGCTCAGGTCTCCGTAGTTCAAACAAATGAAAACCATTTTTTTTTATTTTTTTTTTGTGTGCACCCTATTTTTTGCTTAGACCGCCCTTTCGGGGTTTCAATCTAGCGGGCTTCTTTTTTTTGCACGTGCTCGAATTTTTGCCTAGGCCACCCTTGTGGGTTTTCAACCTAGCGAGCGTTGTTTTTTTTTTTAATTATTTAATGGTCTTTATTTGTTAAGCGTAGAACTTCTTGAGCTTGTCGAGGTTGACCTCCTTTGGAAATTGATCGCCATCCAAGTCTACGAGTCGGACTGCACCGCCGCTTAGTATCTTGTTGACCACATAAGGACCGATCCATCGAGGTCCCCATTTCCCAAGGGGATTCATGGCATTGGGGGGGATGTTGTCTTAGTACTAGATCTCCCACTTTGATATTTCGAGGCTTCACCTTATTGTTGAAAGCCCTTGCCATTCTTTGTTGATAAGCCCTTGTGCGTTCAAACGCTCTTAGCCTCTTTTCGCCGAGTAGGGCTAATTGCTCATATCGACTTTGCATCCAGTCAACCTCGTTGACTTGGCTTTCGAGTAAGACCCGTAGAGAAGGAACCTCGAGTTCGACCGGGAGTACGGTTTCAGAACCATAAACTAATGAGTACGGGGTTTCTCCCGTTGCTGACCGTATTGATGTGCGGTGGCCCCATAATGCTAGTGGCAATTTCTCAGGCTAATCCCTTCCTGTGGAAGCCATTTTTCGTATGATGACCTCAATTGTCTTATTTGCTGCATCGACCGCTCCATTGGCTTGGGGACGGTACGGGGATGACTTGTGCTTGGTAATTTTGTAGTTAACCAAAAGCGCATCCATTTCTTTCTCGAAGTGAGAACCATTGTAGGAGATGATCTCGTGAGGAATACCATATCGGCACATGATGTTGTTCTTCACAAATTCGGCCACTTTCTTGGCATTGAGAACTCGGTAAGCTTGTGCTTCGACCCATTTTGTGAAATAGTCCACGGCCACAAGGATGAATGACTGTGTTGGGTTTCCAAGTGACATGCGCAGCGGAATAAAGCAATAAAAAATTTTAAGAAACCCAAAGCCATGGATCCGTTCATATGATTAAATCAAATACAACATAATGAATAAAGGAAAAACTAACCCTTGATGACTATCAAAGTTTTCTTCGGTCTTGGTGGAGAAACTTGAAGCTTTATCACGAACAAAATCACGAACTTTGTAGATGATAAAATTCACCCTCTAGCCGTGTCCACACTTCGAACGAATATCAAGAGGCTCCTTGATCTTGGTTGCTAGACCAATAATTATGAAACACACTTTCACAATTCAATAAAGAACTATATGGAATTTATTTGTGAATTATTTTGTTCCTCAATCAATGATATCTTAGAAAAAAATAAAATCTCTCTCAAACTCTTTGAGACTCACAAAAGCACTACTATGGATGGTCTGGCCGAATTGAGGTTTTTATACACAATTAAGACCTATTCCAAATAGGTAACTTGTGCCAAAAACCGTTCCTAATCGAATTAGGAATTATTCTGTCGGCATACCGGGCGCCCGCCTGGTCCAACCCAGGCGCCCGCTCATTTGAACAGAAGGTCCAACCCTTTTCCGGACTCATTCAGGCGCCCACCTGGTTCAACCCAAGCGCCCGCTTGGTTGACCAAGAAGCCCAGAATTTTCCAGAAATTCCTTGGAGGTCCTCCGACCCTAAATGCCAATATAGTCCTCTTATTTAAGATTCGTCCTATTGTGTGTGACCCTCTAGGATTATACTAAGTTGGCAATGGGCTCAAACATGATCCCATAAGATATGATTAGGTTCTAGCAAACCGTCATACCTACCCAAATAGTATAACTAGATACAAGTTCGCATTCCTTTAGAATATGTCACAATCCTTTTATCCACGATATCATTGAACACAAGTCATGGTCAAACAGTCAACTTGTCTTGTTCAATACTTTCTCGATTCCGAATATGTTGATAATTCAACTGCTATTAATCCAATCAATCCATTTGAGTTCGGCCGAACATTTCATCAACATCATTCCTTCGAGGGGCCCAAGCTTGAAATCTCTCCGTGGAGGGACAAATACATTTAGCTTATTATTCTTCCCAACGGGAATCCGATTATGCCAATCATACCCTTTATAACTACCGTGTTAAGGTAGCGTTTGAATATGTCAAACATAATGTTCATCAAGTGGAAGACTATAATAACTTCATGTCTAAGGATTCAAATGACATAACTAATATGAGATGTATGTAAGACATAGACCATGACATAAATCTCAAACAGCAGGTCATGTCCAGTACCTTGTTCCAAACAAGTACCCATAAATCTAACATGATTATCCCATGATCATTTAGCCTTTATACTAGTGCTTAACAAGTACTAGGGACGGATATTATTATAAGTAAACATGAACAACAATAATAATCAAAACATCTCTTTATTGATATGAAATAAATGATAACAATTACAACGTTTATTAAACGTGCCTAGGGCACCACTACCAACAGACTATCCATTGCTCCCCGTAGGATGGACTTTGCCGATGATATCTATGCCCCAACAAGAGAATGGCCAAGGTGTGGTCATGTTGTACAGTTGTGAAGGTGGAGCATGTTGTAGATTAGCATGGAACTGGCACTTGGCGCATTTCTTGACTTTCTCGATGCAGTCTCTTTCCATTGTAGTCCAATAGTAGCCAATACGGAGTATCTTCTTGGCTAATATAGTCCTATTCATGAGGGGTCCATACTCGCCTTCATGGACTTTGTGTATGATTTATTGAGCTTCGGACACGTTTGCACATAAAAGATTGATCCCTTGATGATGTCTCTTGTAGACTCGGTTTCCAATCAACACATATCTGGAGGCTAGCTTTTGTAGTGCTATTCGGGTTTTCCCATTTCTGTTCTCGGGAAAGGTGCCGTTGTTGAGAAAATTCATGATGACAGTGTACCACGGGGGGTTATCTTAGACTTCATTGATCTCAATGTTCATACAGTATACCGGACTGGTCCTTCTTGAAATTTTGAAGGGTTTTACCATTTTTCCTTTGGGCATCTCAACCAGTGAGGCTATAGTAGCCAAAGCATCGGCAAAATGGTTCTTGTCTCTTGGCAAATAATTGAACGTGATGTCTTGAAACTGTTCAACCAATTCCTCAAGGTGTTGACCATACTGTTGGAGGGTCGGGTCTTGGATTCACCATTTACCCGATGTTTGATTGATAAGGAGCAGGGAGTCACCAAACACTTCTAGCTCTGTGACATTTCTTTCTAGGGCCGCTTCTAGCCCCGCTATGCATGCCTCATATTCGGCCATGTTTTTGGTAGCTTCGAACTCAAGATGGATGGCAATTGGAGTGTAGATGTCCTTTGGATCGACAAGAAACATTCCTATCCTAAAACCATGTTTATTGGCGGTGCCATCGAAAAAGATTTGCCACTTATTTTCCTCGGTTGTGGTATAAACCAAGTGCTCATCGGGAAACTGTAAGTCCTCCCCCTTCACTTCGTCACACGGAAATTCAGCAAGCTGGTCACTGAACACTTTCCCCCTGATGGATTTGAGTGTGACGTAAGTGATTCATAGCCGGTGAGCATGAAGTACCACTTGGCTATCCTTGTTGACATGAAAGGCTTCTCAAAGATGTAGCGGAGTGTGTCTACTTTTGCTACTATCTTGATTGGAAAGGCTTCCATATAGTGTTTGAGCTTTTGAGTAACCGAAACCAGTGCTGCACATGACTTCTCTAAGACAATGTAGTTCTTTTTACCTCCTTGAAATCAGCGACTGAAAAAATAAATGGCATTCTCCTTTATAGAGTCTTATTTCTCTTGTGCTAGCATAGCCCCAAGGGCTTCATCGTTCACTGTGAGGTAGAGCAAGAGAGCCTTCTCTTTGTGAGGTGAGACCAAGACTGGGGGGCATGTCAAGTAATGCTTTACTTGGTCGAAGACTTCTTGGCAAGCGTCGGTCCATTCTAGAGCCACATTCTTCTTGAGTAGCTTGAAGATTGGCTCACACATGGAAGTAAGCTGGTGCACAAACTGACTGATATACTGAAGTCTGCCCATAAAACCTTTGATTTCTTTCTGTGTCTTGGGAGGAGGCATGTCATTGATTGCCTTGAATTTTGAGGGATCTGCTTCAATACCCCTTTCTGTGACCATGTAGCCAAGAACTTTGCCTCGGATGACCCCAAATGTGCACTTTGCGGGATTGAGCCTCATCTTGTGCTGACAAAGCCTTTTGAAGAACTTGTGGAGATCGATCAAATGTTGACCGTCGGTCCCTTTGGAGTGGATGATCATGTCGTCCACGTAGACCTCGATCTCTTTGTGAATCATGTCATGGAACAAGTCTGTAACAGCCCTTTGATATGTAGCCCTAGTGTTCCTTAATCCAAACGGCATAACTGTATAGCAAAAGGTGCCCCACGGTGTTGTGAAAGTAGTCTTGTGTTGATCCTCCTCAGCCATGAGAATCTGATTATACCCAGCAAACCCGTCCACAAATGAGTGGACCTCGTAGGCAGCAGTGGAGTCGACTAGCATGTCGATGTTGGGTAGTGGAAAGTCATCCTTTGGAGAAGCTTTATTCAAATCCCGGAAGTCCACACATACACGGACCTTGCTATTAGCCTTTCTGACTGTCACGACGTTTTCGAACCATGTTGGATACTCAATAACCTTGATGAAGCCTACACTGAGAAGCTTCTCTATCTCTTCTTTGACTTGTAAAGACCATTCTGGCTTGATCTTTCTGAGTTTCTGCTTTGTCGGCTTAGCATCGTCTCTGGTCGGAATTCTGTGCTCAGCGACCTTTCTGTCTAAACCCGGCATGTCTTTGTACGACCATGCAAATACATCCACGAACTCTCTGAGCAGTGCAGTCAATCTGTCTTTCTCTTCCCCCTTGAAGAAGCTTCCGATCTTGGTTTCTTTCGGCTCTTCGTCGGTACCGAGATTAACAACATGCATTTCTTCGTCAGCCCCTGGACCATTTTCACCACGACTACGGACCTGTTGAGCAAGTTCATTTAAGTATGTTGTGTTTTCGTAGTCTATTTCATCATTATTTGAATCGTTATTAACTAGTTCATTAAATTCGTTATTAGTTAATTCATCATTCATGATGTTTGCAATCTCGGGGTACTCAGAAAGATCAAATTTTTCATTACCAAAGAAAGGAAACACACGCTCGGCTATGGCCTCCATAACCTCTTGGGTGAGGGTATCGAAAACACACTCAGACTCGAAAGTGAATGTGAATAAATCCTCCTTTGTAACTTTGCGCGGGATGCACCCTATCTTCTTGACCAAGAAGTCCTCGGATACCATGGGTCCCTTTGTAGAATACCAGTTGTTGATCGGCTCGGAGCTCGGCTGGATCTCACTGATAGTCTCCTTTCTCATGTCGGTGTCGTAGATGGCATTGACTTGGCACTCATCCATGATGGCAAGTTCTTCGAACATGGAGGCTAAGTCCGTCAATTCTTCCCCCACGGTAATCTCTGTCTCGGACTCTATGGTCACTTTCTTTCCCCACTATTCTCGGGGTGAAATGGGAGTTGGTTCCCTTTCGGATTTCTGAATCTCGCAGTCGGCAAATATTTTGAGACCGGGTTTTCTGATGCCCTTGCTGTTAACCCATGGATCGGGAAAGATTACGTACGGAACCTCTTCCCCTTGACGGACAAAGTAGCCATTCAGTGTCTTGCGGTAAGGTCTCAGATTAGGAATCTCATAATGACGGCCTTCCCTTCGAGCTCGGGCCTTTTCATTCCTGACGGCTTGCTCGTACTTTTAGTCGTCTTTGGAAGGTTCATATCCCAAACCGAACGTATTCTTAACAAAAGGAACCTCAATAGGTTGCATTCTTCCTTGTTGATATTTCCCTAGGCCTAAACCAGGGAAGTAATTCATATTCCTCATCATGCGGAGGACTTTGCGATTGCCAAGGGTCCATGACCCGCTCCCCCCTTCTTTGTCAATGGCGTTGATTGAGATGCCGGAGAGGGTAGAGTCTGCTAAACCATGCTGAATTTGGTGAATGGGTTCTACCTTCCTGTGGATAGTGACGTTTTCTTCCATAACTAGGGTAACGCACGTGCTCTAGCCAAGCTGTGGCCCCCCCGTGTATCTACAGTGGCGACTCTGATGGGGAAGTTTGAGGGTTAAACTTGCGTTTCTGATCAAAATCTACATCTTTTCTGGGCATTCTGGTTCCTGATGGGGGAAGCGTGCGCCTCTGGCCTTCTTGGCCTAAGGCGCGCGCAGCCCACATCAGAGACCAGAGTCGCTTGCTTCCTGATGTTCTTCTTCTTTTTTCTACACTAATCATTTCTGCAGGGGTTACAATACACATTCAGGACAAGGGCAATCCCCTGAGTCCAAAGTCTAACAGGTTTGCACAGAGGCTGGCGCCTCCCATAGAATCTGCGCCAGGCGCGCGCATCCCACAACACAGGCCAGAGGCGCACGCTTCTGGGTGGTTTTCCAGAACAGGGACAGTTTCAGAACATAGCAGAATAATTGGGGTGTGGGCACAGTTGCCTGCATCATGGACTGATTCGGACCTCTTAACTGTTTCATTTTGTGTTTTGTTTTATCGGTCACACGGGTGATTCGAGAGTTGCAATTATGTTCTTATTTGCTTTTCTTTAAAAAAAAAGTAAAAAAATGTTTTGTCACATGTTGGACCTCACACTACGCGCACAATCTCCTATGAATTGCTCACTATCGATTCGCACAAGTTTACAAACCCAAACCCGTCGAGGCCCGTCCTAGAGAGTTTCAAGCTCCACCCGACCTTGACTCTTTCGAAGCGGTAAACCTCAACCCGTGGCGTAGTTCATGACTACATGCAGGGGGTGACCTTAAGCCTCTCATTAGCCAAGCACAAGCCAACACAATTCTAGTTAGGGTCTAACACTCCGTGACTAAAGTCGGTTTTCATGTGCCGAGATTTCCCTAAACTAATGTCTCCAAAACACACATGCCAAGTGGTTATCATGGATGAAATAAAACTCCGTCCCCAAGTGGTTATTATGGACGAAAATAAAAATTTGTCCCCGCATGTATGCTTTACTACATTAATTTAGTTTAATCCCGACATATGTAGGATTCACAAGCGTGATGGAATCCGATGAGTATATAGGACCGCGAGATGTCTATATACTAGTGTGACGATTTCATTATTTTCTTAGAAACTCAAAAGGGACCCTGTCCCTCCGACTTATAAAAAAAAAGTCTTTTCTTATGTGGTTTGAGTTATGTGCCCAATGTGTGTTCTAAGCCTCTTCATGGACCGAAAGTGTTACTCAAGACTGACAAGGGCCTCTTCTACAATATAGGTTCAATTGGTACTTACAGAGTCTACTGGGATTCAGCGAATCGGTTAGTTCGTGAAGAGATTACTCCAACAGCTTCGACAGCATCAATGGCCAGCGGATCCAACACCGACAACACCATGTCTCTTGAGAAACTCTCAGTTATGGTCCAACTTCTCCAAGAGCAAGTCTCCACTCTTAATAAGGAGGCCCAAAACAAGGATGATCTTTGGCAACCCCACGTTGACAATCAAAGGGAGGCCCACGAGGCCGAGATGGAGCAAATGAAAGAGAAACCCACCAAGCTTTCAAGTGATAAAGACAAAGAGAACAATGAAGAGACCGAATGGACTAAGGGCTTGTTTCAAAGTCCTTATGTTAGTACCCATACCAAGAAAGTGGGGGAACCGAGCACCGAGAACAATGAGCACAAGATGGTTGATTCAATTATGGCTTATATAGATCAACGCTTCAACGGCCTCAACGTGGGGAAAAAGTCCCGACACGAGCCTTTATCAGTCCTCCATTCTCATGAGCACAATGGCCGCTCTCCCCGACAAGTTCAAGATGCCCAACATCAGCAAGTTCAAGGGCAACTCTTGTCCCATGGCACACATCGAGACTTACATTTGGGCTATGGTACCGAAGAAAGTCTCTCCCAAGGTTATGGCACAATGCTTCCCTCTTACTCTCGAGGGGGCGGAAAATGATTGGTATGCAACTCTCCCGCTCACATTTCATCTTAATTGGGACGCCGCCATGCATGCCTTCAAAAGTCAATACCAAGGCAACACCACCCACCGGCTAACCAAGAAAGAGCTCAATAACACTACTGAAAGGGACAATGAGTCCTTCATTGACTTCCCGAGAAGGTGGAATGACAAGCTCGCTGAGATTGTCGAGAGGCCTAACAACAAAAAGCAAATGGACATCTTTCTTAAATGTCTAAATATTGATCTCTACACCCACCTAAGTGGGGCTTGCTATGCTGATTTCTCACAAATGTATGAGGCGGGAATCCGAATGGATGAGTTGCTCAAGGAAATCAAGAAAAGTGCTCCTAGCTTCCGTTACAAGGCCGCCTCTAACTCCGCAAAAGAGGCTTCAGTTAATGCCGTCACTACCGACAAAGGGAATTACAAAAAGGTTCCTCCTCCACAAGGCAAGAACTTTCAAGATAATCGTGTCTACACTCCTCTCCATAGCATGACTATCACCGAGGCCTTCGAAGCTCTCAAGGCCAAAGGGCAAGTTACTCCTCTCCAAGGGTACAAACCCAAGACAATGCGTCCCAACCATGCCTACCACAAACATTGTGACTACCACCAACATAGTGGCCACACCACCGAGGAATGCTTTGTCCTCCGCAATGTCATCGAAGATCTCATAGACAAGAAAGAGTTCATAGTGCCTAATGGCGAGGATGTCAATGTAATAGAGGTAGGAGAATTTGAGGAGACCACTCATTCAATCCCAATTGTGAATGAGGGCTCCAATATGATGAATAAATTCGATAATTCTTGTTACGTTGTGACTTACGATGAGGTAATGAGTAAAAAAATATTGTCACATGTTGGACCTCACACTACGTGCACAATCTCCTATGAATTGCTCACTATCGAGTCGCACAAGTTTATAACCCCAAACCCATCGAGGCCCATCATAGGAAGTTTCAAGCTCCACCCGACCTTAACTCTTTCAAAGCGGTAAACCTCAACCCGTGGCGTAGTTCATGCCTACATGACGGGGGTGACCTTAAGCCGCTCATTAGCTGAGCACAAACCAACACAATTCTAGTTAGGGTCTAACACTCCGTGACTAAAGTCGGTTTTCATGTGCCGAGATTTCCCTAAACTAATGTCTTCAAAACATACATGCCAAATGGTTATCATGGACGAAATAAAACTCCGTCCCCAAGTGGTTATTATGGACGAAAATAAAAATCCGTCCCCGCATGTATGCTTTACTACATTGATTTAGTTTAATCCCGACATGTGTAGGATTCACAAACGTGATGGAATCCAATGAGTATATGGGACCGCGAGATGGTCTATATACTAGTGTGACGATTCCATTATTTTCTTAGAAACTCAAAAGGGACCCCGTCCCTCCGACTTATAAAAAAAAAAATTCTTTTCTTATGTGGTTTTGAGTCGTGTGCCCAATGTGTGCTCTAAGCCTCTTCATGGACCGAAAGTGTTTCTCAAGAATGACAAGGGCCTTTTCTGAAATATAGGTTCAATTGGTACTTACAGAGTCTACCGGGATTCAGTGAATCGGTTAGTCCGTGAAGTGATTACTCCAACAGCTCCAACAACAACCATGACCGGCAGCAGCAACACCATGTCTCTCGAACAACTTTCAGCTACGGTTCAAGTGCTCCAAGATCAAGTCTCCACCCTTAATAAGGAGGCCCAAAATAAGGATGATCTTTGGAAATCCCACCTCGACAATCAAAGGGAGGCCCACGAGGCCGAGATGGAGCAAATGAAAGAGAAGCTCACCAAACTTTCGAGTGGTAAAGACAAAGAGAACAACGAAGAGTCCGAGTGGACTAAGGGTTTGTTTCAAATCCCTTATGTTAGTACCCGTACCAAGAAAGTGGGGGAACCGACCACCGAGAACAATGAGCACAAGATGGTTGATTCAATTATGGCATACATAGATCAACGCTTCAATGGCCTCAACGTGGGGAAAAGTCCCGACAGGAGCCTTTATCAGTCCTCCATTCTCATGAGGACAATGGCCGCTCTCCCCGATAAGTTCAAGATGCCCGACATCAGCAAGTTCAAGGGCAAATCTTGTCCCATGGCACACATCGAGGGGGCGGAAAAGGATTGGTATGCAACTCTCCCGCTCACAGTATGTCTTGATTGGGACGCCGCTATGATTGCCTTCAAAAGTCAATACCAAGGCAACACCACCCACCGGCCAACCAAGAAAGAGCTCGAGAACACTACTCAAAAAGACAATGAGTCCTTCATTGAATTCAAGAGAAGGTGGAATGACAAGCTTGCTGAGATTGTCGAGAGGCCTAACACTAAAGAGAAAATGGACATCTTTCTTAAGTGTCTAAAGATTGATCTCCGCACCCACCTAAGTGGGGCTTGCTATGCTGATTTCTCACAAATGTATGAGGTAGGAATCCGAATGGATGAGTTGCTTAGAGTAATCAAGAAAAGTGCTCCTAGCTTCCGTTAAAAAGCCGCCTCTAACTCCACAAAAGAGGCTTCAGTTAATGCCGTCACTACCGACAAGGGGAATTACAAAAGGGTTCCTCCACCACAAGGCAAGAAGTTTCAAGATGACAGTGTCTACACTCCTCTCCATGGCATGACTATCACCGAGGCCTTCGAAGCTCTCAAAGCCAAAGGGAAAGTTACTCCTCTCCAAGGGTACAAACCCAAGGCAATGCGTCCCAACCATGCTCACCACAAGCATTGTGACTACAACCAACATAGCGGCCACACCACCGAGGAATGCTTCGTCCTCCGCAACGTCATCTAAGATCTCATAGACAAAAAGAAATTCATAGTTCCTAATGAGGGTGGTGTCAATGTAATAGAGATATGAGAGCTTGAAGAGACCACTCATTCAATCCCAATTGTGAATGAGGGCTCCAATATTATGAATAAGACTGATAATTCTTGTTATGTTATGACTTACGATGAGGTAATGAGGGAAGTACTAGAGAATAGGAAAAAGAAGCAAGATGGGAATGTCAACATGCTAACTCGATTCGGACGAGTCATAGCAAGCAACCCCGCTACTTCTGCACCAAGCACCTCTTCTCAAAGACCGCAAGCTCGCGACACTCCCGAAAACCCTTTATTGGTTCAACTCAAGAAAACTCAAGCCAACATATCCATTTGGGACCTTATTGCATCCTCAAAGAAGCACAGAGATCTTGTCATCAGTAATCTCGACGACACATCGATCTCGCCCGATACGACTCCCGAAGACCTTACCGCAATGATAGGTCACATTCATTTTGGCAATGTCATCACCTTTGCCGACATGGACTTTCCACCATTTGGTTCCGACCACAATGAGGCCATTTATCTCAAGGTGAGAGCAAGGGGGAGACCTATTTCAAGAGTTTTGGTTGACGGTGGTTCCGCACCCAACCTAATGCCCGGCCGAATCATGAGCATACTGGGGCTTAAGAATTAAGATTTGAAGCCTTCTACTCAAGTGATCCGAGGTTACGATAGCATTGCCCATACAGTCATGGGTATGGTAGAAATAGACATTGAGTTTGGGAGCATGGTCATGTCCGTCCCATTCCAAGTGCTCGACGTCCACTCCTGATTCAATTTGCTCTTAGGCCGACTGTGGATACACAGTTCTAATGCCGTCCCTTTGACTCTCCATCAATGTGTGAAGTTCAGAAATGGGGATGAAATAGTAACCGTTATGGAGGATGTCTATTTGTGTTTTAGAGTCGCCACCTATGTTTTAGAGGAACATAAGAAAAACCTAATGTTTATAGCCTAAGTTTGATTACGAAAACAGAGATTCTTTGTTATGAGGTTCGGGGGTTATTAGGTTACGAGATGGGAAGTACTTAAACACCCATCTCGCCCAACTAAAGTTGGTCTTGCTTGATCAAAATCTACATAAATGATGAAATGTTCTTCTTGTTCTTGATGATAAAAGGGGGGTAAAAAGGGGTGTTTGGAATGTAGGGAGATAACTTCGTGACTAGCTTCAATGAAGTGAAGTAGTCTTTGATGTCATGTCCCAAAAATGTTTGGGTGATTGAACTTTTGATTTAAAGCAAAAGAAAGAGAAAAGAGATGAAATAGAAAAGGAGGGAAAAGAGTAGTCTTTTACCTATAATTTCAAAGAACTTCAAAGACTCCTTCAAAAGGTTCTTAGGAAAATGCCTTGTAAGTATTTGTGTATAGTTTTTGTTAATGATTCCAATCCTCCTCCTATTCAATGGTGAATTAGAGGGGTTTTTATAGGTAAAGAAGGTGAATTTTTGGTGACAAAACCTAGCCACAAACATCAGTTTCCCGGGCAAATCCTGTTAAAAGGAGCAAGGGATGGATTCTTGGACAGAAATGTGTAACTGACGCCCAGGTGCGCGCGCCTACTGCCTTGGTGGCGGGATGCGCGCGCCTCTGGCCCCAAAGGGTGGAAGCGCGCGCCTTGGAGATGGCAAAAATGACAGAATGGACTAAAAAGCCAGCACTGTTATTCAGTTTGGTCCCTGGACTTAACCAAGTCAGTCAGGAACTTAACGAAAGTAACAGAAACTAACGAGAAACACTTAAAATAGGGAGAAACACAAGATGAATGTGCAATCGGGATGAGCGTTCCAAGGCGGGTTGTCTACAACACCTCTATTGGAAATTCACCAGCAGAGGGTACAGGATCTCCAATCTTCAATGTCCTGGGCCAGGAATGTCTGATTTCATAGCATGGCTTCTGTTTCAATCTTGAAACTTTGGCGTTTTGCCTTTCATGTGCTACCTTTTGTCCCACTGCAAGAAAATTGGTTGCTGGCTAGTTGAACCAGCAAGGAAGGGATGTTCCTTACCGAAGGGAGTAGGAATGCGCTGAAGAGTATATCGGTAAGAGAGCTTTTCATGAAGGATAAGGAGAGGCCTGCCGAATCTGTCGGATGAGATAGATATGCTGGTAGTGTACCAGTTGGAGCACATCATATCCTTGGCATACACCTTATAGTTATAGGCAGCAGGAGGAGCTGTGTCCCAAGCCTCCTCATTTACAAATGATGGCAACTCCATATAATCTTCAGGATCTATCTCATCAGGGCTCTCTTCTTCAGCAGCAGGAAGATAGAGAGGGGCTTGCTAGTTGAATAAAGGATTAGGTGCAAATAAAGCTAACTGAAACTCTTCAAACTGAAGCTCAGCAGCAACCTGGGCATCCATATCGGCAACACGCACATCAGCACCTCCTCCCAACTCAACAACCTCTCTAAGGTCAGTTGGCTCAACAAATATAACCGGCAAGGGAATAATGGCAGTAGAGGATGGCTCAGAAACAGAAGAGATAATATCAGCAGGAGTAGTAGCTGGAATAATCACAACTTGAGTGTCTGAAGTTGACTCAAGTGGATGAGTGTCTGTGTAGACACCCCACCTTGGACCGCTCACCCCAATTGCACATTTGATTTTTTGTTTCTCCCTATTTTAAGTGTTTCTCATTAGTTTCTGTTAATTCCGTTAAGTTTCTGACTGACTTAGTTAAGTCCAGGGGCCAAACTAAATAACAGTGCTGACTTTCTAGTCCATTCTGTCATTTTTGCCATCTCCAAGTCGCGCGCTTCCATCCTTTAGGGCCAGAGGCGCGCGTATCCCGCCACCAAGTCAGGAGGCGCGCACACCTGGGCGTCAGTTACAGATTTCTGTCCAAGAATCCCTCCCTTGCTCCTTTTAACAGGATTTGCTCGAGAAACTGATGTTGATGACTTGGTTTTGGCACCAAAAACTCACATTCTTCACCTATATAAACACCTCTAATTGACCATTGAATAGGGGGAAGATTTTAATCACTAAGCAAAAACTATACACAAATACTTACAAGACATTTTCCTAAAAACCTCTTGAAGGAGTCTTTGAAGTTCTTTGAAGTATAGGTAAAAGACTACTCTTTTCTCCCCTTTTCTACTTCTTATCCTCTCTCTTTTACTTTAATCAAAGTGCAATCACCCAAACATTTTTGGTACATGACACCAAAGACTACTTCACTTCATTGAAGCTAGTCGCGGAGTTATCTCCCTACATTCCAAACACCCCATTTTACCCCCCTTTTATCATCAAGAACAAGAAGAAGATTTCATCATTTATGTAGATTTTGATCAAGCAAGACCAACTTTAGTTGGGCGAGATGGGTGTTTAAGTACTTCCCATCTCGTAACCTAACCCCCGAACCTCATAACAAAGAATCTCTGTTTTCGTAATCAAACTTAGGCTATAAATATTAGGTTTTTCTTATGTTCCTCTAAAAAATAGGTGGCGACTCTAAAACACAAATAGACATCCTAGGGTAACGCACGTGCTCTAGCCAAGCTGTGGCCCCCCGGGGTATCTACAGTGGCGACTCTGCTGGGGAAGTTTGAGAGTTAAACTTGCGTTTCTGATCAAAATCTACATCTTTTCTGGGCATTTTGGTTCCTGATGGGGGAAGCGTGCGCCTCTGGCCTTCTTGGCCTAAGGCACGCGCGGTCCACATCAGAGACCAGAGTCACCCGCTTCCTGATGTTCTTCATGTCCTTCTTCTTTTTTCTACACTAATCATTTCTATAGGGGTTACAATACACATTCAGGACCAGGGAAATCCCCTAAGTCCAAAGTCTGACAGGTTTGCCCAGAAGCGGGCGCCTCCCATAGAATCTGCGCCAGGTGCGCGCATCCCACAACACAGGCCAGAGGCGTACGCTTCTGGATTGTTTTCCAGAACAGGGACAGTTTCAGAACAGGGCAGAATGATTGGGGTGTGGGCACAGTTGCCTGCATTATTGACTGATTTGGACCTCTTAACTGTTTCATTTTGTGTTTTGTTTTATCCGTCACATGGGTGATTCGAGAGTTGTAATTATGTGCTTATTTGCTTTTCTTTAAAAAAAAAAAGTAAAAAAATGTTTTGTCACATATTGGACCTCACACTACGTGCACAATCTCCTATGAATTGCTCACTATCGAGTCACACAAGTTTACAAACCCAAACCCATCGAGGCCCGTCCTAGAAAGTTTCAAGCTCCACCCGACCTTGACTCTTTCGAAGCGGTAAACCTCAACCCGTGGCGTAGTTCATGACTACATGCAGGGGGTGACCTTAAGCCTCTCATTAGCCAAGCACAAGCCAACACAATTCTAGTTAGGGTCTAACACTCCGTGACTAAAGTCGATTTTCATGTGCCGAGATTTCCCTAAACTAATGTCTTCAAAACATACATGCCAAGTGGTTATCATGGACGAAATAAAACTCCGTCCCCAAGTGGTTATTATGGACGAAAATAAAAATCTGTCCCCGCATGTATGCTTTACTACATTAATTTAGTTTAATCCCGACATGTGTAGGATTCACAAGCGTGATGGAATCCGATGAGTATATGGGACCGCGAGATGTCAATATACTAGTGTGACGATTCCATTATTTTCTTAGAAACTCAAAAGGGACCCCGTCCCTCCGACTTATAAAAAAAAGTCTTTTCTTATGTGGTTTGAGTCGTGTGCCCAATGTGTGTTCTAAGCCTCTTCATGGACCGAAAGTGTTACTCAAGACTGACAAGGGCCTCTTCTGCAATATAGGTTCAATTGGTACTTACAGAGTCTACTGGGATTCAGAAAATCGGTTAGTTCGTGAAGAGATTACTCCAACAGCTTCGACAGCATCAATGGCTGGCGGATCCAACACCGACAACACCATGTCTCTTGAGCAAATCTCAGTTATCGTCCAACTTCTCCAAGAGCAAGTCTCCACTCTTAATAAGGAGGCCCAAAACAAGGATGATCTTTGGCAATCCCACGTTGACAATCAAAGGGAGGCCCACGAGGCCGAGATGGAGCAAATGAAAGAGAAGCTCACCAAGCTTTCAAGTGGTAAAGACAAAGAGAACTATTAAGAGTCCGAATGGACTAAGGGCTTGTTTCAAAGTCCTTATGTTAGTACCCATACCAAGAAAGTGGGGGAACCGAGCACTGAGAACAATGAGCACAAGATGGTTGATTCAATTATGGCTTACATAGATTAACGCTTCAACGGCATCAACGTGGGGAAAATTCCCGACACGAGCCTTTATCAATCCTCCATTCTCATGAGCACAATGGCTGCTCTCCCCGACAAGTTCAAGATGCCCGACATCAGCAAGTTCAAGGGCAACTCTAATCCCATGGCACACATCGAGACTTACATTTGGGATATGGTACCGAAGAAAGTATCTCCCAAGGTTATGGCACAATGCTTCCCTCTTACTCTCGAGGGGGCGGCGGCAAAAGATTGGTATGCAACTCTCCCGCTCACAGTTCATCTTGATTGGGACGCCGCCATGCTTGCCTTCAAAATTCAATACCAAGGCAACACCACCCACCGGCCAACCAAGAAAGATCTTAAGAACACTACTGAAAGGGACAATGAGTCCTTCATTGACTTCACGAGAAGGTGGAATGACAAGCTCGCTGAGATTGTCGAGAGGCCTAACAACAAAGAGCAAATGGACATCTTTCTTAAATGTCTAAAGATTGATCTCCGCACCCACCTAAGTGGGGCTTGCTATGCCGATTTCTGACAAATGTATGAGGCAGGAATCCGAATGGATGAGTTGCTCAAGGAAATCAAGAAAAGTGCTCCTAGCTTCCGTTACAAGGCCGCCTCTAACTCCGCAAAAGAGGCTTCAGTTAATGCCGTCACTACCGACAAAGGGAATTACAAAAAGGTTCCTCCTCCACAAGGCAAGAACTTTCAAGATAATCGTGTCTACACTCCTCTCCATGACATGACTATCACCGAGGCCTTCGAAGCTCTCAAGGCCAAAGGGCAAGTTACTCCTCCCCAAGGGTACAAACCCAAGACAATGCGTCCCAACCATGCCTACCACAAACATTGTGACTACCACCAACATAGTGGCCATACCACCGAGGAATGCTTTAACCTCCGCAATGTCATCAAAGATCTCATAGACAAGAAAGATTTCATAGTGCCTAATGGCGATGATGTCAATGTAATAGAGGTAGGAGAATTTGAGGAGACCACTCATTGAATCCCAATTGTGAATGAGGGATCCAATATGATGAATAAATTCGACAATTCTTGTTACGTTGTGACTTACGATGAGGTAATGAGGGAAGTACTAGAGAATAGGAAAAAGAAGCAAGATGGGAACTGTAAGATACCCGCGGGAAAAATGGAGAGGTTTCCCTTCGAGAATCAAACACGGTGTAATTCCAAAAGATAACGGAGTCGCCACGTTAGTTTAACTTTAAACCCAAACTTAACGAAAAAAAAGGTTAGAGAAAAAGGATTCGGAGGTCACGTTACACTTTGGGAAGAACTTAATCAAGGTTCACCCAAAGTGCCTCAGAAAACCGAGTCTCCCTATGTTTGTTAATAAAAAATGTGCAAGTGTGTGTGTATGTGTTTTTCTTGAAAATGGGAGAAACCGACTTGTTTTAAAAAGTGATTTTGGAAAATGAAATGTAGGCATGTTAATGCCTTTTGTTCTTTGATACTTTAGAGAGGCAAAATATAATGTTCATCCAAGTAAAATATGGTATTTTTAGGGACGGACTTTTACTTAGCCATGGAAAAGGCTAGCAAAGTCAAGAGGGACAATCTTGTTCATCCTATGTAGGGGTGTGAAACTGGGCGGGTAACCCGCGAGTATACCCGGGTTCGACTCGTCTATGGGCTACTCGACTTGGCAGACCGACAGGGACCGGGTCGGACTCGACGTGGATTATGGGTCCGGTTTCGCAATCGAGTCGGGTCGGTCATGTTCGACTGTTCGACAGATCTGCTCGCGGGTTAGCTCGAATCCGATTCGACCGGTTCGACTCGGATCGACCCGGGTGTTCCTGAAACTAAATCGTCGGTTTTTTTTCTTTGTCCACTACGCAGCACACCGCCTCGACCCGAGTAACCGACTCGCCAAGATGTATTGTTGACGAGTAAACTGACTCGACCCGAGTAACCGACTCGCCAAGATGTACTCGAGCCGGACCCGAGTAACTCAAGTACTCGTCTCTCACAACTCGGGTCAAGTTCGGCAGCAACTTCAGTTGTCCGACTCGGCTCGACAAAACTCGACTCGACTTCAGTTCATCAACTAACCGACTCGAGTTCGGACATACCCGACTCGGAATCGACTCGTTTCCAGCTCTAATCCTATGCATCAAACCCATGTAAGAATAACCAAGATTAAGGTCAAGGCCATGGTTTGATTAATCATTGGAGAATAACAACCATAATACCTTTACTTGGATAGAACCATGACTTGGATGAATAAAGATGGTCAACTTGATCATCCAAGTAAGGTAATCATAATAAGATTAAAATCAATAAAAGCTTTTCTTGGGAAAATCATTACTTGGATGAATGAAGATTGTGGCTTTATCATCCAAGTAAGATAAACAAGAAAAGATTTGAAATAAATACTTTTTAAATGGAAATAAACATTAAAGATTAAGTCTTTAAATGTAACAAATCACATCTCCATTTAGTTCATCATTTTAATGCACTATTGAAGTGCAAGATGAAGCTTTGGGATCATGTGGTTATTTGGATCCAAGTTATATGAGGATTGCATGAATAAATAAAGACTTGTAAATGTAAATTGCATAAATGTAAATGACATAAATTTAAAGTGCATAAATCATAACAAGCCTTAGATTATCCTTGGTTTGTAACTCACAATCATGCATAAAACATGAAGGGCACCATGGATCAAGGTTTGGTCCCAATTTAGTAATATTATAGTAATTATAATGACATAAATTTAAGGACATAAAGTAAATAACATGAATGTAACAAATACTCCTCTCCACTTAGTTCATCATTTTAATACACCATAAAAGTGTAAGATGAAACCATTGGGATCATAAAGGTATTTGGATCCAATCATATATCTTTATAAAGACTACATTTTTATAAATAAAAGATGAACAAAGATGATATTCCAACAAAAGAAAAAAAGAAGGAGATGAAGATGAAGATGACAATAGGATAAAGATTTAACCTTTAAGAAAGATTGGGATAAATCATTAATTAATTGACCCAAGTTTCCTTCCTTTTTCACTTAGAGATCATAGACTCCAAGATTTTCACTTAACATGGATTAATCACCATCTTTCACAAAAAACAACCACTCAATTTTGTAGAGAGAACAATTTTGGGGAGTAACTTTGCTAGGGAATTCTTAATGAAATGAGAGAGGATGACCTCTTTATTTATAGGGGGAATTGGCCTTTGATTTGCTTAGGGGCTAAGCAAAAATGGGATATTCTTTGAGCATAAATTGGATCCTTTTTTAGTCACAAAATGGATCTTTTTTTTTCACAAATGGGCATTTTCGGATGAAAATAAGCTAAGAGGATTCAATGGTCTAGATCAGATATTGGGAAGATCCAATGGCTGCTGGTGCACCTTCTAGAAGGCTGAGGGGACAAAGGTGAGGCGACGGGCCAATCAGAGAGAGGCATGTGGGGGGTTGGTCGGGCAAGTGAGGCATACCAGGGGACAAGGCGCGTGGCGGCTGGCGGCTTCATACGGATGGATGAAAACGCGTCTTCCAGGCGCGCTTTCTAGAAGCTCGCGTGCACCTTTAAGAAGTGCACCTACCAGGCGCGACCGTTCCCTTCCTTGGACCATTTTCTAGAAATTCCCACAAAGTCCTTTTGGGCTTTGTGGGGAATAAACCACCGGTCCTGGCTTTCTGGAAATTACCAGAAGATCCCTCCCTTTTCCAGAATAATTCCGTTAATGCCTAAAATACCCCTTGAGCATTATAATGACCCAATTAAGTCCCAAATTACCCCTTAACTCTACAATTTGATTATTTGAGGGTGGTAATCCGGATCGGGGTACTTACAGAGCCCCTCGACAACGGCGCTTTTGAAAAAAAGCGAGGTTGTCGATAAAGAAAGAATCCTGATCCAGTGAACTACCAAGATGGGAGAGAAGGTGACCGAGGTGGTCAAGTGGCTGGACCCTTATCTGTAAAGGATTCCTACGTATCCCTATCTAAGGGAATCAAATCGATCGTAGTTCCGGAGCGAGAGATTTTAAGGCTACTCAAACCTAAAAGTGACCATTAAGGTCGGGTGAGGAACTTGGCGTCTCAAACCTAAGGTTGTAGGGGAGTATCTGTCATTCTCTCTTAAAGGAACGGGCATGACTCTGAGCGAGTCGGAGGCAGGACATAGTCAACTTGGCTCTGTGGAGAGGGTTGACTTACTCAAGGAAGCGTGACTCATGGCGAGGCAGAGGCGGGACATGGTAAACTTGGCTCTATGGAGAGGGTTGACTTACATAAGGAAGCGAGACTCTTGGCGTGGTAGAGGTGGGACATGGTCAACTTGGATCTATGGAAAGAGTTGACTTACACAAGGAAGCGTGACTCTTGGCGAAGCAGAGGCGGGACATGGTCAACTTGGATCTATGGAGAGGGTTGACTTACTCAAAGAAGCGTGACTCTTGGCGAGGAAGAGGCGGGATATGGTCAACTTGGCTCTATAGAGAGGGTTGACTTACACAAAGAAGCGTGACTCCTTGTGAGGCAGAGGCGGGACATCACAAAGAAGCGTGACTCTTGGCGAGGCAGAGGCAGGAGATGGTCAATTTGGCTCTATGGAGAGGGTTGACTTACCGAGACATGGTCAACTTGGCTCTATGGAGAGGGTTGACTTACACAAGGAAGCATGAATCTTGGTGAGGCAGAGGCAGGATATGGTTAACTTGGCTCTATTAGAGAGGGTTGACTTACACAAGGAAGCGTGACTCTTGGCGAGGCAGAGGCGGGATATGGTTAACTTGGCTCTATGGAGAGGGTTGACTTACACAAGGAAGCGTGACTCTTGGCGTGGCAGAGGCGGGACATGGTCAACTTGTTGGTGTTGGTGCCCTAGGCATGTTTGTTAAACGTTGTATGAGTTATCATTTATTCATAATGATAAAGAGATAATAAGATTATTATTATGGCTCGTGTTTGCTTATAATAATCTCCGTCCCTAGAGCTTGTTAAGCACTAGTATAAAGGCTAAATGATCATGGGATGATCATGTTAGATTTATGGGTACTTGTTTGGAACAAGGTACTGGACATGACCCGCGGTATGAGATTTATGTCATGGTCGACGTCATATATAAATCTCATATTAGTTATGTCATTTGAATCCTTAGACATGAAGTTATTATAGTCTTCCACTTGATGAAGATTATGTTTGACATATTGAAACGCTGCCTTAACACGCTAGTTATAAAGGGTATGATTGGCATAATCGGATTCACGTAGGGAAGAATAATAAGCTAAATGGATTTGTCCCTCTTCGGAGAGATGTCAAGCTTGGGCCCCTCGTAGGAATGATGTTGATGAAATGTTTGGCCAAACTCAAATGGATTGATTAGATCAATGTCATTTGGATTATCAACATATTCGGAATCGAGAAAGTATTGAACAAAAACAAGTTGACTTGTTGACCATGACTTGTGTTCAATGACATCGAGGACAAAGGGATTATGACATATTCTAAAGGAATGCGAACTTGTATCTAGTTATACTATTTGGGTAGGTATAACGATTTGCTAGAACCTAATCATATCTTATGGTTTCATGTTTGAGCCCATTGACAACTTAGTATAATCCTAGAGGGTCACACACAATAGAACGAATCTTAAATAAAAGGGCTATAATGGAATTTAGGGTTGAAGGATCTCAAAGGAATTTTGGAAAAGTTTTGGGCCTCCTGGTCAACCAAGCGGGCGCTTGGGTTGAACCAGGCGGGCGCCTGAATAAGCCGAAAAGGCCTTGACCTTCTGCCCAAACAAGCGGGCGCCTGGGTAGGACCAGGCGGGCGCCCGGTATGCCGGTTTGAAATTTCCTAATTCGATTAGGAATGGTTTTTGGCACAAGATTCCTATTTGGAATAGGTCTCAATTGTGTATAAAAACCCCAATTCGGCCAGACCATAAAAAAGTGTGAGAGAATTTATTTTGTTCTAAGATATCCTTGATTGAGGAACAAAATAATTCACAAATAAATTCCATATAGTTCTTTATTATATTGTGAAAGTGTGTTTCATAATATTTGGTCTAGCAACCAAGATCAAAGAAGCTCCTTTGATATTCGTTCGAAGTGTGGATACCGCTAGAGGGTGAAAATCATCATCTTCAAAGTTCGTGTTCAAGCTTTGTGATCGTGATCAAGTTTTCAAATCTCCACCAAAGACCAAGAGAAAATTTTGATAGCCATCAAGGGTTAGTTCATCCTTTATTCATCTTGTTGTATTTGATTTAATCATATGAACGGATCCATGGCTTTGGGTTTCTTAAAATTTTAATTGCTATATTCCGCTGCGCATGTTACTTGGAAACCCAACAGTGGTATCAGAGCCCCGTTCATGTTGATTAATTCAATACTTGGATCATGTTATGTGTATATAAATTGTTTATGTGCCTTGCATGATATGAATATTGGAATAAATGATGTTTATGTGTTTTGTGATTTTATGTGGTTATTGTTTTGCAACTTTAATCGCACGATTCAATCGCAATAAAAATTATGGTGGATTATGAATTATATCGATTATTGATTTTTGATTAGATCAAAGTTTTAATAATCGGGGGAAAAATAATTTTGAGACAAAATTTTCGAACTTTAAAATTCTACACCATTCTGACCATTCAGGCGGGCGCTTGGTCATAACCAGGCGGGCGCTCGCTCGGCAGAAAATGTTCTGATTTTGGATAAAATCTGAATATAGAATTTTCGATAAATTCAACAAAACCAGTAACAGAACCAATCCAGACTTGCTGATCTGGAATGGGTTTTGGGTAGTTGGTTTGTGTGTGGATTTTGGGGTTTGAATTTCCTATTTGTTTTAGTCTTGTGATTCCTAGATTGGTTCAAGTTTTGGATGGCTAATCTGCGTTCATCGAGATTGTGTTTCCCAAAATTGATCGCAATCAAAGTTTCAAAGATAAAACGAAGTTAGAATTATGAAGAGTTCATAATTGCTAAAATTGAGAAACAAAGTTCTTGATTCAATGATTGGAGATCCATGTGGAATTGTGAATGCAATTGGCCTACGTTCATCGAGACCATCTATTGCTTAGTTTCGGCCACATGGACTACTTTCTTAGTTTCTTGAATTAGTGCGGGATTGTGGTTGCCTAATGGCTTAGTTCGACCGCACTTCTTGTTGTCTTGATTTGGAGATAATAACCAAAGTTGAAATAGTCTCATCCTCATAATTATAGAGAAACTAATGACACATAAATATCATGCTTAAATTAATGGAGATTAATTTAGTGGCTAATCTTGATGTGTAACATGTTTATATTATGTGCTCATAAATCTGTTATATGCTATACGTGATGAACCTTCAAAGAAAGTTTTAAGTCTTTCATTGCCATGCCATGATTAAAACACTTGCTTATACATGGATGATCTTGATGTGGGTTCGCCTCCGCGAAGTGCATTAATTTTATTCATATATGAGCAAGATGAGGTTCATTAGTTTAATGCGGGCTTGCCTCCGCAAGGTACATCAAATTGAATGGTTCCTATACGTTTAAAATGGTTGGACTTAATTAGGCGTCAAAACAGTTTTGGGCCTAGGCAAAAGATGAGATTAAACATGCTTTCGAAATTGGATCCCTAAGAATCATATGAGATATGATTGACAAGAAATTGTCTACCTAATTAATTTGATTTTGAGCGGTCCGCCTCCGTGGACTCAAAATTAAATTAAAGTAGGATCTTAGCCCAATATCAAAAGAGTCTCATGAAATGATCTAAGAGTCATATGAGATGTGATTGACAGGTTGTCTACCTAATTAATTTAGTTTTGAGCGGTCCGCCTCCGTGGACTCAAAATTAAATTAAAGTTGGATCTTACCCCATTTAAATTATATTATACATTGGATGTGTAAGAAGGTTATATAATTTAGTGGGAGTATTTTTGGAAAATACATTATTTATCTCTTTAATGAGATTGGTACTTGTAAAATTTTGGAAATTTTGCATAAGTAGTAGATAACAACTAAAATCATTGCGATTAATCCTTGTTAAGGATAAAGCTTCAAAAGAATGGTACAAACTTCATGGATTGGATCCTGAGCCTAAGAATCGTTCTAAGGCAAGAAGATGTGTTGTACATTCTTGATGGGCCTATTCCTGAAGAACCCAATGCCAGAGATAGACAATCACAAGAATCATGAGTAGGAATGTGAGTTGTCTTATGCTCGCGATTATGTGCTCAAAACTCCAACAAAGTTTGGAACTTGTGGAAGTCTATTAGATAGGCGTGGATTTGAGTTACATGTTTCAAAGAGAAATCTTGGCAAGAGAGGTATAAAACCATTATTGCATTCACTTTTTGCAAAAGGAGTAAAGGGCAATAAGTGGAACCTCACATGCTTAAGATAAAGGCTACGTAGAGCATCTTGAGAAACTTGGTTATCCAATTAGATTGGAGCAAGCCACGGATCTCATTCTTGATTCATTGTTCAAATGTTATAATCACTTAGTGATGAACTATAACATGCTTGGAATGAATAAGAATCTCTCCGAGTTGCATGATATGCTGAAAACTGCGGAGATAAAGATAACGGAGAAAGGTTCTCGAATTCTCATGGTTCATAATGGAAAGGAGGTCAAGTGCCAAAGGAAAGGTAAGACAAGAGTTGTCAAACCTAAAGGAAATAATTGTGGTTAAAATTATAACTCTAAATTGATGCAATTTGGTAATGTGGCAATTGGATTAACCATTTAGAATTGTAGTCAAAATTCTGGATGATCAATAAAAGGGAATGGTAGTGGGACTACCACTTGGGAATTTTATGTTATAAATTATTCTTTCTAAATTTAATTATTGGGTATTGGATACCAGAATAATTAGTAAGATGAAAGACTACTTATTGTAAAGTTTTATCTACAAACGGTAATGATGCAATGGTTGCAACATTGTTCGTAGAACACTTGTAAAGTGACTTTACTGATGAAGTGGAATATCTTATTTTGTTATAAGATAATGAAGGATATTTATTTCTTATTTAGAATAAGAAAGGTGCTTTATTTATTATGATTTACTTCATTGTGTTATCATATAAATAAATCTTATATCCTAAATCTTGAAGAAGAAAGTAATAAAGGCTATAACATAAATAATTAAAAAAAAATTCTTTATGCATTATTGTTTTGATCAAATAAATAAAAGATGCATATCTAAAATTTTATGGGACGGAGTTTTAAGTCATATGATTTGGAATAACATGATTTATGCAAATCTTATTTACTTGGACCAAGACATCTTTTACTATGATTGGTAAAAGGCTAATATCTTAATTGACCTAATACATTCCGATGTGTATGGTGCATTAAGAAGCAATGCTAAAAGAGAATTTTGATCATACTTGGTAAAATTATTCAAAGATTATGATTGGATCATGATGATGAATAATTAGACCAAGAATTTGACAGTCATCATTAAAGTTGTGAAATGGTTTCACAAATTAACTTCACTGAGAACATCATTTTAAATGATGTGTCTGCATGGAAGTATAAGAACCTTATTGGATATGGTTGATTGGATGACAAAGTCAAAGTGATCTTCCATTATTCATTTTGGGGTTATGTATTTAAAACCGCTATGATTATACTAATCTGAATTCCATCAAAAGAGGTTAAATAATGAAAGAAAACTCGGTTTGTCCTTCGTAAAGATTTAAGATGATGAGACCTTTTGGAAAGGAGCTGTCTGGGACACACTCACATTTAAATCTAATAAATATACTTTCATGGGATATCCTAAGGAAACTTGAGGATAATAATTTTACTCATAAGAAACAAATGGTTTGTTTATTATTATGATACTTTTCTTGATAAATGGTTTATCTCTAAAAGAATCAGTGGGAGTAAATGTATCTCGAATGGTTCGAGACCTAGAAAATATATTTCAACCTAAGATGGAAGTTGAACAAGTTTTCACAAGAAGTCGTGAAAAGTCCGTTCAAGATATAAAAATACTTGCAATACATGATAGGATACAATCTATTAGTAGAAATATTGGATGTTTCGAAATAGAAAGTATTGAGGTAAAGTTCATTTAGAATGAAGTATTTACCACCTATCAAAGATGCAATATCAACTCCACATTCAGATTAATGGCTTGGAGTCATTATATCTAAAAGGAATCCATGTATAATAATCAAGTTTGGAACTTGATCATTCTAACCTAAGGCGTAAAAACCAAAGGAGAGGAATGAGTTTTCTTGGAGAAAATTTACATGGGTAGCAGAAATTTACTAGAATTCTCATAGTCACATGTTCATATTTGGAATATGAAATTTGATAAAATAATGTCAAACCAAGCGTTCTTCAACAGGAACTCACTTAAGGATGTATTGGATACAACCTAAAGGATTTGACAGTCAAAGAAAATTCTAATAAATTTTGTAAGTTACAGAAATCTATTGGATGGATTAAAGCAAACTTGTGGGAGTTGGAATCTCCGTTTTGATAAGTCAAAGATTTTGACCTGATCAAGAACGAAGATGAACCTTGTATATACAAGAAGATTAGTGGGAGCATAGTGCTATTCCTTATTTAATATATGTGGATGACATATTGCTAATTGGAAACGACATTTCTACACGTTAGTTTGTAAAGACTTTGTTAAGAAAGTGTTTCGCAATAAAGAATATGGATGAAGCTACATATGTTCTTGGCATTAAGATCTATAGAGATAGATCAAGGGGGCTAATTGGTTTAAGCCAAAGTACACACATTGACAAAGTCATTAGAAGATTTTGCATGAAAATTCTAAGAGAGGACAATTGCCAATGTTACATGGAGTTTCTCTAAGCAAGACTCAATGTCCTAAAGACAAGAGATGAGCATGAGAAAAATGAATGAGATGCCATTTGCTTCGGCATTTGGATCCATGATGCCATGATAAGTACTAAGCCGGATAAATCTAATGCTTGGAGCATGACGAGTAGATATTAATCCGATAACCGGTGAGAGTCACTGGATGGCTGTGAAACAATTCTTAAAGTACTTTAGAAGAACTAAAAGAATTGTTATGATCTATGGATGGACGGAAGATGATCTCGATGTATATGAGTACACGGATGCATGCTTCCAAACTGACAAAGATGATAAAAGATAGCAATTGAGTTTTATAATTAATAGTGAAGCTGTAAGTTGGAATGGTTCCAAGAAGAGTCACAAAATTATACATACTAAATCTAAGTATATAAGCCGCATTGGATACTGCAAAGGAAGTGGTTTGGATTAAGAATTTCATTGTGAACTTAAGATGGTTCCTAGCATTGCTAATCCAATAAACCATATTAGTGATAATAGTGGTACTATTGATCAAGCAAAGGAACCAAGAGCACATCCTAAATCCAAACACATACTTAGGCGTTTTCTTATCATTCGAGAAATCGTTGATAAGGGAGACGTACATATATGCAAAGTACCTCATAATGATAACGTTACGGACACGCTAAACAATGGGACTTCCACAAAGCTAAACATGATGGTCATGATAGGTCCATGGGTATTGGATACCTAGGGAATTGGGCCTAGGGCAAGTGGGAGATTGTTGGTGTTGGTGCCCTAGGCACGTTTGTTAAACGTTGTATGAGTTATCATTTATTCATAATGATAAAGAGATAATAAGATTATTATTATGGCTCGTGTTTGCTTATAATAATCTCCGTCCCTAGAGATTGTTAAGCACTAGTATAAAGGCTAAATGATCATGGGATGATCATGTTAGATTTATGGGTACTTGTTTGGAACAAGGTACTGGACATGACCCGCGGTATGAGATTTATGTCATGGTCGACGTCATATATAAATCTCATATTAGTTATGTCATTTGAATCCTTAGACATGAAGTTATTATAGTCTTCCACTTGATGAAGATTATGTTTGACATATTGAAACGCTGCCTTAACACGGTAGTTATAAAGGGTATGATTGGCATAATCGGATTCACGTAGGGAAGAATAATAAGCTAAATGGATTTGTCCCTCTTCGGAGAGATGTCAAGCTTGGGCCCCTTGTAGGAATGATGTTGATGAAATGTTTGGCCAAACTCAAATGGATTGATTAGATTAATGTCATTTGGATTATCAACATATTCGGAATCGAGAAAGTATTGAACAAAAACAAGTTGACTTGTTGACCATGACTTGTGTTCAATGACATCGAGGACAAAGGGATTATGACATATTCTAAAGGAATGCGAACTTGTATCTAGTTATACTATTTGGGTAGGTATAACGGTTTGCTAGAACCTAATCATATCTTATGGTTTCATGTTTGAGCCCATTGACAACTTAGTATAATCCTAGAGGGTCACACACAATAGAACGAATCTTAAATAAAAGGGCTATAATGGAATTTAGGGTTGAAGGATCTCAAAGGAATTTTGGAAAAGTTTTGGGCCTCCTGGTCAACCAAGCGGGCGCTTGGGTTGAACCAGGCGGACGCCTGAATAAGCCGAAAAGGCCTTGACCTTCTGCCCAAACAAGCGGGCGCCTGGGTAGGACCAGGCGGGCGCCCGGTATGCCGGTTTGAAATTTCCTAATTCGATTAGGAATGGTTTTTGGCACAAGATTCCTATTTGGAATAGGTCTCAATTGTGTATAAAAACCCCAATTCGGCCAGACCATAAAAAAGTGTGCTTTTGTGAGTCTCAAAGAGTTTGAGAGAGAATTTATTTTGTTCTAAGATATCCTTGATTGAGGAACAAAATAATTCATAAATAAATTCCATATAGTTCTTTATTATATTGTGAAAGTGTGTTTCATAATATTTGGTCTAGCAACCAAGATCAAAGAAGCTCCTTTGATATTCGTTCGAAGTGTGGATACCGCTAGGGTGAAAATCATCATCTTCAAAGTTCGTGTTCAAGCTTTGTGATCGTGATCAAGTTTTCAAATCTCCACCAAAGACCAAGAGAAAATTTTGATAGCCATCAAGGGTTAGTTCATCCTTTATTCATCTTGTTGTATTTGATTTAATCATATGAACGGATCCATGGCTTTGGGTTTCTTAAAATTTTAATTGCTATATTCCGCTGCGCATGTTACTTGGAAACCCAACACAACTTGGCTCTATGGAGAGGGTTGACTTACCGGGACATGGTCTTACTTCCGACTAAGGATTGCCGGGGATAAGGGTCTCAACCTATAATGACTATTCTGAGTCAATGTTTGACTTGGGTCAACTCCACTTTTGGGGAGCTCGACGGGAAAACTGGTCTTATGTCTGACTAAGGACTGCCGGGACAAAGGCTTGAACCTAAAGAGACCATTCTGGGTCAAGGCTTGGTCAACTCCATCTTTGGGGAGTTTGACGGGAAAACTGGTCTTACGTCCGACTAAGGACTGCCGGGATAAAGGCTTGACCTGAAATGACCACTCTGGGTCAAAGCTTGGGTTGGGTCAACACTAATCTACGGGACAGTTCACACATTTTCTTGACACCGGGGAAGAGCCTAGGGGCAACCGTTAAGACACATTGTGGACAAAAGAGTCCAAAACTTTGGGAAAATCATTCTTTGATCAAAAGCATTTTGCTTGAAACATTGTTTTTGACAAATGGCACCAAATGGGAAAATTTGGAAAAGCTTATTTCTAAAGGCAAATCTTTTAACAAATCATTTTAGTCAAAGTTTTGATTTTAACTTAACCACGAGGTTTGTTATGCATAAAGTCCTTTGGATTCAGTCCATTCATTGAGGAGTAACCGATGGTAGGAAATCTGCTCGTCACCGTTGTGGGGTAGCCCCAATGTCATCTTTGTCGTTGATGTCGGGGTAGCCCCATGTCCTTGTTGTCGTTGACGTAGAGGTAGCCCCAATGTCCTTGTTGTCGTCGATGTGGAGGTAGCCCCAATGTCGTCCTTCGACTTTTGACGTGGACCCGTTGTCGTATGTTAGGAACCCATCCAATTTTCATGACGCACCCTTTCTTTTGCCTAGGCCGCCCTTTTGGGTTTTCAACCTAGCGGGCATCTCTTTTGCATCTTTTATGGCACACCCTGTTTTTTGCCTAGGCCGCCTGTAGATACCCCGGGGAACCACGGCTTGGCTAGAGCGGTGAATTATCCTAGGATGTCTAACTTGTTTTTAGAGTCGCCACCTATGTTTTTAAAGGAACATAAGAAAAACCTAGAAATAGCCTAATTTATGTACAAAACCAGAGATTCGGGAGAGAAGGGTTCGGGGGTAAGGTGACGGAGTGGGAAGTACTTAAACACCCACTCCGCCCCGCTTACGCGGGTCTTGCTACTATTGGTGTTCTAATATTTACATGTCCTTCAATTAATTAAATATAAATGTGCTAACACTTGTGATGAGAAGAAAAGGGGAAATAAAGGGGAAATAAAATAGAATTGTTTTATTTATTTAATGATAAAGATTACATGTAACAAGTAATGTTAAAGAATTACATTAAGAGATGAAGAGAAATTAACATGGTGAATTAAAGTTAAGATTAAAATGTAGGGAGATAACCTTAACTAACTTCAATATGTGAAGTAGTCATGTTGGTCATGTGCCATTAATGGGGATTGCATACATCAAGAAGAAGAAAACAAAGGAAGAAAATGGAGTTGTACCTTGAGAAAGAGGACTTGGAACCTTGACTTGAAAGTGTTGTTGTTGTAATGAAATTGTTGTAGAACAATTTGTGTAGAGTCTTGTTACTAAGAACTCTTGTTGGGAGAATTTGTGTATAATGTAGTTGGTGAATCAAGATTGGGTCCAAAAAGAAGTCCCTTTCCAAGGTAGAAGATGATGGTTTTTATAGGTAAAAAAGAGAGGGAAATGATGGAGGGAAATTGGTCGTCCATGTGAAATGGAATGGGCCAATCACAAATAAGATAAATGAATAAAAGAAAAATAAAAGAAATAAAAGAAATCAAATAATAAATGAAAGAAATATTAGTTTTTGGGAAAAGGCTTAGAATTTGGGATTGGGAGTTAATGAGAAAAGGGGGGATGAATGTGGATGTAAAAAGATGGTTTTTTGTGATCAAGAAAAGATGTTTGTAAATAAGAAAAGGGAGGGAAATAAGGTGCAATCCGTTACTGCCAAAGTGGGAAGCGCGCGGGTCCGGCTTTTGGGGCGGGACGCGCGCGCGGCTCACTGGCAGTGCCGGAAGCGCCCGCGGGTGAAAAATGACAGAATGACCCTAAAAGTTAACTCTGTTATGCATTTTAGTCCAAAACTAACGGAATCAGTTAGGAACTTAACCGAAGTAACAGAAATCAACAAAATAAGTTAAATAAAAATACTTTGTATGCAATCGGGGTGAGAGGTCCAAGGCGGGGTGTCTACAGAGCCCCTCGGCGACGTGGATTGCAAAGCAAAACGCGTCGACGAAAGTAAAAACACCCGCCGAGGACATCGACAAAGAAAAAAGGAAGAAAAGAAAACAAAGACTCGATAAAAGTAGGAATTTGAAATTGCGATTGATAGAGGTGCGCTCCCTGCATGAGCGACTTTTGCTGGAGTGTTGAATTGGAGCTCATGGGAGCTTGTCTCGATATGGACCGAGTTGCCGACTTGGAGCTCATGGGAGCTTGTCTCGATATGGACCGAGTTGCCGACTTGGAGCTCATGGGAGCTTGTCTCGATATGGACCGAGTTGCCGACTTGGAGCTCATGGGAGCTTGTCTCGATATGGACCGAGTTGCCGACTTGGGGATCATGGGAGCTTGTCTCGGTATGGACCGAGTTGCCGACTTGGAGCTCATGGGAGCTTGTCTCGATATGGACCGAGTTGCCGACTTGGAGCTCATGGGAGCTTGTCTCGATATGGACCGAGTTGCCGACTTAGAGCTCATGGGAGCTTATGTTGTTGACTTTGTGGGGTGTGGGCACGGTTGACCACTTTCTGGCGGGGATGAAGTGATTTGAGTAGCGGATGCTGTTGACTTCGTGGTGGTACCTGTTATGTGTGTGCTTGACAGGTATATGTGTTCTTGCAAGAAGATGCATGAAGTGTGAAATGAAGAGAGAGAAATTGTGCTCGTGGTGTGATGGGATTTTGGAACACCCTTGCAGTGAGAGAGAAGTAAGAATGTAGAGAGTGATCTTGTGTGCGGTGTGATTTTGAGGAAGGCATTGGATGTATTCATACCTTCACTTACCATTGCCGCTTGAGTGAAGATGGATTCTTGATGTCCGCGGAGGATGCTTTGATGGAGAATGTCCATTCTTTAGATGTTGATGAGAGAATGCTCTTGATGATGGGTTGGCGAGATGGTACTCTGGATGATGGGTTGGTCGTGCCAAAGGCTGCTTACGTATCCCTTGAAGGGAATCAGACCAGCGTAGTTCAAGGATGATGGAGAACGCTGGAGGAGAAGCTAGGAGCAAAGCAAAGTAAAGCACATACTTTTGCACATAGAAGGAGAAAGAAAAAGAAAAATCTTTTTTTTTTTTTAGATTAGAAAGGAAAGAATATGCACACATGTGAGGAAAAGATTTTATTTTTTTTTAGTTCGTGGGTGAACCATTTTAACCATTGTGTGCTTGTGAAGCCAACCCAAGACCAAGTCATGTTCAGTCGAAGTCCGGATTGCCTCGCTTGAATTCTGTTGTCGCCGGTGTGCCCAACGAAGATTGATGTCTAGCCCCAAGAGATTTGTCGATTATGGGGCTTCAAAAGGCTTTTGATGCCGAGATGATGGGTTGCTGATTGTAAAGCCCCTAGAATGCCTTTGATGCCAAATTTTGAGGGACTTGCATAGCTCCAAGATAAATCAGCTCTTGGCCCATTCGAGTAAATCGCCCTTTGTTGTTGTAGTGAGCAAGCCCCAAGAGGAGATCGTTGATGCCAAGCTTCGAGAGATTGCAAAGCCCCAAGTGTCGTGGGCTTGTAGATGGCGGGATGTGAAGACCTTTCATTGTAAAGCCCCAAATTATCTCGTGATTGGCTCGGCATTGAGAGCGGATGTACCGTTTGGTAGAATTCTTGATAGAGATCTCCTTCTTGCTCTTACTGGGGAGATGAATGGCCTCATTGTGGTCGATACCCAAATGGCTGAGGGCTTATGTCAAAGGATGCAGTAATGTCTTGCGGTGCCGTCGAGGTCGCAGAGGATAAGGTCTTGGCGTGATAAAGTCTCAAATGAGTATGCTTGCTTGACTCTTCTTGAGTTGAACTAATGACGGATCTTCGGATGCAACTGGTGCTGTGGCCCAACTTTATCTGAGCTACACCTTGTGCTTTTGATCTTGGAGAAGGGGGTGCTTAATTGCAGAAACATTGGGATTGGCCGTGGCATTTCCCGCTATAACCCTGTTTTGATTAGAGTTTAGCATATTGAATCTTTTTCCTTTTCTCTAAGACTTTCTTCATGATCTCGTTGAAAGTTCTAACAAAAATCATCAACTTCATTCATAACATCGGAGTCTTCATTTAAAACCAAGAGGCCTTTGACTTGAAGTGTTGAGAGACCCTTGAATCTTGATTGTTCTCATGGAGCCATAAGACTACTCCACATTGCACTTGCTCGAGTATTGTTGCCCAAAAGACTGTTGGTCGCGAAGCCCTAATACTGCCCTTTGCTTGAATTACTGTAATGCCGTAGCCCAAAAGATTGTAGATTGCGAAGCCCGTTGAGACCTTCGGTACCGAATTGAGGAAGCTTCCAATTTTGCACATGACTTGGCTGGGGATACTGCTGGGGAGTTAATTGCTCTTTGCCGCGGCAGCCTTTAAGACTTGACCGTAGCCCCTAGAGTGCCATCATTGATTGCGAGAAAGGTCCATCCTTGATTGGGGGAACGAGCATGGGCACACGTGACAAGAGGGCTTTTTGACATCCCTTTTGAGAGACTTTGAGGATAGTCTCACACATCTTTTTCGAGCATAGCCCCCAGGGCTTGTTGATTGTCAAAAGAAGCCCTTGTTCTTGGGTCATATAGCCCCTAGGGCGTCATCATTTGTTGAGCAAAGCAAGAGTGACTCATCCTCGTGCGAGGGAACAAACATGAGAGGATATGGCAAGAGCTACTCCATTTCTCGGGAGCCTTTCGGCGTACTTTAGAAGCACATACTTGAAGAAGCCTTGAAAACTGAGACACATGTTATTACTATTTGCTGCCCAAGCCAATTGACTAGCTAGGAATTATTTGTGCAACCTCGTGCCCTTTTGTGATGGGCTCGTTCTCGGATGGGTCTTGGTTACCACGGGCCTTCTTTTCATGAACCCAAGAATGCACATTGCTGGAGAATGATACCAATAACCTAAGACAACCTTTGATGGTGCCATATCTTGTCGAGCTTTTTCCAATCCCAAAGTTGACTCGGTGGGGAATTGACTTGCTGAGGAGATTCAATGTAGAACTTGTCTTCTTTAGAGGCCGGGGATCTCCATTTCTCTTTCCCTTCTCTCTCTCACTCTCTCATTTTTTTTTTTTTTGACGCACCCTGTTTTTTGCCTAGACCGCCCTTTCGGGTTTTCAATCTAGCGGGCATCTCTTTTGCGTCTTCTTTTTTTTTACTCGATTAATGAGGAAGTGTGCATTGACTCTAGCTGAGGATGAGAGACATGTGATTTTGCGGTGAAAACCTTTTGTCACTAAAGATGAGTGACATTGACTCGACTAGGGAAGTGTCCCTAGTATTGACATGTATTTTTTTTATTGAATTGAATGAGTCACGAAGGCAAGTAAGTCATTAAGAGAGAAGAGAGGGAAAGCCCCATTTTGATTGCAAGAAATTGGGAGTATGCAGAAAGAATAGAAGTCCTTAGACTCGACAAGGAACGCGAAATGATTCCAAAT
Organism: Campanula takesimana; assembly: GCA_026119855.1. Taxonomy (NCBI): domain Eukaryota; kingdom Viridiplantae; phylum Streptophyta; class Magnoliopsida; order Asterales; family Campanulaceae; genus Campanula; species Campanula takesimana. The sequence goes on from JAOWBW010000983.1 coordinate 156,281, forward strand.
CTAAGAAAGTTGTTCAATCTTTTTGGTGATTAATTCATTGGCAAATGAATCGTACAAAGATGTCTTGACAAGTTCGAGATGAAGGCCAATTACCATAACGCGCTAGGGCTAAACATATCTTCTTTCTTGCATGAGACCGGACCCGCAGGTTGCCTACGTTCCTCCAGTGTAGAGGCTCAGGTCACCGTAGTTCTTGTGATTCTCCATTCTTCGTGATGGAATTGTTGCTTCGTAGCTTCGTCCTTTGTTGGTGGATGATGATGTTGATCTTCTTTGATTGAGGGGGATTTTTTTTTTTTTTTTTTTTTTTTTTGTGCTCTAACTTTTGCCTAGGTTGATTTGATGATTTCAACCTAGCGAGCTTTTTTTTTTTTTTTTTTTTTTTTTTAATCCCCCCTTTGAAACATTGCTTGATTTTTCTCCATGGTTGTTGCTTCACCTTTGATGTCTTGGCTTTGTCTTCGTCGTTGATGATGTTGCCTTCGTCACAATGTTTAGTCCCTAGGCGTTCAAGTGATGGCCTTCATTCCAAAACTCGTTTAGACATCTTTTCATCATTTTGCCAAGAATTAGATTGAACAACTTGGAAGAGTGTATGAGGACAAGAACGAATTTTTTATTTGATGATGAGACTCGACACTTAACATGGGACGAGAGAAAACATTGATGCACACTAAAGAGGACTTTCGACTCCTTTTTTTTTTTTTTTTAATCCTATTTTCTAAGTAGAGAAAGAGAAACGAAGATTGCTGTCGTAGTCCCCATTGTCGTTGTAGTCTTCCATGTCACTACATTCGTCCATGTCGTTGCTCGGATTGCTCGGGAACCCTTCATCGTTGAAGCTTGTCTCGTAGGAAGACTCGGCCATTTCTCGGAGCAAATTGTCGACTCTAATTCCCGCATCATACATGCTTGCAAAATCGGAGTGAAAAGCCCCACTAAGATTAGTGCGGTAGTCCATTTTCAAACACTTCAAGAAGATGTCCATTTGTTCCTTCTCGGAAGGCCTATCAACCATCTCGGCTAGCTTGTCATTCCAACGGCGATAGAAGCCCCCAAATGATTCATCACCCATTTGCACGGTGCTCTCTAATTCTTTCTTGGTGGGACGGAACATGGAGTTGCCTTGGTATTGTGACTTGAAGGCAAGCATAGCGGCATCCCAATTGAGGCAGGTGGAAATCGGAAGACCCATGTACCAATCTTTTGCGACCCCATCGAGAGTAAGCGGGAAGCATTGTGCCATTATTTGAGGAGACACTTTCTTCGGCAGCATGGCCCAAATGTAGGAGTCGATATGAGTGTCGGGGCAAGAGGTGCCTTTGAACTTGCCAATATCGGGCATCTTGAACTTTTCGGGAAGAGCCTCCATTGTGTTCATGAGGAGGGAAGCTTGATGGAGATCGGTGCTCGGGCCCTTGTGCAAATTTAGCCCACTAAGCCTTTGCTCAATGTAGGACATGAGAGTGTTGACCAAACCGGTATCAATGCTTTGGACCTTTCCTTCATTCGTGGGCCCCTTTAATCGGTTCTTGAGTTGAGCAACTTCTTTCTCGTGGACCGTTTTCACATGCTTGTAACGAGCTCGCCATAGATCATCCTTGCGGCGGACATTCTCGGCTAGTGTATCAACTTGCTCTTTCAATGCTTCCACCATGCGGAATAACCCTTCGTTGGATACGGGAATGCCGTTGTCGTTGCCATTTGAAGCCATTGGACCTATGGAGAGAACACAGTTGATCTTAGGATGGCCCCACAAACACCTTTTGAGTAAAATGAATTAACCCACAAACAAAGAAAAAGACTCAACCACATAAGGAAAAACGACTCTTTTTTTTATTTATTTACAAAGTCGGAAGGACGTGGTCCTTTTTGGGGTTTCTAGAAAAAATAGTGGAATCGTCACACTAGTATATAGACCTTCTCGCGGTCCCATATACTCATCGGATTCCACCATGCTTGTGAATCCTACATGTATCGGGATTAAACTAAATTAATGTAGTAAATCATACATGCGGGGACGATTTTTTTATTTTCGTCCAAGATAGCCACTTTTGGGGACAGAGTTTTATTTCATCCATTGCAACAAGTTGGCATGTATGATTTGAAGACATTAGTTTAGGGAAATCTCGGTACATGAAAACCGACTTGAGTCACGGAGTGTTAGACCTTAAACTAGAATTGTGTGGTTTGTGCTTGGCTTGAATATGAGGCTCAAAGGTCACCCCCGGCATGTAGTCATGAACTACGCCACGGGCTGAGGTTTACCGCTTCGAAAGAGTCAAGGTCTGGTGGAGCTTGAAACTTCCTAGGACGGGCCTCGACGGGTTTGGGGTTGGACTTGTGCGACTCGATAGTGAGCAATTCATAGGAATATGTGCATGTAGTGTGAGGTCTAACATGTGACAAAACATTTTTATTATTATTTTTTTTCAAAAGAAATAAATAAAAAAACAAATAAGCACATAATTACAACTTTCGAATCACCCGTGTGACCGATAAAACAAACAGAAAGTAAAAGAAATTGTATGCAGTCCCGGTGCCCACACACTGTCATTCTGTTCTGTTTCTGTGCACTGTTCTGTTCCGGGAATGCGCCCAGAAGCGCGCGCATTGGGTTGCCTATGCGGAAGGCGCGCGCGTGAGAGGAAGAAGGGCAGAGGCGCCCGCTTCTGGGTGAGAACCTGCAAATCAGCGGGTTCAAGGGATTGCCTTGACCCTAAATTATAGAACTTTTTCCCCTGCAGTAAACGTTAGCATAGAAACATGGAATTGAAGGACAAGAAAGGAGGCGGGCGATTCTGGTAATAAGGGTCGGACGCGTGCGCTTTAGGCCAAGAAGGCCGGAGGCGCGCGCTTCCTACCCTTTTTACCAGAATGCCCAGAAAACAGAATAAAAGAACACCAAAAATGAAAACGCAAGTTTCACCCTCTAATGTCCCCAGCGGAGTCGCCACTGTAGATACCCCGGGGAACCACGGCTTGGCTAGAGCGGTGAATTATCCTAGGATGTCTAACTTGTTTTTAGAGTCGCCACCTATGTTTTTAAAGGAACATAAGAAAAACCTAGAAATAGTCTAATTTATGTACAAAACCAGAGATTCGGGAGAGAAGGGTTCGGGGGTTAGGTGACGGAGTGGGAAGTACTTAAACACCCACTCCGCCCCGCTTACGCGGGTCTTGCTACTATTGGTGTTCTAATATTTACATGTCCTTCAATTAATTAAATAGAAATGTGCTAACACTTGTGATGAGAAGAAAAGGGGAAATAAAGGGGAAATAAAATAGAATTGTTTTATTTATTTAATGATAAAGATTACATGTAACAAGTAATGTTAAAGAATTACATTAAGAGATGAAGAGAAATTAACATGGTGAATTAAAGTTAAGATTAAAATGTAGGGAGATAACCTTAACTAACTTCAATATGTGAAGTAGTCATGTTGGTCATGTGCCATTAATGGGGATTGCATACATCAAGAAGAAGAAAACAAAGGAAGAAAATGGAGTTGTACCTTGAGAAAGAGGACTTGGAACCTTGACTTGAAAGTGTTGTTGTTGTAATGAAATTGTTGTAGAACAATTTGTGTAGATTCTTGTTACTAAGAACTCTTGTTGGGAGAATTTGTGTATAATGTAGTTGGTGAATCAAGATTGGGTCCAAAAAGAAGTCCCTTTCCAAGGTAGAAGATGATGGTTTTTATAGGTAAAAAAGAGAGGGAAATGATGGAGGGAAATTGGTCATCCATGTGAAATGGAATGGGCCAATCACAAATAAGATAAATGAATAAAAGAAAAATAAAAGAAATAAAAGAAATCAAATAATAAATGAAAGAAATATTAGTTTTTGGGAAAAGGCTTAGAATTTGGGATTGGGAGTTAATGAGAAAAGGGGGGATGAATGTGGATGTAAAAAGATGGTTTTTTGTGATCAAGAAAAGATGTTTGTAAATAAGAAAAGGGAGGGAAATAAGGTGCAATCCGTTACTACCAAAGTGGGAGCGCGCGGGTCCGGCTTTTGGGGCGGGACGCGCGCGCGGCTCACTGGCAGTGCCGGAAGCGCCCGCGGGTGAAAAATGACAGAATGACAGAATGACCCTAAAAGTTAACTCTGTTATGCAGTTTAGTCCAAAACTAACAGAATCAGTTAGGAACTTAACCGAAGTAACAGAAATCAACAAAATAAGTTAAATAAAAATACTTTGTATGCAATCGGGGTGAGAGGTCCAAGGCGGGGTGTCTACACCGCCCTTACGGGTTTTCAAACTAGCGGGCTACTTTTTTGGTGCCTTTTTATTTTTTTATGAGTGATCCAGCCGACTCAATAGAACGGGGACTTTAAAGTATTTTTCTTGGAGGAAACATGCAAGGGCATTTTATTTGGGAGAGAGTCCCTTTATGTTGGTGAGGTCTTTAAGCAATGTATCATGAAATGGAAGGAAGCCCTTGCTTGACAGAATACAAATGTTTAGCTCTTTCCTAAGATATAGAGGAGAAGACTTGTCGAGACATTTGAAATTTGCCTTAGTTAATACCATCAAAATGATTGCTTGAATGGCCCATGTTTATCATTAAGTCAGGATTATGGCAAGCAATTAGCCTTAACATGTATAAATGTTGTGACCAATTAAGATTAAGATTCGATCAATGGCAAGATCGGGAGGAGAATGTGTTTAGAAGGTGGAATTGGTCATTGTCTGGGAAATTGGTCATTGAAGGGACCAAGGGACGAGAACTTGGTATTTTGAGAGGAGAACGGTTTGATGGTTTTGTTTTATGTTGTGACCGGACCCGAAGGTTGCCTACGTTCCCCTCAGTTTGAGGAGCTCAGGTCGCCGTAGTTTGGCCTTGGATCGTCTTTTGTCGAAGTCGGTGTCCTTTTGAAGGATGTTGTTGCTTTGCTGATGTAGATCGCTTTGCTCCCTTGTTCTTTGAGGTGGATTTTCGCAGTGATCTTTTGAGGCATACTTCCTCTTCGCATATATTCATTTCCTTTCCTTATTTCCATTATTCATTTCTTTTCTCTCTCCTTTTTTTTGTTTTTTGAGAGAGAGAGGGGAAACATTAGCCCCAACTTGCTATCTTGGACATTGGCTCATCTGTAGCCCCTTGGTAGAATGTCTGTCACTTCTCACTTTGACTTTTGGAGATCCGGGAATCCCTTTGCTTTGTTGCACACGCGCGATCACGGTCGAATCTTGGTGGTTGAGCAACAACATCCTTGCCTTTTCATTGTCTCGGGATGCCTTTGAGGTGCATCAAGAATTTGTATCGGAAAGGTGTATCGGGTTGTGTATCAGGAGATGTGTATCGGGGATGTGTATAGGGGTAAGCTTGCCATTAACGGTTTCTTCATGCCAATTGATCACAACATTTATTCACACCAAGATTAATTTTTTGCATTTAGCAATTTTCATTTGTGTTAGGTCCATTCGTCCTTAATGAGTCGTCATTGACTAGTATGCTTAGAAGTCAATTCATCATTTTAGGGACGCAGCAATCAATTGATAATAACAAGTAAGGCAATTTCAAGAGTAAATGTATATTGCAAATAATGTCTCAAGTCTAGAGAGAATAGAAGGAAAATGACTCTTTTATTTAGATAACTTTATACATACATGTCCCAAGTGTGGACCTTTGTAAGAATAAAAAGACACAGTCCAAGACGGACTTTGGTGAAAGTCTAGATCCTACGAGGCTGGAAGACCCATTTTTTTTTTTAAGGGATGGGCTCCCATGAAGCACGATAATCCATTTTCTTCCTCAATTGTTGGAAGGGTTGTCGGCGGCATATTCCATGTCTTCCACGGGGAACTTGGGTTCCATATCGTCGGGAAAGATGTCGCGAGGTCTCCGCTTGGCTTGGCGTTGTAATTTCCGGATTCGTCTACTCATGAGTTGGGAGTTTGCTTTGGCCATCTCCTTTTGGTGATTTCCTTTCAATGTGCGTAATCTCCGTGCATTGCATTCGGCGAGAGTACGGATTTCCCTTTGATGTAACCACCTTTGGCCTTCCGAAGCTCAGGCTTCTTCTTGTAGACGGTGTCCCAATTGTTTGATCTCCTTTCTCGTGTGGACGGTTGTCTCGGACGCCAATTCAGATGTGGGCTCCTTGGTCAATCTTTCCAATGGACAGAACCGCGAAGGACTTTTAGCATATTAAACTTCAAGGTGAAATTATAACCATGATTTGAGAAAAATGCTTCATTATCGGATTAGCCTTTTAGGAAAAACTTGATCTTTTATTTTAAGAAAACTCTTTTTTTTTAAGACACACTTTTGTTTTGAGTGAAAGACTCACACACATTTTATGCAAACTTTTGACAAGGCAATAATAATAATAATCTTATGAAGAAAACTGATAATGGATTCCGAATGGTTACCACATGGCATCAACCGGGGAGTCGAGACTCAAACTAAACCTTACAGATATCTTTTCTTAAGGGCTTATCACACATCCCAATAATGGACTTTGACTGTTCCTAAGGAGAGGTTGATGGAAGGGGTTTTGAAACTTCATCCCCTATTATGGCAACCACGGCACCATTCATTCCCCAACCCGGGGCATTTAGCCCTTCAGACATTTTTTGTGCCACTGATCCTTTCCAAACACCTTCCGCCATTTCGGCTTTGCTGATTTTAGGAACCAACACCTTGGACACTGATTTTGTCAACTTTTCCAAAACAGGCTCTCCCCTTTTGGGCATGACGACTTTGTCAATCACAAGCTCCTTTTCCTTGGGGCAGATATCACTCCATTTATCGACCATCGGGGAGGCCATGGGAATAGATTCTGTGAACTCAAGCATGTTGATACTCGTGTCATTGGTTGTATCGGGGGCGTGGGGGCGTTCAAGCTTTCCCTCCTTAATCAAATCCAGAATGACGCGTTTTACAACAGAGCACTCATCGGTGTTGTGTCCGTGATAATTGTGAAAGGCACATCTCTTATTCTTGTCAAGGTGTTTCTCGGAGTTCCTGGGTTGGTAGTTAACAAGAGGCTTTACGAGGCCTTGATTAACCAATCCCTCAAATACCTTTCTTATGGGAATTCCAAAATCCTCGAACCTTACAAAATGGAGATTGGGTTGGAGTTTGGAGTTTATTTTATCTTTGACTGAAACGTGGTGGTGATGAGAATTACCGCCGCTCGAGGCAAGGGGTTCCATTTGGTTTCTCTTTCCCAATAACTTACCTGGCTGGGACGCAACATGAAGATTTCGGGGAAGTGCGTGGTTGTAGGCATACTCATAACCTCAGTTGCTCACAGGAATGTACATCGGAGGCATGCAATGAGCTTGTGGTCCAAAAGGTCTCGGACTGTAGCAATGATACGGGTCTCTGTGGAATCCAATGGTTGATCGAGTATCCACATATGGTGACTGAGTCCTTGGGATTTGATTGGCGATTTCGAACTGAAAAGGAGTATAATTAGGAAGATATCGTGGGAGTGATGGTTGAGGCATGATCGATGTGAATGGTGAGACATGGGTGTTTTGAGTGTATTGTATTCGGGGATTTATGGGAGGTAACCAATAGGGAATGTTGGATCCGGGGTGAGGCGGAGTGCAGGGAGCTTGAGTAGGAGGTAAGCTTTGAGTGGGAGGTAAGCTTTGAGTGATGGTATGTTGAGATAGAGAATGGGGGGATTTGGTGTTTTCGCAAGGTTGAGGGGACGGGGTTTGGTTACGATTTGGAGGTTGGGTGATTTCAACCTCTTCCTCATGGTCGACAATCTCAATGAAGGACCCATTAGTTTGAAACAAAATCTTAACACCTTTCTGTTTCATCGACTCAACAAACTGATCCCGTGCTTTCTCGTGGTGTTTCCTGGCAATCTCTTCCCGAGCCCTGGAGGCTTCTAAAGCTTGGAGCAACTCTTCCTTGGTTGGACTGTCCTGATCATCTGCGGTATCACTTCCCCAACTACTTTCCTCCGAGCTGGTCGCCCCAAGGTACCGGAGTGGAGGAGTTGTAGCGACTGAGGAACTATCTAACTCGATGTTGAACAGGCAGTGACACGGTGCTCTTTTCCACTTCATTATTGCTGTGGCGGAAAAAGGGTAGTTTAGACTCGGGTAAAAATTGGATGAGTGCTTGGGCCAAAGACACACGTGTCACTATTTTGGGATATTTGACCGGGCCGAAGTTGCCTACGTTCCCCTCACCACGAGGGAGGGCGTCCCACGCGATGAGAGGCTCAGGTCACCGTAGTTCAAACGGGTTTGGAATTCTAAGAGGAAAAGATGAACATGACTGACTTCTTGGAGGATAACGGGGATCCATCCAAGGACTTGACTGACTTCCTAGGGGACTATTCCTAGGGATTCAACGGGGATATTAATGGGGGCCTAGGGGACAACGCCTAGGGTTTCAATGGGAATTTTAATGGGGACCTAGGGGACAACGCCTAGGGTTTCAACGGGAATCTTATTGGGGACCTAGGGGACAACGCCTAGGATTTCAACGGAAATCTTAATGGGGACGTAGGGGACAACGCCTAGGGTTACAACAGGAATCTTAATGGGGACCTAGGGGACAATGCCTAGGTTTTCAACAGGAATCTTAATGGGGACCTAGGGGACAACGCCTAGGGTTTCAACAAGAATCTTAACGGGGACCTAGGGGACAATGCCTAGGGGTTTAACAGAGGTCTTGGCGGATAACGGGGATCTATCCAAAAATTGGCGGGTGTCTTGGAGATCTTCCAAGGACTTAATGGGTTCCTAGGGGACTACGCCTAAGGATTTAATGGAAGTCTTGGAGGATAACGGGGATCCATCCAAAAATTGACCGGTGTCTTGGATATTTTCCAAGGACTTAACGTGTTCCTAGGAAACTACGCCTAAAGATTTAACGGAAGTCTTGGAGGATAACGGGGATCCATCCAAAAATTGACGGGTGTCTTGGAGATCTTCCAAGGACTTAACGGGTTCCTAGGAGACTACGCCTAAGGATTTAACGGAAGCCTTGGAGGATAACGGGGATCCATCCAAAGACTTAACAAAATGACTCTTGTTAACGCAAGAAAACAAAGTGTCAAAGACAAGAAGTAAAACGGAGAAAATTCATGCAAGGTGCAGTTAGTTATCCGTTCAAGTTTACTTAAAACGCATTTTTATTCCTAAATGGTTGGAAAAGATTTCTCTTCTTTTTTGCAACTACTCTAATTCCTGGATCAGTGGAGGCCATCACTACGCCTATAGACCCCTCGTTTTTCACCTGTATTGCACACTCCCAAGAACGGACTATCCCGGGCGAGGGTCCTATAGGGCACGCGGCTTCCACCAACCAAAAGAAACAAACCTAAGGTCTAGTGCGTCACAAAGTTCCGACGCGTGGGCCATTCTTATCATAATTAAGCCCCGGTCAAGGTTAAGATTGACTTAACGCTTCAATGAAATTCTGTTATGACCTCATTTTAATGAGGGATCTCGGACCTTAACCTTGGGCTTAAGGATAATTAGGATGGGCCAAGCATGAGGGCTTAATGACACGGTGTCATCCTATCCTTAATACATGACTTAGGTTAATTATGGTTAACATTAACGCACAAGTCAAAGACCGGGTCAAAGATGACCTTGGTCACGCTTGCTTTTACAAGGTGTCGTAAATCGGGCGTTAACTTGGCCATAATTAACTTTGGGCACGTATTTGGGACGTGATGACGTGAGCTAGACCAAAAACCAACCATGGTCACGGTATTTATGTGTCACGGACATGTGTGGTTGACTCGTCTCGGAAGGGGAGGTGGAATGGACCCGTGCGCGCGAGAAGGGCACAAGAGCACCAATCAAGTTGCATCGTGGCATCCATCCCGGGTTTTGAGGGTTTTTGGAACGTGCACAAGGTCAAGTGCGCGTTATGTGAAGCCTTCTATGTTCCCTTTTGAGCCAAAATAGGAATTTTTGGTCCGTTTTAACACCATGAGCATTGTATGAATAATTGTATGAACAAGTATGATGAACAAGTAAGATGGACAAGTATTTTTCGCAAGCAAGTAAACAAACATATTAACAAGCAAGAATCAAAATTTGTACATGAAAAGGTTGTGCACAACTAAGGGTTTTTGAAACCAAAATTTGGCAAGAAGAAAAACCTTTTGAAAGTCGTTTGTAGAAAAAGATTGTGCACAATCAAGAAGAATTGAAGACCGAAATTTTTATAAAAAGGGTTATGCACAATGAGGCTTTGAAAACCCAATTTTATGTCCAAAAATTTGTGCATAACCAAACTTTGAAAATCCATTTTTGGCTAAGAAAAATAAGGTAGAAGTGCACAAGTAGAGGCTGTAAATTGGAACCTGGACAATAAGAAGCAAGGGGACCATCAGAATGTTTCTGCCCTGCACAAAATTGTTAATTTGAAACATTCTGTGGGCCCGGAAAAACCAGCCGTACGGCTAGGGCTGGAGTTCCATTATTTTTGCAAATTTTCAGCTTCTGATCATCAAGCCCCAGTTTATTGCATTCCCAGAACAGTTTCATTCCCAGAAATAAAAACAGAAACATAAAATACACACAAAACACACACAAAGTCAACAAACGGGGACGGGAGTTTGACCCACACAAAAGTGTCCCCAAAGCTTCTAAAAAGAAGTTTGAAAACACTTTAATCACCAGCGGAGTTGCCACTGTAAGATACCCGCGGGAAAAATGGAGAGGTTTCCCCTCGAGAATCAAACACGGTGTAATTCCAAAAGATAACGGAGTCGCCACGTTAGTTTAAGTTTAAACCCAAACTTAACGAAAAAAAAGGTTAGAGAAAAAGGATTCGGAGGTCACGTTACACTTTGGGAAGAACTTAATCAAGGTTCACCCAAAGGGCCTCGGAAAACCGAGTCTCCCTAAGTTTGTTGATAAAAAAATGTGCAAGTGTGTGTATGTGTTTTTCTTGAAAATGGGAGAAACCGACTTGTTTTAAAAAGTGATTTTGGAAAATGAAATGTAGGCATGTTAATGCCTTTTGTTCTTTGATACTTTAGAGAGGCAAAATATAATGTTCATCCAAGTAAAATATGATATTGGACGGACTTTTACTTAGCCATGGAAAAGGCTAGCAAAGTCAAGAGGGACAATCTTGTTCATCCTATGCATCAAACCCATGTAAGAATAACCAAGATCAAGGTCAAGGCCATGGTTTGAGCAATCATTGGAGAATAACAACCATAATACCTTTACTTGGATAGAACCATGAGTTGGATGAATAAAGATGGTCAACTTGATCATCCAAGTAAGGTAATCATCATAAGATTAAAATCAATAAAAGCTTTTCTTGGGAAAATCATTACTTGGATGAATGAAGATTGTGGTTTTATCATCCAAGTAAGATAAACAAGAAAATATTTTAAATAAATACTTTTTAAATGGAAATAAACATTAAAGATTAAGTCTTTAAATGTAACAAATCACATCTCCATTTAGTTCATCATTTTAATGCACTATTGAAGTGCAAGATTAAGCTTTTGGAATCATGTGGGTATTTGGATCCAAGTTATATGAGGATTGCATGAATAAATAAAGACTTGTAAATGTAAATTGCATAAATGTAAATGACATAAATTTAAAGTGCATAAATCATAACAAGCCTTAGATTATCCTTGGTTTGTAACCCACATTCATGCATAAAACATGAAGGGCACCATGGATCAAGGCTTGGTTCCAATTTAGTAATATTATAGTAATTATAATGACATAAATTTAAGGACATAAAGTAAATAACATGAATGTAACAAATACTCCTCTCCACTTAGTTCATCATTTTAATACACCATAAAAGTGTAAGATGAAACCATTGGGATCATAAAAGTATTTGGATCCAATCATATATCTTTATAAAGACTACATTTTTATAAGTAAAAGATGAACAAATATGATATTCCAACAAAAGAAAAAAAAGAAGGAGATGAAGATGAAGATGACAATAGGATAAAGATTTAACCTTTAAGCAAGATTGGGATAAATCATTAATTAATTGACCCAAGTTTGCTTCCTTTTTCACTTAGAGATCATAGACTCCAAGATTTTCACTTAACATGGATTAATCACCATCTTTCACCAAAAAGAACCACTCAATTTTGTAGAGAGAACAATTTTAGGGAGTAACTTTGCTAGGGAATTCTTGATGAAATGAGAGAGGATGACCTCTCTATTTATAGGGGGAATTGGCCTTTGATTTGCTTAGGGGCTAAGCAAAAATGGGATATTCTTTGAGCATAAATTGGATCCTTTTTTAGTCACAAAATGGATCTTTTTTTGGTCACAAAATGGGCATTTTCGGATAAAATAGGCTGAGAGGATTCAATGGTCCAGATCAGATCTTGGGAAGTTCCAATGGCTGCTGGTGCACCTTCTAGAAGGCTGAGGGGACAAAGGTGTTGGTCGGGCGAGTGAGGCACACCAGGGGACAAGGCGCGTTGTGGCTGGCGGCTTCATGCGGATGGATGAAAACGCGTCTTCCAGGCGCGCTTTCCGGAAGCTCGTGTGCGCCTTTAAGAAGCGCACCTACCAGGCGCGACCGTTCCCTTCCTTGGACCATTTTCTAGAAATTCCTACAAAGTCCTTTTGGGCTTTGTGGGGGAATAAACCACTGGTCCTGGCTTTCTGGAAATTACCAGAAGGTCCCTCCCTTTTCCAGAATAATTCCGTTAATGCCTAAAATACCCCTTAAGCATTATAATGACCCAATTAAGTCCCAAATTACCCCTTAACTCTACAATTTGATTATTTGAGGGTGGTAATCTGGATCGGGGTACTTACAGGAACGTCAACATGCTAACTCGATCAGGACGAGTCATAGCAAGCAACCCCACTACTTCTGCACCAAGCACCTCTTATCAAAGACCGCAAGCTCGCTACACTCCCAAAGACCCTTTATTGGTTCAACTCAAGAAAACTCAAGCCAACATCTCCATTTGGGACCTCATTGCATCCTCAAAGAATCACCGAGATCTTGTCATCAGTAATCTCGACGACACGTTGATCTCTCCCGATACAACTCCCGAAGACCTTACAGCAATGATAGGTCACATTCATTTTGGTAATTTCATCACCTTTGCCCACATGGACCTTCCACCATTTGGTTCCGACCACAATGAGGCCATTTATCTTAAGGTGAGAGCAAGGGGGAGACCTATTTCAAGAGTCTTGGTTGACAGTGGTTCCGCCTCAATTTGATGCCCGGCCGAATCATGGGCATACTTAGGCTTAAGAATTCAGATTTGAAGCCTTCTAGTCAAGTCCCGAGTTTACGATAGCACTGCCCGCACAGTTATGGGTATGGTGGAAATAGACATTGAATTTGGGAGCATGGTCATGTCCGTCCCATTTCAAGTGCTCGATGTGCCTTCTTTATTTAACTTACTCTTGCGTCGACCGTGGATACACAGTTCTAATGCTGTCCCTTCAACTCTCCATCAGTGTGTGAAGTTCAGAAATGGGGATGAAATAGTGACCGTTATGGCAAAAAACGTCACTATCCACAGAAAGGGGGAACCCATTCACCAAATTCAGCATAGTTTAGCAGACTCTACCCTCTCCGGCGTCTCAATCAACGCCATTGACAAAGAAGGGGGAAACGAATCATGGACCCTTGGCAATCGCAAAGTCCTCTGCATGATGAGGAATATGAATTACTTCCCTGGTTTAGGTCTAAGGAAATACCAACAAGGAAGGATGCAGCCTATTGAGGTTCCTTTTGTTAAGAACACGTTCGGTTTGGGATATGAGCCTTCCAGAGATGACTTGAAACACGAGCAAGCCATCAAGAATGAAAAGGCCCGAGCCCGAAGGGAAGGCCCTCATTATGAGATTCCCAATTTGAGGCCTTACCGCAAGACACTGAATGGCTACTATGTTCGTTAAGGGGAAGAGGTTTTGTACGTAATCTTTCCCGAGCCATGGGTTAACAGCAAGGGAATCAGAAAGCCCGGTCTTGAAATCTTTGCCGACTGTGAGATTCAGAAATCCGAAAGGGAACCAACTCCCATGTCTCCCCGAGAATGTTGGGGGAAGAAAGTGACCATAGAGTCCGAAACAGAGATTACCGTGAGGGAGGAATCAACGGATCTAGCCTCCATGTTTGAAGAATTGGCCATCATGGGCGAGTGCAAAGTAAATGCCATCTACGACACTGACACGAGAAGGGAGTCTATCAGCGAGATCCAGCCAAGCTCCGAGCCAATCAACAACTGGTATTCTACGAAGGGACCCATGGTATCCAGAAGATGGGTTGCATCCCGCGTAAAGTTACAAAGGAAGACGTTTTCACATTCACTTTCAAGTCCGAGTGTGTTTCTGATACCCTCACCGAAGAGGATATGGAGGCCATAGCTGAGCGTGTGTTCCCTTTCTTTGTTAATGAGAAATTTGATCTTTCTGAGTACCCCGAGATTGCAAACATCATGAATGATGAATTAACTAATAATGAATGTAATGAACTAGTTAATAACGATTCAAATAATGATGAAATAGACCACAAAAACACAACATACTTAAATGAACTTGCACAACAGGTCCGTAGTCGCGGTGAAAATGGTCCAGGGGCTGATGAAGAATTGCATGTTGTTAATCTGGGTACCGACGAAGAGCCGAAAGAAACCAAGATCGGAAGCTTTTTCAAGGGGGAAGAGAAAGACATATTGACTGCACTGCTCAGAGAGTTCGTGGACGTATTTGTATGGTCATACAAAGACATGCCTGTAAGTACTCCAATCTGAAACCGACCTATCTTAGAGGTAGCCTTAGCACCGTTTCAGGGATAAGCTAATAGGCCAGGACCTCCCTAGGATAAGCTATAAATTCCAGGACTACTCTGGTATAAAATTGGAAAAATCCAGAAGCTCGCCAGCCTGAGCCGTACGGATGCTTTGGGTACTAGAGGGGCCTAGCCGTACGGCTGATTTGGGCACCCTCAGTCCCTATAAATAGAACCCCTTGGTGATCATTTCAGGAGGGGGGAGAAACATTAGAACAAAGGTAACTCTGTCGAATTCACCTCAGAATAGTGTGAGTAAGAGTGAACAAAGAGTGAAAGAGAGAAAGGAAGATTGGCCTAAACCAAGATAGGTAAAGCCACCTCCTCCCCCTCCCTTCTCTTCATCTAGGACTCTATTTATCTTTGATCTTGTCATTTATTGTTGATCTTTACATTCTTGCAAGTCTTGTCCATTCAAGCAATATACATATATCTATTATTATTTATATTTCCTAGTCCAAGCCATGAGATGATCAAAGGTGCCCTCCATACTTTGTGTGGAAGAGGTTCAAACCTAGTTTGATCATGGCTTGTTGATTGTTCATTTACATTGTTTTCATGGATGATTCTCTTGTTGTTCATTTTGCTCATTTTAAGCTATGATGATCATGTTGAGGATAAAGTCTCAATCTTTATCCTCATCACCTTGATCTAGCCCAAAATTCCCAAGTTTGGGTAATAAAGATCCAATCTTTATGGTTTGTTCTTGTCCCTAAAGGATTAATCTTGCCTAGAAGAGCCATTTTGATGGTAAAGTTTCAATCTTTACTCATCAAATGGTCACTATGGCTCAAAAGGGCATATTGGCCACCTTTTTCATGTTTCTCCCATGATTGCCTTTGATCATGCCCAGACTCTTGTTTTGGGAGGTTCTTTGATGATCAAATGGCATAGGAATGAGTTGTTAATGTTGTTTTGTGTTGGAATAACAAACTGGAATCAGAACAGTTTGGTCCAGTTCAAGCAGAATGCTCTGTTTCTGCCTAGAACTGGACTGTTGCTTGAATAAACTGTAAAATCTCAGGAGTGGTCTCCCCATCCGTATGGCTACTTTGGCCGTATGGGGAGATTGACCATTTTGCCCTTCTGTCTTCTGTTTTCTTGTCAAACAAACCCCTTTTTCAGTTGAAAAGATAAATAAAAAGTTAAAACAAAGATTTTCCATTAAAACACACACACACACACACATGCACTTTTGTTAACTAACAAGGGAGACTCGGCTTTGTCCGAGGCAACTTGGGAGGACGTAAAAACTCTTCCCAAGTTGTAACCTGACCTCCGAACCTTTGAACTCAAACCTTTGTCATTTTGTTGGGTTTAAAATTAACAAAATGTGGCGACTCCGTTAAATTGGTCCGGTTCCCGCGTTTGGTATTTCACCCTTGAAACGTGCTCGTGTTTTTTTGGGGCGGGATCCTTACAATGGCGACTCTGCTGGGGATTAGAGTGCTTTCGGACTTCTTTCTAGAAAATTCAGGGACATTCTTGTGTGGGTCAAACTCCCGTTCCCGTTACTTGACTTCTTGCATATTTGTGTGTGTTTGATGTTTCTGTTTGAACTGTTTTGAGTACATACGTTTTGGAAATACAATAAACTGGGGCTTGATGACCAGAAGTTGGAGAAACTGAGAAAAATCTTCACCCTCTTGCTTTAGCCGTACGGCTACTTTGGGTAGGGGCCAGAATGTTGCCAATTAACAGTTTGGTGCAGGGCTGCAACATTCTGGGTGCCCCTCTGCTTCTACTTGTCCAGGTTCCAAATTTACAGTCTTACTTGAGCACATTACCTTCATTCTTTTGGCCAAAACTTGGTTTTAAAAGGTAATAAAACTTGGTTATGCATGATCTTTTGTCAATAAAATGGTTTCCAAAACCTCATCGTGCATAATCCTTTTTGTAAGGGTTTTTCTTGAGTCTTCTCGTTGTGCACAAATTGCTTTGTACAAAAGGGTTTCAATGTAAAATATTTCTTTTGCAAAAGTTTGATTCAAAATTCTTTGTTGTGCACAACTTGGTACATGTACAAGTTTTGGTCTTTGTTTACTTATATTCCTTGATTTGTTGTGTATAAATTGCTCAATCCATGCTTGTTCATACTTGTTTATATCTTGCTTATGCCATGCTCATGCTATCGAAAAACGAATTGAAAATCTCTCTTTTTACTCAAAAAGGAGCATAGAATGACTTCACACCACGCGCACTTGACCGTGCACATTCCAAATACCCTTTAAACCCGGGGTGGATGCCACGATGCAGCTCGTTGGGCGCTCTTGTTCCCTTCGATGCGCGCACGGGTCCATCCCACCTTCCCTTCCGAACCGAGTCAACCACACTTGTCCGTGACACACAAATACCGTGACTATGGTTGGTTTTTGGTCTAGTTCACGTTACCACATCCTTGATACGTGCTCAAAGCTAATTGTGGCCAAATTAATGCCCGAGTTGTGACTCCTTGATGTAATGCAAGCGTGGCCTAACCAGCCTCCAACTCGTGTGTTAGTGACGACCGCAATTAGCAAGGGCCATGTACTAAGGATAGGGTGACACCGTGTCGTCGAGCCCTAATGTACGAGTTATTTTGATCATCCTTAAGCCCATGGTCAAGGATCGAGACGCCTCATTCAAAATGAGGTCATGTCGAAATGTCGGTGCAGCCTTCGGTGTAGCCTTCGGAGAAAAGTCTCGATCCTGACTGGGGCTTAACCATGATTAGGATGACCCGCGTATTGGGAACTTTACGATGCACTAGACCCTAGGTTCATTTCTTTTGATCGGTGGAAGCCGCGTGCCCTATAGGACCCTCGCCTGGGATAGTCTGTCCTTGGGAGCGTGCAATACAGGTGAAAAACGAGGGGTCTATAGGCGTAGTGATGGCCTCCACTGATCCAGGATTATAGAATAGTTGCGAAAAAGAAGAGCGATCTTTTCCAACCAGTTAGGAATAAATCTGTTTTAAGTAAACGTGAACATAATTAATCAATAATAATAAACCTTCATGTTGCATGAGCCTAAAGCCTGTTTGCCCCAAACACTGACCCGAGTCCATACCTGAGTCTGAAATGAACCTCCTTCTCTGCAGCGCATAAAAGGTGGGTCAGAGTTCCGGGTCATCGCCTGATTAGTGCCGATTCGGACAGTTCATCGACAACTTCATTGAGGTTTTTCCAAATGACTAGCCCGGCAGGAAGTAGTAGCGGGGGTGACAATGCCACAGATCCGAACGGTCTTAGCAGGGAAGAGTTGGTACAGGCTTTAGAGGCCGCCAGGTCCCGGGAAGAGAATGACAGAAAACGCCTCGAGGATATGCAGAATAGGGTCACGGAGATCATGAGACAGAAAGGGGTAGCCATTGTGTTTGAAAATGACGGAGGCTTTGTGGAAATCACTGACAAAGAAGGAATTGAGAATGTGCCGCCTCAAGGGTACAGTCGGGTCCCGCCCCCTCAAACTTCCCCAAATGTTGGGACCTCACGTCCCACCTCCCAAACCGCCACTCACCAAAATGTGCCCATCACTCATGTTCCCCTTGTCCCACCGGGTGTTGCTTCCATGTACCCACCGGGGTTCAATCTATATGACACGGTCCCAAACAGTCAAGCACCCTTGGCCCTATCTACTGCCGGCTTGCCGCCTCCGGCCCTGCCAACCATCTCTAGAGAAGTGCCTTACCCACTCTACTACCCGATGGCCCAAACATCCAAAACTACCCCACCATATATCTCAACAAGCAACCTGGCGCCAGGGTATGTCTACACCCACTTGCCACCTACAAATCCTCCTCCGATAGTCCCCTCCACCACTTCACCTCCCAACGCAGTGCCATTGACAAGTCAAATCATGGGATCCGTCAACTCCAACCCCCATATGGACCCTCAAGTGGGATGGATAGTTGAGAAGCTGAAACAAATGGAGGAAAGGTTCGAGGGAATGAATGAGAAGAAGTTCACCTCGGGAGTCACGGACCCCGATAAGGTCGTCCCCCTCCCTCATCGATTCAAAATTCTGGAAATTGACAAATTTGACGGGACCGCCTGTCCCCAGACTCACCTTATCGCCTACACCTTGGCGATGAGGGCGAAGGGTTGCACCGTGCAGCAAATGGCTGATCACTTTCAGTTGTCCTTAAGGGGAAATGCACTCAAATGGTTCTTCAACTTAAAGGATGAGTCTCGAACCACATGGGACCGGATTAAGGAAGCATTCCTCACCAAGTACCGTTCTAACTTGGAGTGGGAAACCAATCGCACCGATTTGCAAAGCACACTGCAAAACACCAAAGAGCCGATTAGTGAGTTTTACAAAAGATGGAACTACAAATTGGGAGACTTTCCAATCCTCCCACCGAGGATGAACAGTTGGATATATTTCAGTCATGCCTGAAACCCCAACTGCGAGCTTTGATCAGCCATCACTTCTACCCCAATCTCCGAGCCATGGTAACCGCAGGATCCAAATTTGAAAAGGCTCTCAATGAGCAGTCTCCGGCCCAAAATAGTGGGAACTCCTATAGATACCGCCCTCCGACCACCGGTAAAGGGAAAGAAACCCTGGGAACGGTTAACAGCATCCAAGAAGGAAGCTCAAGGCAAGCCACTCAAAAGGGTGGGACTGCAGAAAGGCGTCAGTATATAAGGTTTGAGGATTTCGGAATGCCTATAAGTAAGGTGTTCGAAGGGTTAGTCAAGCAAGGCCTTGTAAAACCTTTGGTCAACTATCAGCCAAGGAATCCCGAGAAACCCCTTGACCAAAACAAAAGATGCGCCTTCCACAATTATCATGGCCACGATACCGATGATTGCTCCGTGATAAAACGCATCATCCTCGACCTCATTGACAAAGGGAAACTTGAACACCCCCGTGGCCCGAGCGTGATTAATAACCCTTTCCCCAACAACCAAGGCATTAATATGATTGAGTTCGAGGAGCCTACACCTGTGAACCTTTTGGAGTTCAATGGCCCAATGGCTCAGATTGGGGAAGAATGGAAGGAAGCTTTATGGGCATGTGTGCAAGAGGGAGATATGAGATGCCCATCCGACTTTATGATCGCCAATGTGATGAGTGCAAGGGTACCCCACCAAAACGCCGATAAATTGGTCGTAATAACACTCACCGAACATGATTTAACGTTTGAACAATGCATGGAGGAGATGGAAAATTCCATTAAGAGTACGTTGGACAGCGAAAGCCAGGGCTCGAATGGGGATAGCCTATCCCATGATGATTGCTTCCATATCATTGAGGCATGTAGTTCATCTACGGGCAAGAGGAAAATTAAACGAAACGGGTCCGAGGTCGCAAAGATCCCAGAAATGATTGACTATGAAGGGTATCTCACCCAAATGAAAGAAGCCGTTCGTTCTCTACCTCACAAGCAGCTCCGGATCCTATGTGAAAGTGATGATGATGAAGTATCCTCAAATGTGGCTCCTTGTGTTTTCTCCCCGAAATTGGAAGAAGAGGAATTTCCGGCCCTGGATGATTTCTTAGCTTTGCCACCACTATCTCCGCCACCGCCGCTGTTTGACGGATCAGCATTCCCAGATAATTATTGTTGCATGCTCACCCTGGAAAAGCTTCGTGAAACTGTGGGAGCCGGGAAGAACCAGAACCGCCACCCTATCTCCCTAGGAGAAATTTGTGGGTCAACATCCACCCCAAAACGAATGGTCACGGTAAATGAGTTAAGGAGGGAGGCATGGTCGTACGGTACCCAAAACCCTCCGCCTATCGGAGATGAGATGATAAAAGTCGATGACTCTTTGGAAGTGAGTGTATTAACTCGATCAGGGCAAGTGCACACGGATAACCCTAAGAAACCTCCACCACCGGAACACCGAGCGCCTCCCCTTCTTGTTGACGAGGCGAAACGCCCAGGTTCCGGAGAGGAGGATCCCATCTTAGCCCAACTTAAGAGGACACAAGCTAACATATCTTTGTGGTCCCTCCTTACTTCCTCCTACCCTCATAAGCTCAAGTTGGAGGAATGCTTGGGCCACACTATGGTACCCACCACAGCTACCCCCGAGGAAGCCGTGCAAATGATCGGAAGTGTTCAGTACGGAAATATCATCACATTCACAGATTTGAATTTGCCGAAGTTTGGGGCTAGCCATAACGAGGCCCTTTACATCACGGTACAATTGGATGATCGCCGCCTCCCTCGGGTTCTGGTCGATAACGGCTCTGCCATGAATGTCCTCCCCGCTAAGATGATGGATCTACTTGGCCTTGAGACCACCGACCTAAAGCCTTCCGTGATCACTGTCAAGGCTTATGATTCCACGGCCCGCTCAGTCTTAGGGGTGGCCACTTTGAACCTTTGGTTTGGGAAACAAATGATGCCGACCGACTTCCAAGTGCTTGACATCCCCATATCCTTCACTGCCTTATTGGGACGCACGTGGCTCCACAAAGTCAATGGGGTCGCCTCCACTCTCCATCAATGTGTGAAATACGTTCAAGGGGGTAACTTGACAACTATTTATGGGGACAGTGTGACCACAGAAGGAACCAACACCAATGGGATTCCTGTGTTAGAAATTAAGCATGAGGGAAGCGGCATGGTTTTGACCGGCTTCACAGAAGTACCACCCAAAACCCACATTTGTTGTGTAGATCTCACGCTCACCAAGGATAAGATTCCTCATGCGATGAGAATGATGCGTCTGATGCGCTACCTCCCAGGGCTCGGACTAGGAAGGAAGCTCCAAGGGACTCACAAGATTGTTGAGATCAAAGAGCAAAACACGCTTTATGGCTTGGGATACAAACCCACCCCCGGAGACCTCAAGATGGATAAGGAAATGGCTCGGAAGAAAAGCCAAGCCAGGGCTCAAGGGATTCCGTTTAAAACCCCTAACCTTCGTCCATATACCTTTGATATGAGTCGTTACTTTGTGAAGGGGGAGTTCAAGTCGAACCCCCAGAGCCAAGAGAGCCGATGATGACCAATTGGGATAAGTTGCAAGAGGATCTCAAAAGGTTCCGAGGGGTGGTGGCAAACCCCGTGAGGAGGGTATTTCTGGATACGCCCAAGATAAAAGATCCTATCGATACTACTATCAGCCACGAATACACCTTCAAGGGGGTGCCCGAAATGGTAAAAGAGTTTGAAACCTTGTCTGTGACGGGAGCTAGCAAGGAAAGGGGATCCGTCTGGGGACAAAATGGCGGATACAAGTTTGAAGAGGTAGTTCCTAAGGGCGCTGCCAAGGATGCTATGGGCAATGAGTGGAATGGTGTGGTAATGCAAAGAATTTTCGGAGAAGACATGGTTGTACCTGACCTAATTGACTTCGAAAAGGAAATGATTGCCGTGATTGAGGGTGGACCTCTTGCAACCTTTGACCCACACACTCTTGCAAAGCCAACGGACATGCCTCTGAAAAATTGGGTAACCTTCTCTGGACCGGTGGCAAGCAAAGAAGAAATGACCGCGAAACTTGGACTGGTCCCTCGTCCCCTAGAGTCAAGTGTCGTAGGATCCAATGTAGTTGAGTCTCCCCAATCTCTTGTCTTTGAATTCGATTCTGTCTCCTCCGAGGGCCTCACACCCGAGGATTATGAACTTGTAGCCAACGTTGTATTCCCGTTTGCATTGAATGAAATGATAGACCTTTCCGAGTATCCCCTCATTGCCAACTTATTAGATGATAAATTAACTAATAATCTGAAAATGGTTAATAATGAATCACCTAATAATGCAGACGCACTAAACGATCCAAACATTAAACAGTCATCAAAGCAGGTTGTTGATCAAGAGGAAAATCGTGCCCAAGCTGCCGAAGTGGTTTTGACTAAGGTGAATTTGGGAACCGAAAATGAGCCGAAGGAGACACAGATTGGGGAATACTTCAAAGGGGCCGAAAGGGAAGCTTTGGTTGAGCTACTCAAAGAGTATGTAGATGAGTTTGCATGGTCTTATAAGGATATGCCAGGGTTGGATGCTTCGATCGTGGAACACAGGATCCCCGTGGACCCCGAGGTGAAACCCGTTAAGCAAAAACTTCGGCGGATCAAACCAGAATGGTCCCTGCAGGTTAAAGAAGAGATTGAGAAGTTGCTTCGGGTCGGATTTATAAGAGTGACAGAATACCCCTCATGGCTCTCCAACATAGTGACGGTCACAAAGGCCAACGGAAAGGTTCGATGCTGCATCGACTTTAGGGATCTCAACAAAGTGAGTCCCAAAGATGACTTTCCCCTCCCAAGCATCGACATGCTAGTGGATACAACCTCTAGCTTTGAGGTTAAGTCTTTTGTGAATGGCTTCGCCGGATATAACCAGATTAAGATGGAAGAGGACGACCAGGAAAAAACTGCCTTCACCACCCCATGGGGAACCTTTTGCTATACCGTGATGCCTTTCGGGTTGCGAAACGCTGGGGCTACCTACCAAAGAGCTGCGACCGTACTCTTCCACGACATGATCCATAAGGAAATAGAAGTGTATGTCGATGACATGATCGTGCATTCTAAGGGCTCTGACGGGCAACATTTGATAGACTTGAGAAAGTTCTTTGACAGGCTTAGGAAGCACTCCATGAGACTTAATCCGGCCAAGTGCACTTTTGGGGTTTCTCGTGGCAAGGTTTTAGGATACATGGTCACCGAACGGGGCATCGAAATTGATCCTCAAAAGGTTAAGGCAATTGTGGAAATGAGGCCGCCTCGCACCCAAACAGAGGTAAAAGCCTTCATGGGAAAGTTGCAATACATCAGCCGCTTCATAAACCAACTCACTCCCATTTGTCAGCCCATCTTCAAACTGCTAAGAAAGAATGACGAGGTCAAATGGAATGGGGAGTGCCAAAAAGCCTTCGACAAGATTAAGGCCTACCTCATCCACCCGCCAATCCTATGCCCTCCGCACAAAGACAAGCCACTCTTTCTTTACCTAACGGTGACTGATGCGTCGATAGGAGCAATATTGGCCCAAGATAAGAAAGATTCAAAGGTGGAAAATGCCATCTACTTTGTGAGCCGTAAGCTACAAGGAAGCGAGCTCAACTACTCCCCAATTGAGAAGACTTGCGCAGGATTGGTATGGGTCGTGAGAAAGTTAAAACATTACATGCAGGTTCATCCGATACAATTTATTTCCAAAATAGACCCCATCAAATGCTTATTGGAAAAACCATCTTTGTCTATGAGGCTTGCCAAATGGTCCTTCTTCTTAGCCGAGTACGATATCAGCTATGTGTCGAGAAAGACAGTCAAAGGAAGGGTTTTGGCAGAACACTTGGCAGATTTCCCTAGTAATGAAGAAAGGGGGCCCGAACCGAAATTCCCAGATGAAGGAATCTTTACCCTCGAGGGAGGAAATAGGTGGCAATTGTTCTTCGACGGAGCGGTCAATAAAAGAGGAAACGGTGTAGGATTGCTCTTGGTGAACCCAAAAGACGAGCACACCCCCATCGCCATCAAATTGAACTTTGATGTCACCAACAATGCCGCAGAATATGAGGCATGCACAGCCGGTTTGGAGGCAGCCTTGGAAAGGAATGTTAAGGAGTTGGAAGTATACGGCGATTCGGCCTTGATTATCAACCAAGTCTCGAACAAATGGAAAACACTGGATCCCGGTTTTCGAAAATATTATGCCTATATGGAAGAGCTCATAGCACAATTCCAAGAGGTCAGCTTCCATTACCTGCCGAGGGACCGGAACCGTTTCGCCGACGCCCTAGCAACTTTGCCTTCATTAGTAGAAATCCCCGAGGGAAAATTGATAAAACCATTTCGGGTCGGGAGAAAGGAAAGCCCAGCATACTGCTTCGAAATCGGAGCAATCCTGGAAGAGGTAAAGGAGCCATGGTACAACCAGATTTACCAATTCCTCAAAGAAGGAGAAGCTTCCTTCATGAATGAAAAGGGAGAGTATTTGCACGGGATCAAAGCCAAAGGTATGACGGCACTCAAGCGGTTGGCATCCAATTACGTCATCCTGGGGGACATCCTATACAAAAAACGCCATCAGGGCCTTCTCCTTAGATGCATAAGTGGGGAAAGGGCAAAAGAACTCATGCAAGAAGTTCATGGTGGAGTGTGTGGTCCTCATATGAACGCAAGGGCATTAATGCAAACCATTCTGCGGATGGGTTACTTCAGGATCTCAATGGAAACAGATTGCATGCAATTCGTAAGGAGGTGTGATAAATGTCAGCGTTTCTCCAACCTCAACCACCTACCGCCTCATCATCTCTACTGCATGACTACACCATGGCCCTTCTCAACATGGGGCATAGATGTCATCGGTAAAATCTCCCCGTCTGGTAGCAATGGTCACGAGTTTGTTTTGGTAGCCGTGGATTACTTCACAAAGAGGGTAGAGGCTAAGTCATACTGGGTCCTCACCTCCAAGAAGGTGGCGGGATTTATAGAAGAGAATATCATGTGCCGGTACGGGGTCCTGAACGAGGTCATTACCGACAACGGCTCGCACTTCGAGGGTGAATGTGATCGATTATTGGGAGAATTCCGAGTTACTCACCACAAGTCCTCCCCATATAGACCCCAGACCAATGGCGCGGTAGAAGCCGCCAACAAAACGCTTGAGAGGATCATTAGAAAGATGGCAACACGGGGAAGAGATTGGCCCGAAAAGCTACACCTAGCTTTGTGGGTGTAGATACCCTGATCTCGCACCCCTAAAAACCCACCTTGAATCGGTCTAAACCCGAAAATTGACCTAAAACCCTTGATTTGGCTGCGCGGGACTGCCGTGAGCCTTATCGGTGCATCGAATGGATAAACGGGCTTCAAATTCATGATCAGAGCGAAAAAACGAGCAAACAGGCAAAAATTTCGTTTTTCGAGGTGCGGGACCGGAAACGGGGCCCACAACCCCCCGAACTGCTCGCTGTTATCCATTCTGTGCATTAAAAATATATTATTACCTTTCCTTGCTAATTGACATATTTCAGATATACCGGCGTGACCACAAAATTATTCCAAGCAACTTTCATGTTGGGCCCGCGGACAACCGGGACACCGGAGCGCGCACGACGGAGCGGAAAGCCGGAGCCGGAAAGATGGTTATCCAAATTGGAAAATATCTCAAAATATCTTATCAACTGGTCAAGAAGAACAAAAAATATATTATTGTCGTTCCTTGCTCATAAAAATATTTCAGATATACCGGCCTGACCAGAAAAATATTCCGAGCAACTTTCATGTTGGACTCGCGGACAACCGCGACACCGGAGACGCGCACAACGGAGCAGTTGCGGAGCGGAAAGCCAGAACAGAGATAAGGAAGATGACTTTAAGCCTTAGTCAAGAAGGATAGATGATGAATCCACCAATTTACAACCTCCCCCCTCCAAGTTACAACCAATTTACCACCTCCCTCCTCCTATATACACCACTCTCATCCATTTCAAAAAGAGAGACACAAAAATAAAAAGAAAAAAAAACCCTACCATCCTCCACTCTCATTCTCTCTCAACAAGAACACCACCACCACACCATCACCACACCACCACTCATACGCCACCCCTACACCACCCATAAATCACCAAACAAACCACAAAAAACACATCAAAGCCAAAACTTTGATCAAACACAAAGCAAAAAGAAAAGAAAAAGTCTTCACTTGGTTGACAAAGGGAGCACCCATAATCTCAAAAGCTAGGTAAAACTCTATGTAAACCTTGGCTCTTTAGATATGTAAGCAATATTGGGAGTGGTTTGGAACCTAGTCAAATAATGACTAGGTTTCCTTCATCTTCCATGTTTTTTTTAGCTTTGTAAAGCTTTGTTTATGTATATAAATGATGATCATGTGATGCTAATACTCAGTTTATTATGTTTATATATGTTCATAATAGTCATAATATTCATATGCTTTAATTTGTGTATGAAAATCTTCATGTTTCTCTCAAAGGGCGTAAATCTGCCCTCTTTGGCTTTCCTTCATGATGATGCATGTGAAAATCATTATTTGTTGATAAATAGCTCTTGGATAATGTTGTTAACATGTTAAATATCAAAGTCCTTGAGTTTCATGCCTTGTTTTGAAGATATAGTAGTGTTTTGAGGTCTATAATCATGCCTCATATAATCAGTTTTTACTTTCTGTATGGAGTCTTGATTTTGATGAGCTTGTAAATCCATCTTAGATTGGTTTTATGGTTTAGGTCAAAGAACAAAAGTTGTTCATAACATGTTTAAATATATGATCCTAAAGTTTCATGTTCAGATACCATGCCTAGATCATATTTTCATGCATAAATTTGGGTCTCAGTGATTCTGAGTTGTTTATTCACTGTGGTACCTTTCTGTGTTCTTGGGCTTCAAACTTGATGAAAATTAATTTTCTGGACAAATATCAAAACATGGATTTTGTTCTACACGAACTCAGGATGATTATCATATTTTTTATACATTTTTTGGATCAGTGTAAGTGCTCATTTCAAACATATGTTTCAAACTCAAAAATTCAGATTCTGCACTTCCAGTTTCTGACATTTAAATGTCAGAAACCTTTTGAACCACTAAAACTCATCCTATGAACTCCAAATTTTGGTATATTCATGTTTTATGCGTGGTATTCAACTTTTGTTCTTTGGGTTTTGTCATATTCCCAAGCTAAGATGGTGAAAATTGGTGATAAACATGCTAAGGTTTCTGTTTGCCTTTTCTGGGCTGAATTTTGTGATCAACTTTATTGCATGTGTTTGGGGCCTAAACTTGGTCCAAAAAGTCTACAAAAACTCCCTTGTGATCCCCAGTATTCAGGGATTAACCCCCAATTTTTTATTTTTGGAATCGTATTGATTTTAGGACAGGTACGACGGCTCGGGGGACGGAAAGTGTCACCGAAATCAACAAAAGCACCGTCGAGGATATTTATTATTATTTGTGGGATTTGTCTCCCCTATTTTTTGTATATGTGTAATTGTGTAATCTCCCCTCCCGTGGATGTATTATTGCTTGCTTGATATGATCAGAACCATTCTTGAAAACCAATCGGGGAATCCACTCAAACCGAGTTCCCGGTTGTGAATAAAAATGAAACTTCCTAGAATAGGAAGACCTCCATATATATTTCATCACCATTTTTTGGTAGGGCATAAAATCCAAGTTAAAAGGCATAAAATTGAATATAAGTGGCACGCATATATAGACCATCACGGGCGAAGAGTGCCTATCCCCTTCTCTTCTCGTAACTTAGCCCCCGAACCCATTTTCTCAAAAAAGGTTTTTTCTTCATTTTTCCTAAAATCAAAATGAGGTGGCGGCTCTTGCAATCAAATCACATCATCAAGAGGAAACCATTGTGTGAGAACCGAGCGCATTTCCAAAAGCGCATCAGCACGAGACGGGCGCGAACCGCTTTCACGGGCGGTCATTTCGCGGTGATCCGATCATCTCGGGCGCGGGCTCTCACAGTGGCTACTCTGCTGGGGATTTGTTTTAAAGTGGGCTAGACTCTAAATCATTGTGTGTGCCATGCTTTATGTGCCTTACTTGGGGTGTATATATCTGTGCCCTAACTTCTGTTTTGCAGGGGCGTTTTTTCGCTTATCTTATTTGTATATATATATATGCATTGCGTGGTGAGTGATTCCCCAAAAAAGGGGTAAAACAAGTAAAAAGGAAAAAAAAAATGATTTTCTTGTTTTCTTTACGTGCTTTCAAAATGATTTTTCGAAATCATAGATACCTCACACACATGCACGTTTTTTGAAAAGCGTCTTAGAATCTCAAACCCGAGACGGTAAACCTGGGGCATAAGGGAGCTCACTTGACTTCCCCATAGGGTCAACGGTATACTGTTTCCCCCTTAGCAGCGCCTACGGTCGCTGTGATGGGTATAAGCCAAGCTTCAAAAGCCGAAATGCGATGTCCATATTCTTTCGAAAATAACACGTCATAGACTTCATGTCGGTTTTTGTCTAAAAAATTTTACTTCAATCCTATGAATTCCCAAAAGGTTATAATCGACCTCAATTGTGGATATCGTGTTGAAATTCTTGGATTGACTTGAAATTGTCAAGACCCTCACATAGACCGTAACCGAATGGTGGATCCCAGATAGAGTATAGGCCCTTCGTTAGGGGCTCGGACGGCCAATAGTACAGTACAGGTGAAAAACGTTGGTCCTATACTTTGGAGATGGTATCCACTATTCCAAGATTCATGCAAAAACATGTCAAAATAAAGCAAGTGCTTATCCGGCATTCTAGGATTGATTTTGATTTTTGAACTCCTTTTGAATCAAACTCGGAAAATCTCGATCCTTTTCACTCTCTAATCAGCCCTAAACACCATCCCTTTCAGATACTCTAAGCCTGGCATCTACTTGGAAAGGGGGAGCTAGAAACAGTAAAGGGAGGTTGATCCGAGTTGCCGAGACAGTGCCTGTAACCGAAGAAGCTATTGCAATGGCCCAGGAAGGAAATGAGGAAGCCTATGTGCCGCCACCAGGTCTTCAAGCATGGTTGTAGCAGAATGTGTTGGGTCAGATGAGGATTCAGCAAGATGAGCTACTGTCTACACTTGTGCAGATGCAGAATCAGAATAGTAATGGGGCTCCCAACGGCAACCCCAACAGAAATCCCAATGGCGATCCGAACGTTAATCAGACCGGAAATGGAGTTCCCAATCCTAATCCCAATGGCAATACAGGTCCCAATGGAAGTGGCATCCCTACCATCAACTTGAATCCTATTGGTAGCAACACCATCGGCCAGAGTCATCACCAAAACATCCCTCCTCAGGGTAATGTGGCTCATCCAGACTTCAGTGGCACTCACCAGCCCTTCATCCTGAATCCAGCAAATTTTGCTGTGCATCCGTCTCAGTATCCGCCTGATCATAATGCCTTTGCTCAGTATATGCAGACTCTGTATCCGAATCAGCAGCCCAACGCTTATGGTGCGTTTGCTAGCGGTGCCTCTCAGATTAATCAAGGAACTTCCCAGGGGCAAGATCCTAACCTAGTCCGCCAAATGGAAGCGTTCTAAAAGGGTGTCCCATATGTACCCTTTACTAAAGCTGAGATTGAAATGAGCGAAATGAGCGAAATGTTGAGAAAGGTCATGAATAAAGGGGAGTTTTCTGCAGATTCCTTGAAATTATCTCCATTTGCTGTTCTGCCTCCGAAATTCAAAATGCCCGATGTGGAGAAATTTGACGGTACAGGTTGCCCAATGGCCCACATGAAATCTTACGCTCATGCAATGCAGTCTCGTGGGGCTAATGTTGGTGCGATGGCCTCCAACTTCCATCTGACTTTGGTAGGAGCCGCTAAGCAGTGGTTTATGACTGTGGATGCCAATCTGGTTGATAATTGGGGGAAGCTCGTGGATGAATTCCAGAAGCGATACAAAGATAACTCCAACTGGGAGAAGAGCCGTCGTGACCTCGATTCGTGTGCTCAGCGTGAGAAGGAATCCTTTTCTGAATTTGCAAGTAGCTGGAGGAAGAAAGTTGCTTAAACTCTGGAGAGGCCTGACAGTGCCGAGCAAACTCGTATTTTCCTTAAGAATCTTCAGCCGGTGTATGCAGATAAGATGAAATATCTCCCGTTTCCAGATTTTGCTTCTATTCTTGATGTGGGTTCTCGTATTGACGAAGATGTCCGAACTGGGGTGATCAAGATAAATTCTTCTCCTAGCTCCTACAGATTCCGATCCGCTGCTAAAGCCCCGGCACCAGTTGTGAACAATGTTGCCATGATCCATGCTCCTTTTTGGAACAGGAATGTGGGACCAAGCCGGAGCAGCTACAATAGGGCACCTCCGTGTTATAATCAAGACGGGTCTGTGAACTCTGTCACCGATCAGCGAAGGAATGGTGGAAATCGGAGAGATCGCCATTTTGATAAATTCAGCGCTCCATTGTCTACTATCTTTCAAGGATTGGTCGCCCAAGGAGTACTAAAGCCGATAGAAGGATACCGCCCGCCTAATCCGCCTCCTAAGAATTGGGATGCAAGTAAATATTGTTCATACCACGTATCACCTGGTCATACGACAAATGAATGTTTGAGTTTGAGACACACTCTGCAAGACATGATAGACGATGGACTCATTTAGAAGCCGCCCCAACCAAATGTGGTGACTAATCCCTTGCCAGGGATCCATGTGATCGAGTTTGAAGGAAACTACTCAAGGACTAGTTTCATCGTTCCGAAGAAAGCTTTGAATTACACTGTAACTCCTGTTATCTCCGAAGATTTTGAATGCCATATGATATCTTGGGATTCGATTTTGTCTAGTGCTAAAGCTGTTAAGGAGCAAAAGGCCCCTGTTAAAAAGGCCACTTGGGTTGGCGGAAATGTGAATCACCTCACTCGCTCGGGAAGAGCCTATCAGCCTCCAAATCCCGAGGCAAGTGAATTGGGAAAGGATAAAGAAGAAGTCCCCGCTCAGAAAGAGAAGGTCGCCGAGAACCCGGTCTTGACCCAGTTAAAGAAAACCCAGTCTAATATATCCATTTGGGGTTTGCTCTCGTCTTCACAGGAGCACCGAGACGTGTTGGTTAAAGCTCTTGCTCAAGCTGTCATCCCGATCGAGACTTCTCCCAATGACCTTGTCCACATGATCGGCAACATTCATTTTGGGAATATCATCACTTTTACCGATCTCGATGCACCAAAAATTGGTCTTAATCATGTCGAGGCTCTGCACATCACAGTTGGGGTCGGAGGTGAGCACTTAGCTCGTGTTTTGATCGATAATGGCTCCTCAGTAAATGTATGCCCCGTGCATGTTCTCGCAGATTTGGGAATCAAGATAACTGATTTGGCCCCATTTTCTCAAGTGGTTCGTGCTTACGATAGCACCAGTCGCTGTGTTCTGGGTGTTGTCCTTCTCACTCTCACCATTGGCCCTCTTGTCATGCCGATTGAATTTCAAGTGATTGATATCAAGTCCTCATTCAGTCTACTCTTGGGACGCCCTTGGATCCATGGAGTAAGAGGGGTAGCTTCCTCCTACCATCAGTGCATCAAGTTCATCCACGACAATCATGTAGTGGTAGTTCATGCCCAAGGTGATACGCAAGTTCATGACCTCCCGATTTTGGGAATTGAGCACAAAGATACTGGCATCTTCTTGAGTGGTTTTGAAGTGATCCCACAAGCTCGGATCCATGCTATTGAATATGTCAAGGAGACCGATCTAATAGGTAGAAAGCGGACCAGGCATGGAGACGCAATGGCCTTGAATATGGTCAAGAAGATGAAGTTCCTACCTATGACGGGGCTTGGAAAAGAGCAACAAGGGTGTATTGAACCTATCAAGGATGATGTTCCATTTTTCTTCCTTCCTTTTGGGCTTGGCTACAAACCGAGTCCTGCCGAAATCGCCGAAGCTGTACGTCAGAAAAGGGAGAGACAGACTGCTATCAAAAGTGGAAGGACCTATAAGCTCCCCCCACTCCGTCCTTATGAAAAGTCCTGGAAGGGATATTTTGTTTGCAAAGTTGAAGATGTCGTGTATGTTATGCCTTTTGAGCCAGTTATTGGCATTAATGAAAAGCCTCATGCTGGATGGGAAGTATTTGAGAATATCAAGATGGTCGATGAAAACTTTGATGTGGGCAGTTCCTATAAGCAACTGGACCCGATTATTCCGTGGAATATTGATGAAGAAGATGATGTCTTCGGGTTGTTTGAAGGAATTGGTCTTGAAGACGGATATGTGGTTATGATCGAAAATGGTAATGGTGAAGCTTATGACCCGGTGAAGCACCTCAAGCCGGCAGTGGCACCACTTAATAACTGGTCCAGAACCACTGGCCCGCTCGCTACTACTGACACTCTGGTGGAGCAGTTTGGTTATGTTCGCCCTGATGGCCCCGCTTTTGAACCCTTTGTGCTATCTAATGTTGTTTCCGGGACTCCCGAAGAGGACCTCACTGTCGAGGACCTCGACGCGGTCGCCGAGCTTGTACTCCCCTCTTTTGTGAATGAAGTTTCCTCTATTCCGCTTACTCCTCGGTTGCCAATATTTTAAAAAATGATTTAACAAATGAAAATTTAACAACAACTAAAGTTAATCATGAATCTTTAAAAAACATAAGTCAAGATGAAAAAGACTATTTAATCGAGTTAAACAGGTTAGCAAAACAGCGTGGGAACGAAAATTAGAAGCCTGTGGGGAAAATCTGTCTACCATCAATCTGGGGCTGAATGAAGAAGTCAAAGAAATGAAGATCGGGAGCTTCATGCAAGGGGCTGACAGGGAACAGCTGATCAGTTTACTCAAAGAATTTGTTGATGTGTTTGCCTGGTCGTATGAAGACATGCCAGGGTTAGATCCGACGATCGTGGAACACCGAATTCCTACCTTTCCTGACGCCAAACCGGTCAAGCAGAAACTACGCAGAATCAAGCCGCAGTGGGCCCTTCAGGTTAAAGAGGAGATCGAGAGGCTGCTACAAGTAGGCTTCATCCGAGTTGTGGAGTATCCCCAATGGTTGTCCAATATGGTCACAGTTGAAAAGGCGAACGGCAAAGTCCGGATATGTGTTGATTTCAGAGACCTCAACAAGGCTTGCCCGAAGGATGATTTCCCGTTACCAAATATTGACATTTTGGTGGACTCGGTTGCAATGCACAAAGTGAAGTCGTTCGTTGATGGAATGGCGGGTTATAACCAAATTAAGATGGCAGTAGAAGATCAAGAGAAAACTTCCTTCATCACCCCGTGGGGGACGTTCTGCTATACTGTGATGCCTTTCGGTCTTAAAAATGCCGGAACCACTTATCAAAGAGGTGCTACGACCCTTTTTCATGACATGATCCACAAAGAGCTTGAAATCTACGTGGATGACATGATTGTGCACTCAGTTGAAGAAGGCGCTCAGCATCTGATTGACCTCAGAAAGTTCTTCGAAAGGTTGCGGAAGTACCACATGAAATTGAATCCTGCTAAATGCACATTCAGTACTGTCCGAGGCAAAGTCTTAGGTTTCTTGGTAACTGAAAAAGGGATTGAAGTCGACCCCGACAAAATAAAGGCCATCACAAAAATGCCTCAACCTCGAACTCAAAAAGAGGTGAAAGGTTTCTTGGGAAGGATTCAATACATTAGCAGATTCATACGGCAGTTAACCATGATGTGTGAACCGCTCTTTAAGCTCCTAAAAAAGGACACCGATCGATCATGGGATGAAGAATGCCAGATTGCTTTTGAAAAGGTCAAAGAATACTTGACAAGCCCACCGGTCTTGGCGCCACCTCATTCGTACAAACCCTTACGACTGTACCTAACAGTTACTGATACTGCAGTAGGAGCAATGCTTGCACAAGAAAAAGAGGACTCCTGGGTGGAAAGTGCCATCTATTTTGTTAGCAGAAAGCTACAAGGGAGTGAATTGAACTACTCAGCGTTGGAAAAGGCATGTACCGGTTTGGTTTGGGTCTCGCAGCGATTAAAAATTTATCTGCAATCCTTACCTGTCCAGATTATATCCCGAATGGATCCAGTGAAGTACATCCTCGAAAGGCCAACCATGTCCAATCGAGTGGCCAAGTGGGCTTTTCTCTTAAGCGAGTTTGATATGACTTACGCAACGCCTAAGTCCATTAAAGGAAGGGTGATAGCAGACCAGCTTGCAGATTTGGCTCTTGATCTTGAGCCCGGACCAGAAGCTCAGTTTCCCGATGAAGGGATCTATACTGTTGATTGTTCGGAGAATAAGTGGCAACTCTTCTTTGATGGGGCTGCCAACAAGAGAGGTTTCGGAATTGGAATCTTGCTCATTGATCCAAGTGATGCGCACACGCCCATTGCTATCCGGTTAGACTTCGACTGTTCGAATAACACAGCAGAGTATGAGGCTTGCATCGCCGGCCTGGGAGAAGCATTAAATCGAGGGGTCAAAGAAATTGAAGTGTTCGGGGACTCCGCCTTGATCATCAATCAGGTCGAGGGAAAATGGAAAATCCTGGATCCAAGACTACAGCAGTATCATATTCGACTGGTAGCGCTCACAGAACGCTTCTCAGATATCTCATTCCATTATCTCCCAAGGGACCGAAACAGATTCGCAGATGCATTGGCTACCCTAGCCTCCATCATGGAATTCCCTGCAGATGTTATGGTAAAGCCGTTTGTGGTTAGTAAGAGATCAATCCCAACCTACTGCCTGGATATTGAGCTAGAAAGCGAAGAGAATGAAGAGCCGTGGTATACAGACGTATGGAATGTGCTCAGGAATGGGACCTACCCTCCAGAAAGGGACAAAAGGGCAAGGATTGCAATGCGCAGATGGGCCTCCCAATTTGTGATTTCCGGAGATCAGTTGTACAAAAGGTATCATCACGGACCAAATTTGCTCTGTGTAGATAAGACTGAGGCGAATAGAATCATGGATGAAATCCATGGGGGACTGTGTGGACCCCACATGAATGGGCACATGCTCGCTAAGAATATAGTGAGGCAAGGGTACTACTGGACCACGATTGAAAAGGATTGTATGATGAAAGTGCGAACCTGTGATCAGTGTCAGCGGTACGCTAGTCTACAACATCTGCCGCCACACGTTCTTTATCAATCAACTGCTCCTTGGCCTTTATCCACATGGGGGATAGATGTTATTGGTCAGGTCAAACCGAAAGGTTCGGGTGGGCAAGAATACGTGCTCGTAGCTATCGATTACTTCACCAAGTGGGTTGAGGCCGCTGCTTACAAAGTTTTGAATGCCAAGAAGGTAGCCGAGTTCATTCGTACCAACATTTTCTACAGATATGGGGTCCCTTATGAGATGATCTCAGATAATGGAACTCACTTTGAAGGGGAAGTCAACCGATTGCTGACGAATTCCGGGTGGTCAGACACAAGTCATCCCCCTATCGACCCCAAGCCAATGGAGCGGTAGAAGCGGCAAACAAAACCCTGGAGAACATCATTAGAAAGATGGCTATCACTGGAAAAGATTGGTCCGAGAAGCTGCCTTTAGCCTTGTGGGGATACCACACATCTGTTCGGACACCGACTGGGGCTACTCCTTATTCACTTGCATATGGCATGGAAGCAGTTCTCCCGATTGAGCTTGAAATCCCCTCTATGAGAGTGCTACTTGAGAATCAAGTGTCTGAAGTTGATTGGTTACAAAGTCGCCATGAAGAGTTAGCATTGCTCGATGAAAAGCGGTTGTTGGCCCTTGAGCACAATCGTGCGTACCAGCGCAGAATTGCCAGAGCATTTAAAAAGAAAGTGAAAGACCGCAATATC
This sequence comes from Campanula takesimana, assembly GCA_026119855.1. Taxonomy (NCBI): domain Eukaryota; kingdom Viridiplantae; phylum Streptophyta; class Magnoliopsida; order Asterales; family Campanulaceae; genus Campanula; species Campanula takesimana. The sequence continues at coordinate 192,232 of JAOWBW010000983.1, forward strand.
AAAATGGGAGATCTTGTGCTGCGAGAAAAGCCACCAAGTTATGTCGACCCCCGAGGGAAATGGAAGTCTCCGTGGTTGGGCCCCTACATTGTCAAGAAGATACAGTCTGGTGGAGCCATGTTCCTGCAAACTGAATTTGGAGAAGACCTTGTTCAGCCCTGCAACCTCAGCAAATTGAAGAAGTATTATGCGTAGAAGACGCAGAGATTTGTGTTTCCTATCGAGTCTGTAAAAAAAAAAAAAAAAAAAAAAAAAGCGCAAAAGACAGCCCCACTAGAGGTGAAAACCCGAAAGGGCAGTTCTAGGTAAAAATCAGGAGGCGCGCAAAATTTCATGTAACTGTGTCGAACTACGTTGACCTGAGCCTCTAAAGAGGAACGTAGGCAACCTTCGGGTCCGGTCATTAAAAGTAAAGAAAGCTTTTTATTCCCCACGTTGAACTTGCAAACATTACATTCAAAAGGAAAAACAAACACAACAAACTTTGAAATAAAAACACATCATCTTGGCGTGGCAACCAAGGATTAAAGCGAAAATAACTGAAACTTTATTCAGGGACTGAGACGATCGAACACGTTCGGATAAGGACCCATCGAGCTTTCTCCCCTTTGATTCTCAGAGTTCGTTGCATCAGGCTGGGTGTTCCTTGAAGTTGAGCCCCGATCATTTCTGCGGCGTCCGGATCGATGACCGCTGCGTGGTTGACTCCCGCTAATCTGATTCTGGAAAACTGTCGGCCCTGTTATCTGGGAATAGTAATCCCCAGACAGAATTTCTGGACCTACGAGCTCCAGTACCAAAGCTGCAATGGTAGCGTTTCTTCAGCAATTTGAGGGCCCAACCACTCAAGATATTCCAAAGTGGGTTCATAAAATGTGTCCCATTCACCCCGGCGCCTGCCTCGACCGATGTGTGCACCATTCTGATACCAAACCTCTTTGATCAAGTTGCATATTTTGGTACTCACCGGAATTATCTGTGATGGGAAGGTCAGAAAAGGGGATCCCTTGGACTTGTCCGAACTGGCGAGCCACCCGTTGGCCCAAGTAGAAAGTGGTGGAGCGAAGCCCAGCCAGCCAGATGAAGGAATGACCCGCACTCGTAATGAGATACCTGCTCAAACCCAATGCGGAGGCACCCACGTGATGTCTGCCGATGTGATCCGCCAAAAGTGTCCAACCCACTCCTTGACGTTAGTGGCAGTTTTGCCTGTATAAACCTCGCCTTGGAAGCATAGAAGGGGTATAGTCTGGATTCGACACCGGCCGAATGATCTTGAGATGCTCCTGAAGCCAGATCTGCAATAGAATGGGGCTGCCCGACGTGAAAGCATCACCTCTGGGATAGTAGCCGTCCAGCCCATGCAAAGTCTCAGCCAGAGGACAGTCATCACGTTGCCGGCACCACGCTTGCAAGAATCAACGATGTCCACCATCCTTGAGTCGATGAAGCCATCGTAAGAAACGAAAACATCTCTGCAAATAGGCACATAACCAAGGCAAAGTCCCTACGGTCGGAGTACACCGGTTATGAGGGTCAGCCTCGCCAAAGAGTTCGGGGAACAAGTAATGTCAAGGTGGGTCCCATGAAGGAGAACCCTTGAGAAGTCAATTCAAAGCCGAAGGTTTCAATGAGCCACCGAGCAGTTGTCCTGCGGAAGTGGGCACCATGGCCCTCGCCGTAATGGTATTGCCTGTAATGGCGCAGATTCCTCAAAGGTGGGACACAGTTCGTCTTGATTGAAATTGAACAAGTGGTTCCGGTTGACCAGAAAACAGAAGCACCCGCGGATCATCTCCCACTGAATGGAAGCTTCCTCAGAGTAAAGAGCAACTTGAAATGATAGTTTTCTTCTAGCACCGCTCGTACATTATTGGGTATGAATTCACCCAGCAGTCGAGTCCTACCCGTATTCTTCGATGTTAACCAGGGTTTGGCCAAGATTAGCCATTTTAGAAGGGAAATGAGCTAAAGGATGCAAAGCAGGAAAGAAGGAGAAGTTGGTTGGTGTGAGAAATAAGAAGAGCTCCCCCTCCCCTTTTATAACCTCCCAAAAACTCGCCTAAATCATCAGTATTCCAAAAGGGGTTGTCTCCCCGTCCCCCTAGCCAAAAGCAAGGTTCGAAAAGTCAAAAACCCAGCAGAAAGGTGTCAGTCGTCCGTACGCCGGCTCTAGAAAAGCTGACATTTTCCTTGTCCTCATCCCTAGGCATTGAACCTTGTCCCCTTTATCATGAATATAACCGCAGCCGCCCTCTGAAATCCGGGCTTGATTCAGTGTTGGTCATTAATCGCGAGTCGGTGTCATTTTTAAAAAAAAAAAAAAAAAAAAGAGTATCCGGAATTTCAGAATAAAAGAAAGATTGTGTTCGGTCAGAATAATCCAATTTTTATCTGTGTGAATCACATCTGCCACTGCATGCAAAGCTAACTTGCAGATCAACGGACGAAGCCGATCCTGTTATCCCTCCCAATAGCAAAAAGAATCAGTCGGGGTTAAAACAGCACCAGTGGATCACACAAAGCGGTGGTCTCTCGCTTAAAAAAAGTACCAAAAATCTCATCACACAGCAAAAAAAAGGCAGAAAGAATCTGGACGGCGCAGAATGCAGCGTATCCTTGATTTTAGTTGTGTGTACATAAATGGCTTCAGTTGTTTATTGCCCTCAGTTTTCTCGAAAGATCGGGATTACTTCCCCCGAACTGCGCAACATCGTAGGTCCCCCTTTTGAAAGATATGTTGTTCCATCTTGTCTTCTCCGGCGCCGAGATTACCTCCCCGAACTGCGCAACGTCGTACGTTCTCCCTTCATGATTTCCATCCCTTTGCAAAGAGAGATCAAATCTCAATGCACCCTTTACTCGGATTGTACCTTGCGTCAACCTTGAGTCGTGTTTGGTCTTAAACCTTCTCTTAATTATTCGATCGGTTCTAATCAGAACTACGACTCGACTTGATTCCACGGCGGGGATACGTAGGCAGTTCACAACGTTGGACTCAGTCGCCAATTCTCGCAATTGTGTGTCAATACCACTCCCCAGCAAAGGACTTCGCTTCTCAATGCAACTCCCCAGCAATGCTATGTTGTTCCACCCTGGTCTTCTCGGGCGCCCGAGATTACCTCCCCGAACTGCGCAAGTCGTACGTTCCCCAGTTGAAGTTATGTTATTCCACCTTGGTCATCTCGGGAGCCCGAGTTGTACTCCCTAGAACTACGCCGCGATTTGATTCCCGCAAGGATACGTAGGCAGCTTCCTGGTTGAGCTCAGTCGCCCATTCTCATAACCATGTCTCAATGCCAACCCCATCCCCAGCAAAGAGATATCGCATCTCAATGCTACCCCCTGCTTTAAATTTTAATAAACCTGAACTACGTTTGGTCTGATTCTCGAGAGAGATACGTAGGTAAACGGGAAACCGGAACCGACCATTGTCTGTTTTGATTGATAGTTTGAGTTAGAACTACGGAGGCTTGATTCTCGAAAGAGATACGTAGGAAGTCCTACCTTGGACCCAGCCGTTACCCCTAGACGAGATCGAGTGTCTCTTAGTGAATCGTAGAATCCCCTTAACCAGGAGATTCGACGAGGGGCTCTGTAGATACCCTGATCTCGCACCCTAAAAACCCACCTTGAATCGGTCTAAACCCGAAAATGGACCTAAAACCCTCGATTTGGCTGTGCGGGACTGCGTGAGCCTTATCGGTGCATCGAATGGATAAACGGGCTTCAAATTCATGATCAGAGCGAAAAAAACGAGCAAAAGGCAAAAATTTCATTTTCCGAGGTGCGGGACCGGAAACGGGGCCCGCAACCCCCCGAACTGCTCGTTGTTATCCATTTTGTGCATTAAAAATATATTATTACCTTTCCTTGCTAATTGACAATTTCAGATATACCGGGGTGACCACAAAATTATTCCAATCAACTTTCATGTTGGGCCCGCGGACAACCGGGACAC